>CM051363.1:8769323-9019323 GCA_028015245.1 Cardamine occulta
TTCTTCTTCTCTTCTTTACCATCATCACAATCTTCTTTGCAATCTCAACATCTGATTTATCAGATCTCCATCCAGATGAAGGTATGAGGATAACCGCCGCCACTTTGCTTAACTTTTACAAATTATGGTAAAAATCCGGTAATCTTTATATATATGCATGCAGTAAAAACGCTAAAGAAGATAGCTGCTACACTTGGAATCAAGGGATTGGACAAAGGAGACCCTTTCAGTTCGGAAAGATTAAATTTCCGTAATGCGTTGAAGACAAAAATAAACAACACTATTCTTTGTGAACGTAAGAGCAACAACAGCAACACATGTCATATAACAAAAATGTGAGTCTTATTAAATGATTCTGTCTTTTCTTATTTAGTACTTTCTCTTCTCGTTAAAAAAAATGAAAAATAAAAAACTTCTCGTAATTTCTATTTTCTGGTTGCATTTGGATGAAAACAGAATACTCGAGGGCCTTAACCTTACAGGGAAACTTCCACCTGAGTTGGCCGAGCTTCAATATCTCGAATATTTGTGAGTTTCAACCACATTTTTTGTTTTTTTTTTTTTATAAAGAATCGATGATTAGTGTGAGATATCAACTTGCATTTCTTTTATATATATGCCGAGTTTAGTTAAATATAAAAATAAGATTAAGTGTCGTTAACTCGACTGGTAAAGACTTTAGGCGAAGCTTAGAGGTCGCCAGTTCGAGTAACACAAATAAGAATTCGACATGGAGGGATATTACAGGTTTCGTTTCATAACCTCCTGATTAAAATAATAATAATAATAATAATAATAATAATAAATACAAAAATAAGAATTCTTTGTCACTTTAGTTGAAGAGGACTTATTTTTAACGACAGAATCTCAAAAGAGAACCATGAAAAAAAGTTTAACCGAGTTTTGGCTCTTCTTTGCAGAGCCTTGTCCCGAAACTACCTATGGGGCACAATCCCAATGGAATGGGCTTCAATGCCAAACCTCACTTACATGTTAGCTCTCTTTCTTCTCTCTCTCCAATGCTTCTTCATCTTTATGATTTGCGACTAAATTTGACTTTTCTCGCAGAAAGCTCAGCGTGAATCGTTTGTCAGGGAATTTACCAACTGGGTTGCAAAACTTCAAGAATCTGACAGCCTTGTGCGTCTCGATCTCTAGTTATATATATATATAAATATTCAGAGGTGTGTTTGCCTTTTAGTCTCAATCTAAATATGATGAAATTTTCAGAAAGATTGAAGCAAACCAGTTCTCTGGTCCGATTCCGGTTGAGCTTGGTAACTTAATCAACATAACAGAATTGTAAGAACCATTTGCATCTTTGGTCACATTTGTTAAAAATCACAAGAGTCTTTGGTTCTGATATATTCTGAAACTGTGTTTTGCAGGAAATTTGGGTCCAATCAATTTACAGGAAGCCTGCCAAGCTCTCTTGCTAAACTGGTTAAACTTAAGGATTTGTAAGTTGTTTCTCTACTTGGAAATGGAAAATTTTCAAAAGTGATTTTGCCTTTAGTAATTGGAAATGCTTATCTTTAATTAGACTTAAAGATTAGTATATTTGTAAAGTTCTTGAAGCTTTGGGGAAGAAGTTGTTTAACTGGGACCTAGATTAAACTGAAATTTGTTTGATTTTAAAGCTGTTGTGTTGATCTTCTTCCTCGAATTTATATATGCTTTCTTTCCTTCTAGTATGAATTGACTTGACACTTACGAAATGTTCACATCAACAAATGAAGCAATAGTCAAGAAAACTATAGAGTAGTCCAAAAAGATAAGTTTTACAAAGCTCTAAACTAGTTGTTTGTTTTCATTATGCAGTAGGATAAGTGACAATAACTTCAGTGGCACAATCCCAAGATATATTGGCAACTGGTCTCAGCTAGAAAAGCTGTAAGTTTGTCCTTCACCAATTATTATAATGTCACTTATAGATTGTGTTTCTGCACCGTCTAACTTGTGTCAGTTGTGATCAGCAGACACATATCCGCAAGTGGACTACAAGGATCTATTCCTCATGAAATTGGCCAACTAAATAATCTTGTTGAACTGTAATTAACTTACCTTCAATAATTTAGCAAAAAGGAAAATTCAAACGTGAAAAAATAATATATATATATATATATATACAAACGTGACTGATGTTTTATGGGATATATTCATATGCAGGATAATTACTGATATGACTGGGATAAACAATTCCTTTCCAAAAATATCCAGCAAAAAAATCGAAGTCTTGTAATTATTTCCCAGTGATTTTATTCTCGTCTTGAGGCTTGATTCTATCTGAAATTTTTAAACTAAAGTTTCCATCAATCACTGTTCCAGGATGTTGAGGAATGTGAGTTTGAATGGTTCGATTCCACCTGACATCTGGAATAAGCTGACATTAACGACTCTGTAAGTTCTTTTTGCGAAATGTAAAACCTAAAGATTATGTAAGTTCTTTCTAGTCACTAGTGAAAATACTTTGTAAGTTTGAAACTTGTTAGAATTAGCTAGTTTAATATACTCCATCCACATTTACATGCTGAGAAATTTACGTCTACTCATTATATTTACAAGTTCTGTGTATATATAGACTGTCATGTACTCTGGGGTAGGCACCTGAATGAGCATCATGGAGAGAGGGAAAAAAATCGTAACATTTTGTGTGAGAGTGATATGCAACTATTAGGAACTTTTGAGGAATCTAGAGATTTATATATGCAAACATATACAATAGTTACACAATTACGTCCGTAACAATTTTATCTATTCATTTTTTTTTCACAATTGATGCAGTGATTTATCTTTAAACAAGCTGACTGGTAATGTTTCTGGAGTACAAAGTAAAAATTATACGTAAGTACTACTAGCTGAGATTGAGAATGTTAAAGAGGTGGAGACCTTTCAATGTGAATACCACAGTATTATGATCAAGTATATGTCGTTTTGATATGTTCTTTCAGCTATTTGACGGGAAATATGCTTTCTGGACCAGTTGATTATGCTTTCCTCAATCCCAAAACTCATATGTATACGTTTAGTCTTTCCGTTGTCTATATAACTTGATTTCTTTTTGGCATGACCAACTAATCTTTTTATTGGTTAATACTCACAGTGATCTCTCTTACAACGATTTCTCATGGCCAGATGACTGCAAAGAAACGAGGTACGAACATGAATTATTGGTAGATATAATATCGATACAAGCCGCTCGTATTGAAGTTTATGTTATCACTTTCTGTAGAATCAGTAACGTTAACACGTACAAGAGCTCATATCTGAAGAACAATGTGTAAGTACACTCTTCTGCTTTATCTTGAAACAATTAAGCTACAAGAACATATAAAAAACATTGTAATTCTCGTTTTCACATACGGCATTAATAGAAATGGTTTGAATTTTTGTGCTGATGAGGGACCTAACTATTTCGGTAGTCTTGTTATACAGAACTGGGCTTCTTCCATGCGCTGGTCCGATAAACTGCACGAGCTGTAAGTATGAGAGGTCATAACATATCTCTGTTAATTCTCTGTTTTTGTTGATGTTGATAATCATTATGCACTGTAGATCAGCGAACACTACATATAAACTGTGGTGGAGAAAGTGTGGATATTACACACTCTTTGGGTAAAATCACTTATCAAGCTGATAACAACAAAACCGACGTCGCAACAAATCTGCACTTCAAAAACTGGGGAATCAGTAACACAGGTGGATTCAAGGATGATGAGCGTAATAGAGAAATTGATTATATCCTTTCAACTAGATCAAAACTAAAAGGAGATTATCGTCATATTTATAAGACTGCACGTCGATCTGCTCTCTCTCTCGTTTATTATGCGTCTTGCTTGGAAAATGGAACCTACAATGTGAAACTCCATTTTATGGAGATTCAGTTTTCAGATGGAAAACTATACACCAGTCTCGGTAGACGCATATTTGATGTCTATGTTCAGGTAAAGCACCACTAAGAATATAGTTGTTTTCTTTAATCAAGCATGCAAGATTGAAGTTGTTCATTTGCTTTTGTTGTTTTTCTCCCCTGTTAGGGAGAATTGGTTTTTAAGGATTTTAACATCAGAGAGGAGGCTAAAGGGACTCTAAGGCCCATAGTGAAAAAAGTGAAAGATGTTAGTGTGACCGATCATATGTTAGAGATTCGGTTGCAATGGGCAGGGAAAGGGACAACCATCATTCCTAGTAAAGGAAATTTTGGTCCTCTTATCTCTGCAATATCCTTGTGTCACAGTAAGTACCCTTCACCTTCTGTTCTTTGAAACTACAGTTTACTTGACTAAAATCTCTGCTTCAGCAACCATAAACCGAGCGGTTTCACTCTCAAATGGCCTTAACTTCAGATTATTACTCCTAATATTATTTGAATTTGTGGCTTTTTCCTATCAAATCATTAAATTGTTGCTTCATTTTATTGACACTGGTTCATTCCACCTAACTATATATTGAACTTCCCAATAATTTCAGGTCTGGAGCCACGATGTGGAGGTCCAAAGCCCAAAAAAAACTCCTTTGTTAAAGACTTTTATTCTGTTAGCTTGGTTTGTATATGATGTATCATGTATATTTACACATTTAGTGTCTCATTTGCAGCGGAGAAAATAACTAATTATCCACTAATTTTTGGGGTAACTGGTGCCTTGGTAACAATTACTCTATTGGCTTTGGGATTATATGCTAAGAAAAGATGCAGAGGAGACAAAAACACGAGGGAAAAAGGTATCAAAGGTCACAGATTACATGAATCCAGACATTCCTTGTATTGTATATGCTCATATCATTACTGATGATTTTCTATTTGGGAACCTGATCACATAGAACTGAGAGCCCATGGTCTGCAAACGGTTTGCTTTACTTTTAGGCAACTGCAATATGCAACAAACAATTTTGATGAAGCCAACAAACTTGGAGAAGGAGGTTTCGGATCTGTATTCAAAGTAATTCTAAAACAGATGTCAAGTTCTTCTTAAATGTAAACTTGAAGAAAATAGGGAAACTTAATCTAAGAAACTTAATGTAGGGAGAGCTCTTGGATGGAACTATCATAGCAGTCAAGCAGCTTTCTTCCAAGTCATGCCAAGGAAACCGCGAGTTTATCAATGAGATAGGCATGATCTCAGGTTTGAATCATCCAAACCTTGTCAAGCTTTATGGATGCTGTCTCGAGAAGAATCAATTGCTGCTTGTGTATGAGTACATGGAAAATAACTCTCTTGCTCTTGCGCTTTATGGTAAATAAAAGTCATCGTCTCTTATATATGTTTTGATTCTAATTCAAGTGTAGTACATAAAACCGATATCATTTATCGTTGGTATACATACATTGCTAGGGAAAATCTCCATGAAGTTGGACTGGAAAGCTAGACAAAAAATCTGTGTGGGAATCGCAAGAGGGCTTGAATTCCTCCACGAAGGATCAATGATCAGAATGGTTCACCGGGATATTAAAACCACTAATGTGCTTCTAGATGCCGAGTTTAATGCAAAGATATCTGACTTTGGATTGGCTAGGCTCCATGAAGAAGAACACACTCACATTAGCACCAAAGTTGCAGGGACCGTGTAAGTGTAGAGTCTAAAATAAAAACTGCACAATGGCTGAGGGGAAAGAAAACTTAGTCTTGGTTTCTTATATAATGCAGAGGATATATGGCTCCGGAATATGCACTATGGGGTCAATTGACAGAGAAAGCAGACGTGTACAGCTTCGGGGTTGTGGCAATGGAAATTGTTAGTGGAAAGAGTAATACCAAAAAGAAGGGAAGCGATGGTCACTTCTCGCTTATCAATTGGGTAACCATGCAGCTTTTCTTTCTCTTTGGCCCATTCAACTTCCAATTTATATATATAGTTTAATCTTTGTTTTTACATCAATCATAGGCGCTAACACTGCAACAAAAGGGGGACATATTGGAGATCATAGATCCAATATTTAAAGGTGATTTCAATACCAAAGAAGCAGTGAGGATGATCGAAGTTTCTCTTGTTTGTACAAACCAATCTCCTTCATTAAGGCCAACAATGTCAGAGGTTGTGCAACTGCTTGAGGGAAGTATTGAAATAACATCGTTTATGTCAAATCTTGGTTTATATGACCACAACCAGAGCTTGTCAAAGTTGTTGGAAATTGATACAAATGGTAGCTCGAGCACGTCTGGTGTGACTGATCAAACGACAACGACAATGAAATCTGTTTCTGGTTATGATCTTTACCCGTTATACCCAGAATCCATGATATTAAACTCCACAGTAGAGTTTTCTTCCTCGTCACTGTAATATCAAGAGTTATACACATTGCCTTGTTTCTTGTGAGAGAAGAAAGGTTTGTGAAGTTATCTAATAGTTATATTATTGAAGACTGCACTTATGCATCCTAGATAAAGCCTTTTCATCAGCATTTCTTACATTTGGAAAATTAAAGTAACTCTGTGGAGTTTTGTGATGCTATTGTGGTGCTTTGGTAGAGGTTTCAAGGAGAGTAAAGTTTGGTTTATCTTGGCTTTGTATCTCTGAGGTAGCTTATACCGAGAGTAGACTCACACGTTAGATACAGTGGAGACAAGTTATCAACTTTTATGCATGGTTTGAATTATAGATAACATGTTCTGAATTAATTATAATATAAAAGTGTACACTTTTGAGAAGTAAAATATAAATCCTGGTTTACTCGGATAATTCTGGTTTGACTGATTAAATCATGTTTCTCTTTTAAATTTCATCGTGAGGCAAGCGTAAGCTTGAGGTTGGTGTTTTATCTAAGAGTAATAATTGTTGGATTCATCAATGTTGGTTACAACTTAATAGAGAATATTGGTTACAACTTAATAGAGTATATTGGTTGCCTTATGTAATTTCCAGTCTTGGATTTGCTTGTGAATTTTTCGAGAAAGATGCAAAAGCAGAGAAGGATAATATATACACAAGAATTAATGAGGTTCAGCAAAGTGCATACATCTTTGAACCACCAACTAGATTCACTTAGATAATCTCACAACAAGAACTAAACTAATTGGTATCAAAAGACACTAAAATACCCCTTACTTCGTCACCAAATAATACCTAGTTACACACAGTCGTAGAACAACCCAACTTATATTCTAACAAGTAATCTGATTTGCGTACAACTTACCAAAACAAATGAATCGATTTTCTATTTCTATGTTCGGCTAACCTTAGCCTCACACACCCTTCGAATTTTTTTTACCTAATCCTCATATGAAAACTTTACATCCACTAATATGCAAGTAACTACATTATCTGAGAATCAAACCCTCCACATGTTGAAATCTTCAAATTCTTAACTAATTATACAAGGGTGCTTCTACAGTGTCTCACTTTCTTAACAATATTTTGTTTTAAAAAGATAAAATATTATTGAATAAAAATGTGAATTTAAAACAAAATATAAATGGATAAAAATGTGGACCTATACATAATGTGTTTAATGACAGTGCAATTGTGTTAAATCAATAAATGTTCAAAAATACAAAACATTATCTTGAATCATTTATTAAAATTACGACACATCATCAAAATCATTTTTGAACTTAATAATCTTGAATCACATTTATGGAATGGATAAACCAGAGTTGATGGTGGACGAATTACTAGGGCCAGGTCACCCACTAGTGAGTATAGTAAGCAATAAATTACAACGGACTAGATTTTATTGAGTCATAACTCTCACCATTTTACAATTTATTGTCATCACTCATCAGTTGGACCAACTTTAGTGATTTGGACTCCACCGGGACTGTTCATACAATAATGCAAGTCTAAGAGGCATTTCTGCACAATAACATCTCAAAACGTCATTTGTGATTAAAAACTTTGAAGTGTTATATTGTATGGACAAAGTAAAGTATGAATAGAGGTAATGCATTTTTACAAAAATTACTGCGGAGAGTTGTGGGATAAACCCATTTATTCTTGTTTTAATCAATTTTTCGTACAACAAGTTATATACAGCCTTATTCTACTCAAATCAATAACTCCACATCACAAGTTCTCACTCTTTTGACCTAGTCATGTTTGGTTGCTCCCGTAAACCTGTCGGTTCTTCATGATATTTAATTGTGCATGCATTATATAACCAGTGAATCCCTTTCTGATAATAATATTGTAACAAACGAAACACAAGTACAAATACAAAGAATCAATATTCGATATGTTGAACGGCTTATCAGTTCTTCTTCTCTTCTTTATCATCATCGCATATATATATATATATTTATATTGGATGTGTATGTGTAATTGTGTATGCAGTGAAAACGCTAGAGACGATAGCTAATACACTTGGAATCGAGGGATTGGACCTTAGGAATGGAGATCCTTGCAGTTTGAAAACATTAAATAATATCACTACTGCTTTGAATTCAGATATAAACAACGTTATTAGTTGTGATTGTAAAATCTACAACAACAGCAACACATGTCATATAACAACAATGTGAGTATTCTTAATTAGTTTACATGAATCAATTAATTTATATATTATAATTTTATTATTAACATATTAAAAATATATACCACATCCATTAGTTTGGTACATCTTGTCAATTGTTTTTTTGTCACCGTGTGAGATACGTATTTTAAAAATATCAGAAACCAAAAAACCAAACCGAATCCGACCCGAAAAAACTCTGAAAGGATCCTAAACTTCTCTATCCGAATAACCAAACTCAAACTGAACCAAGAACTGAATGTATTCCTAAAATATTCGAAATAAAACTATATATCCAAAACTATTAATAATATATAAACTTGATATAACTCAATTATAAATCCAAAAATATCAATTATTTTTAGATCAAAATAACCAACTTACACAAAATGCAAAAATATTTGAAAGTTCTAAGTTATATTTGTGAAAATTTAACCAAATTTTATTCAAATTTAACCAATTTTTAATATTTATTTTCTATTTCGTGTATCCAAATCTGACTCGAATGTAAATGGAACCAAACTAACTGAATGGATCATAAGCCTCTAAAACCAAAAACCCGAGAGACATGAACCAAACCTAACGCCCAGACCTAGTATAAGATGTAAAAAAGATCCAGTGACCGACGGTTATGTTTTTACTCATATCTAGGTAAGACGTTGTTCTCGCAAGATCTTAATTATCCAATCTGATATCTTCTTGTTGAAATCGTATATCGGTTCCCAATATAATATCGTTTCTCCTCTCGCAGCTTCACTTTGCTGAACTCTTTCACAATTTTTTGTCTCATGGCGTTTTCCGACTACATCTTTTAGCTGCACCGTTTCGTCAGTAGCTCTCAATTTTATTCTTATCTCGGGTTTTATACCTTAAAATATTTGATTTTCACGGCTTTTTTTCTTTTTCGTTGTCGAATTTTTATCCGCCATCATTTTCAATCTCAAACAGAAGTCCCACCGACTTGCTCCCTCCTCTAGCTAGATCCATATAAGTGTATGAGAATTGGCTCCGCATGCGTAACTCTCTCAAAATGTATTTCCGCCTCATTTTGAACTTATTTTCTTTGTGAGAGAATAATTTTTGCTTTTTTCCTTTGGAAGAAATTATTTACACACTTTTTCTCCTCTATAGAGAAAACATGTCCTTCAATTTTCATGTCCAAGAGAGATGTTACTTCTTCGTTTCGTAAACCAAAAATATCATGCATTTTTCTAACAAATTTTTCATTTTATGTCAATTATATGTAACTCTTGTTGATAAACCCGACAAAATTGTTTAACAGTCGGTATCATTTAGTACTCCTAATATTCTGCATATTAGATTATCTCCTAAAATTTATTTAACATTTAACCACTTAAAATAATAAATTAGATTGGATTATACTAAATCAATTTTGTTCATTCTACAACCAAAGTTTATATAATAAGATCAGATAAATTAACAATTTTTTTGATTCTTTTTTCTTTTAACAATTATTTATTAATTTTAATTATTGATTAAATAAATTAACAAATTCTTGTTTAACTTTTTTTCCTTAAGATAAGGTTTTAGTTTTTATTTTCGTTTTTGTATTTTTTTTAAATGATTTCTTGATTTTAATTATAGATTAGATAAATTAACAAATATTGGTTTCATTTTTTCCTTTTAAAATTATTTCTTAATTTTAATTATTAATTAAATAAATTAAATAAATTTGTTTTTCTTTTTTTCCTTTAAAATTATATCTATATTTTAATAAGTTTTATTTTTAATTTAAAATTATTTTTTTATTTTAATTATTGATTAGATAACTTAACAAATTCTTGGTTTTCTTTTATTCTTTTGAAATTATTTCTTTTACTTTTATTTTTGGAATTGTTTTAAAATTATTTCTTAATTTTAATTATTGATTAGATAAATTAACAAATTATTAGTTTTTTTTCTTTTAAAATTATTATTTTCTCTATATATATTTTTAATAATTTTATTTATGAATTTGATACGTGGCAAGATCCAGATTATTTGTGACATGTGTCATGATCTCGTGAAGTATAATTTTGACACATATCGGCTTCTCGTGAATGTAACCCAAATTTATATAATAAAATAACTAAGTTAAATATAAATACTGATAGAAAAATTAGATTTAGTATTGTGCCATGGAGTTTATTAAAATAATTTACATTGTTGATTTTGTAAAAAAGGTTTGGCGTCACTATATAACATCAAACATAATTGTCAAACTTTTCATTTCTTATAACTTACATAATTTTATAATTCTCATGAAAATAATAAAATTTAAAAAGATTTGTAAACTAAATAAAATCAACAAATTATGGGTGTACTCTTCAAACTAACATTTATTATTATTTTTATTTTTATTACATTTTCTAAAATTAATTATTTAAATTCTTTTTATTATATTAATAATTTAAAATACTAAAAACATTAATTAAGCGGTACACTCTATATGAAATATCATATACAGAATAATTATAGAATCATCTAATTCATTATGGTATACAATTTTATAAAATTAAAAAAAAAGTATTAGTTATAATATTCAACAATTAGAAAAAGTTGATTAGGTGGCACTATATTTTAAGAGTGCTTATTTTTGAATAATATATGTATATATATACATATATATATGAATAAATATATTTTATTTTTATTAAAAATAAATATCAACTGATATATATTACTTTTTATCGACTCGGAAGTGTTAAATGGACATATTTTAACACTGATTTGTGTATTATAACGGAATAAAACTGATTTATGTATTTTCTTCGACATTCAAATATATTTTTTTGTGGAAATCGATAAATAATTTCTAAATTTTTATGTTATTTTACTATTTGAAATAAAATCAAATATATGTTAAGTGTTCACAGTCCACAACAGCATATTTTAAGTCATAAATGGGACCCACAATTTATAAAAATATTTGTTTTAAAAATATTACCTCTCTTAATAAAATGTCCACTCAAATTATAACAAAAACAATTATCAACAGTTCGGTCAACAATGTAAAATAATATACAACATTAAATATTAAAAATTATATACACACTAAAATTTTAGATTTGAAAAAAATCTTCTATTAAAAATAATTTAAGTATAACTCTTTTTATTTTTATTTTATTTTGTGTACTTGATGTGTCTATATTGTACTTAATGTACATGATGCATCACATGTGATGATAATATAAACATTATGCAGATATACTTTTATATTACCATGATACAAAATTAAAGAAAATAAATTAAATATATATAAATTACATTAAAATATCAGTTAATGAAAAAATTAGAAACATCATAACTTTTAGTGACAAAATGAGTCTCATACGACCTACATCTAAAGGAAAAATAAAATATCTAGGAATATGTCCAAGATTCAATCTGTAGGAAACAAATTTAACATGCACAATAATATGGTCAGAGAAACGTCACAATTACACTGGTATTGCCCCTAAAATTAATAGAATAAGTTTACGTTTGTATAGATTTGTTTTTTAACTAGTCTTTATATTTCTAACTAATAAATCTCCTCGGATTTTACCTGAAACTTTTAAATCAAATTCTAATTATGTTTTCAATAACAATAGATTTAAGTGTAGAATTTAAAATCATTAATCCAATAATGCTGGAGTTCAAAAAATATTTTAAAATTCATGTTTCAATAACATATGATTTGTCATTTTAACTCAAATTTCTTCAAATACACACTAGATTCTAACTAGTAAAAAAAAAAACTTGATAAAAAGAAAAAAGAAAAAAAAGAAAAGAATGTATATGTATAAGATATATGTTAGCATTCCATATTATAACGATAATAGTGGGCTAATGGTTGTTGGGCCGAAATAAGATGTAGAGTGATTAAGCAAAGCTTTCTAGAGTAAACTATATGTATATGTAATCTTTAAGAAAGATAAAAGGATGAATTAAAAAGTTTTCTTCCTAATTTATCTCTCCCTCGTCGATCTTTTCCCAATTTGTGTTACAGGTGATTTTGATCGGTTTGATTTTGTTTGTTGGGTAGATAGAGATTAGAACCTTAATAATATATATATATATATATATATGTCTGGTGGTAAAAGAAGAGTAGATAGAGGAGGAGATGATGATTTAATTAGCAGTCTACCAGATGAGGTAATTGGGAAAATCCTGTCAAATCTTCCGACACATGTAGCTGCTTCCACATCGGTTCTGTCGAAGAGGAGGAGGAATCTGCTTCCGCTTGTAGACAAGATTGAATTGAGTGACGTATGGTATCATCTGGTGGTTGTCCTTTAGGGTTCCCTGAATTCGTAGAAAAAACACTATCTTGTCTACTCTTAAATAATAATTCAATGATCAAGAGCTTCCATCTCAACTGTGAGCATAAGCATGAAGAATCTCGGGTGAACGGTTGGATTCGAACTGTTGTGGAGCGTGGCTGCTGCATGTTGAAAATTCGCTTGGAGACGGCGGTAGGTATGTATACTATAGAGACTGAGTTCTTCACGAGAAACACACTATATGCGATGGGAGCAGTAGGTATAGTCTTCCTCGTGAGGGAGTGTTTTTCCCTGCGCTCAAAAAACTCTCTCTCGTCTACGAGGATTTGGTATATGGCTGCCCTGTCCTTGAGGAACTATTCCTACATTATCCTGATGATTACAATCCCCCTGCTTGGGATGGCTACGTCTTAAGCTCTTCCATCAAGCGACTCATCATCTTTCATGATTACCCCGATTACCGTCAGCTTCACGATCTTGTTTGCATCCACACACCCAGTCTTGTCTACCTTGACTACTCTGGTCATGTCTCCCGTCAATATGAGGTTGGTTTTTTGCCTTCCCTTGTAGAAGCTAGACTCAATCTTCGACCATGGGACCCACTTATAGATGATGATTCTGATTCTACTGATTCTGAGGATGATTATTATTATCCTAGTAGCAGTAGTGATTCTGAGGATGATGTTTTTCTTCGTGGTGTTACGGGGCTCTAGTTTCAAGGATAACCAATGTTAAGACCCTTCACTTGTCTTCGGATTCTCTTGAGGTCCGTTTTTGCTACTTGTTCTTCTTCTCTTGCTTTTAAGTGGATGCTTAGTTTCTAACTATATATATATAAATCAGGTGTTTCACTTTCTCTGTGAATCAATGCCCGTGTTTCACAACCTCCTTAAGTTATCTTTTGAGAGTGACAAAGATAAAGGCTGGCAAGTGGTGCCACTACTTCTCAAGAGCTCTCCAAACCTTGAAACTTTATCCATCAAGGTAAATAATTTTCATGTTGATGTTATAAACCAACTCACACTTTGTTTTCTGTGCTAATCATATTAATTGTAACATGAGTTCCCTCTTTTTTTGTTTGCTTTCAGGGACTTGAGCACAAAGTTACAAATAGATGCGGGGACGCCTGCATTTGTATCATCCCTAAGAAGAAGAAGAAGAAGGGAGAAGAAGAGAGAGTATGCTGTTTATCGACTTGTCAACTCAAGGTGTTAAACATTTCAGGGTAGGCGGAACTTGTAGAGAGCTGAAACAGATGAGTTATTTTTTGGCAAATTTGAAATGTCTTGAAACTGTCAAGGTAGGTGTTGAAGTGGATCACCGAGTAGATAATGATGCTAACAATACGTACCTGAGAATCACCGATGCTCTTATGAAGCTTCCCAGAGTTTCATCAAACTGTCGCATCCATTTCCTCTGATTTCTCTCTTTTTTTTCCTTTATTTATGTGCCAAAATCCTTGTTTATTTGATTGTTGCAAAACATTTGTGCTTATACTCTAAATTCTCAATGTAATATTCTCCTAATTTATTCATAGCTTATATGTCTTGTAATGTTTTCAAACACCACCCATCAATTTTTCCTAAGGGTAATACAATTTTTTTTTTCTTTCAAAACTACTTCTTAATCATATCATGATACACAATTGTTTGTATCCGGTAATGCATACACATATTGAGATAAATAAACTGACTTTGAATATCAATCTTCTGCTATTCGGTATAATCGATCGATATCAGATTCGAGGGCATTTCAAATACCTTGAATCTGGCACCGTTATCTTGAAGATCTTCTATTAGATCCTTGGTGGTCTTGATGGTGATCCGACGTATGTACCAAGAAAGAGGCGGCAGATTTAAAATAGACGAGGGCTTAAAGGTTTGGTTCATTGTCACCTTCGAGCCAATCCTTCCTTGTCCACTACTACATTTTTGGTATTCTTCTCTACTCTTTGGCTTCATGTGCTTGCACAAACGTTCTGAATCTACGTATATTGGCTCCACTTGCCAACCACCCTCGAAATCTTTCATGAACTTCATTTTCTTTTTCATATATACTGCCTGACGACAATAAGCTAGAGATTAATTTTTTCCAAGACTGAACAAAAAGATTTGATTCTCGTGAGAAATAAAGATGAGTTTCTTACAGAAAGATTTTTACGGTTTTCGACGAAAATTAGAGTTATTGGGATAGTTCTAGACCAAGAAAGAAAGCTCCATGCCACAGCTTTCTCCGATTCCACCATCTGCCTCGTTCCATTATCCGTCAACACTTTTCTTGATACGTTTTCCTTCGTAAAGAAAAAAAATCACACTCTCAAATATTGTTTTATAATACTCATTTGAATCATTCAATGATAAGAAAAATAAAGAAAAACAAACCAGAAGTTCGTGGCGCGATTTGATAATTCTGGAGTATGATTGGTTGTCTGGATTTGTTAAAACATCATAGGCTGCTTGAGGAGGCAATCCCAATGTAAATTCTATGTTCATATGTCAAAGACCATTCTCTGTTTCCACCTTCAAACATCAGAAAATTTGGGATATCTTTTATTTTTAATCCTAGCAGTTCCTTTATAAGCCAAAAAAAAGTCAAAGTATTGAGATTTTTGTTAGCTGATGATTTGGTCTTACCTTCACCTTAGCAGGTTCATCATGCCATTGTTCTTTCTTATTTGCAACTCTCCAAAGTTTTAACTGCTCCATCATCATCTCATCATCTCTCTCTTCGTGACTATTTATCTCTGACATTGACTTAGATTTTACATTTTCAGATCTCTTGGACTCAGCCTATAACAACAAGTTAGAAACCATTATCTATTTTCTATTAGTAACCAATATTGTAGTCTAGTTTATTTTGATTTCATTTGTTTGGTTGATGGAAATGAAACTAGCCTGTGGAGAATTTTGTGTGTTATGATTGGTCCAGCTACCAAATCCAGGAAATATTCCCATTCCCTCTCTGAAACTTTAGTCCACAAAGAGAAAATAACGATCAAAATAGAATGTCCGAAGAGTTGACTTACGAAGAAAAGAAGTCAACGGCACAATATAAGGTTTCAGCTTTTCAGGGACCTTACTTAAAAAGATGGATTTTGATTTAGACAAAATATAGTAAGAAATTGAAAGAATAAGCCAAGGTGGAGTGTAGGATAC
This sequence comes from Cardamine occulta, assembly GCA_028015245.1. Classification (NCBI taxonomy): domain Eukaryota; kingdom Viridiplantae; phylum Streptophyta; class Magnoliopsida; order Brassicales; family Brassicaceae; genus Cardamine; species Cardamine occulta. The sequence goes on from CM051363.1 coordinate 8,785,190, forward strand.
GTTTACTTAAGGCGAAAAAGAGAAACTGGGAAGCTCAATTCTCGTGGCTTCTTTCTTGACGTACAAGCGAGAATTACCATGAGGAGTGTTAATGGGCCTACAAAACCCATTAGGATTTAACCGGTAAGAGGAGGCATGACAAATCTTGTTCTAATCCCTCCGCAAAATTCTTTGATTTTTTAAGAGAGAATGAAAGATTTTATTTGTAAAGATTGTATCAGAAAATATTTATCTAACGTTTGGGGCTAGAGTTAGAAATGTTTTTCTTAATTAACGAAAAATATAAAGAAGTAAAGATAATCAAAATCAAAAGGCGACCCCATTATGTACAAACACAAGAAACATTCAACTATTTAAAGAGACACAATTTAGTGGGAAAAAAATGGCATGAAAGAACAAAAAAATGTGCTTTACGCTAATCCCTATGTTGTTTAAACTTTAAACCGTTTCCTCTCATGGAGCCCCCAGAACATTAGACTCCTTTATCCATTTACTCTTGTAATTTGAAAAGTAATACTTCCATTTTATAAGAAGTTTAGGAAATTTTTCTTGTTACTAAAGTAAAATATTAAATAATATTTTTGTAAAAAAATGTAGATTTCTTAATATGCGTACTTTTACCTAAAACTTCTTATAGAATGGAATGGAGAAAATATTATACAATTTTTTTGGTTAAAAATTGTATAGTAATTGTATAGTACTTTCAGTTGTCATGTTATTCAATTCGCATATTATGTATATATCTCGCACTAATCAGTACAATCACCAATCAACATCTACATTCCGCAAAATACACACGAATATCTGCACATTTGTTCAACAAAAAGTGATTACGGCATTGAAACGGGGGCTTCACCATTTAAAGTCTATCTATATCATTGTCATTCTTTCATAACATTTTAAATATAAATTAATTCTGTTTTGGTATTTAATTCTCAAATTTATATCAATCACCAATCAACAATCCCATTTGAGCATCTTTATTGCGTTAAATGGATTTTTGTTCAATATATAAAGTGAGTATGTATATTATTTCCCTTCTTCATATAAAAATTGGAACGTACAATTTTTTGTAAAATAGTGAGTAATGAGAATATAGAGGAGTCAATGATTGGTAAAGCCCACTCCATAAATGTTTTGAAATTTCTTGGGAAAGATTAAATTGTACCAAATCCTACTTTATCTCCTCACAAAGAAAACAGATTTGTTCCAAAGTGCATCTCTCTCCATGCACTTACACATCACAAAGAATATATTTAGTGGTCTTTCTTTATAAAAAGAAAAGAAAGAAAAACCAACAAAGAATGTTCTCTCAATTTAAAACTTTGGTTTCAGACCCATTAGTCTTATTCCTTTCATTACCTGTCACTTTTGTATGATACATATCAATTAGAAACTTTATATTAAACCACAAATGCTAATTACATTACCCCTATATCACATGGAACGAAGCATATTCACATTTCTTGTTCCACAAGTACCTTCTTAATAACCCTCCTTAGTCTCTACTCAAGGAACTCCAAATACAAATCTTGCTCAACATCTCACAACTCCAACATCTTCTTATAACACTTTCTTCAATTGTCTCTAAGAACCGAACCAAAACCAAAACCTAGGAGAGAAAATGGGAGATCAAGGAGTACAACAGATGCAACAGCCTATTGTTGTGTATCCAAACACATACACTAAACAATATCCAGACCCATCTTCTTCTTCAAAACCTTCTTCTTCCTCCAGCTCAAGTGGAAACTTTGGGACGGTGTTCATAGTCCTAGCCGTGATCCTTGTCTTGTCAGCTCTGGCTTGTGTATTTGGGAGGCTATGTAACCGTGGAAGCCGTGTGGCTAAGCATCAGCAGCATAGCAAGCATCCAAAGCATGAAAAAGCTTCGTCTAAGAAGAGCCGTGAGATTCGGCCTGTGGAGCGTGAGCCAAGGGAGAGAGGTGATATGGAGTATGGATTTGATATGAAACGGCCTGAGCCAATTGAGAAACCCTCTGGAAGAGATGGAGAGGACATAGAATTTGGATTTGATAACAAGAGAGGAGAAAGAGGCGGAGGAGGACCACCTCCACCGAGTATCAAACATGCAGTGAGGTTCAAGTTACCGGAAAAGGAAGACCATCATGGTAAAGGCGAGATTAGACATGGAGGTCCTGAGTTTGAGTTCCGACCAGGTCACTAATGGTCTAACAACAAACCACTTTATGCTTATGTCTTAATTGCTTCTTTTCTTTTATGTTTTTTTTCTTTTCTGGGTTCAATTATTCTCCTTATTGGTATGAAACTTAGAGCTGAAGCTATCAAACTTCTTATAGTCTCTTGGTGTGATATATACAGTTGATATTCTGATATATATATATATATACGTACTAAATAATATATGTAGAGTATTCTAAGCAAAATCTGTAAGAATCTTTGTAAAAGAATCAACAAATTTATGAAGAACGTTTTTATCATAATACAGAGTTCTTCACTATCTTCCAGACTCAAACAAATATCAAGAACACAGAAGGCAGAAAAAGTAAAACAGGATACAAATAACTCTTCCGCAACTTTTCTGAGTTCTATTTTTCTCTGAGGGAATTAGCCATTAGAGGATAAAAACTAAAGGCACCTACCAAGAAATGCATCTCACACAGTATACAAAAAGAAAGGCTTTACAGAGGTCAAGAATGGTTACTTTCACCTAATTTATGATCAGAACCGTCGGTTATTGAAAGGTCGAGTCTCAGATTCATTCCCTGAGAAATCAGAAGAGCTTTTGACAGAATAATCTCCACTGTGCATTCCTGTCTCTGAGTTGTTATCAAAACCAAACGCCATTTTTCTGAACTTCATAATGTCTTGGTTGTATTGTCCTGAATCATAAGTTGTGCTTTGCCCAACTTTGATTCCGTTGCTAATATCTCCCGAGTCTTCGTCGCAGTCCAGTGCTCTCACAACCTTAGAGGAAAAGTTTTCATATGTGTGAAAACTGGAATCAAGAACTGTATAGAGCAATCACTTGTTGCAATATATGTGAGCTTTGGACTTTTGGTTAGTCAGAGTTTACCTGAACCATTCGTGGACGTTTTGGACCAGAATGTCTAACACATGCAGCAGCTGTCTCGATCATTCTGAAGACTTCATGCTCTACATAACGCTTTTCGAGCCGTCTATCAATCAATTCGCTAAAATCTCCGGTCTCAATGGCTTTACCAATCAGCGGGCGTGCCTGTGAGTTCATGTATAAGTACTGCATGAGTAAACTAGAGAAAATCTTTTACTGTAGTGTATGAAGATTGGTTTTTTACCCATTCGACTAAACTCTCTTCTCCTAAAGGCTGACTCTGATCAACTGGTTTCCGTCCAGTTACAAGCTCTAAGAGAACCACCCCGAACGAGAAAACATCAGATCTATCAGTCAGTTTTCCACTTGATGCATATTCTGGAGCTAGGTACCTGAACACAACACATATTAGTCTTGAATCTTGATCCAATGGGATACTAGGAAAAGTAGTATCTGACGCTAGAGAAAGAAACTTGTCTTCAAGCATGGGATCAACAAAGGTCCATTTTTGGAGTAGAGTTTGTGATGAATGATTTCTTACCCGAAGGTTCCCATAACGCGAGTTGATACGTGAGTTTGTGTTGTATCATTGAGTCTAGCAAGTCCAAAATCAGCAACCTAAACACCAGAAAAAACAACAAACAAAAAACTAAGAACATGTCTCATCAACTAATTACAGATTCATAGAATGGAGTTAAAAGTATAGGGGTTTTTCGTTATTACCTGAGCTTCATATTCATCATCCAGAAGAATGTTAGCTGACTTTATGTCCCTGTGAATGATTTTTGGATGACCTGTAAAATAAAGCAAGGATGTGATTCTTGCTTATGTTATGAAGTATATGAACTATGAAATGCTTAACCAAAACACACACAAAACCAAAAGATGTGAAGGCTGTGATTTTGTTTGCGTTTGAAGTTTGAAATATTAGCGGTTTCTTAACAAATGGATGAGGAATCACTTACAGTCTTCATGCAGATACGCCAACCCTTTGGCTGATCCTATAGCAATCCGAACTCTCTTAGACCACTCTAAAACTGGCAATCCCTTCTCTATCGAGATAAAAACATCATGAACTAAGTCAGCCTAACACATAAGTCTTATGTAGAACGAGAATGGTAAAAGCCACTCACCATGCAAATGATGCTCCAACGTTTGATTCGAAACAAACTCATAGATAAGCAATCTATGCGGATCAGAGATACAGTAACCAACCAAAGATACCAAATGGCGATGATGAACACGACTAATGATCTCAACCTCTGCCTTAAATTCACGATCACCTTGTCCACTTCCAGCTTTAAGCTGCTTAACTGCAACAACTTTACCATCCTGTAAAGTACCTTTATAAACACATCCAAATCCACCTTCTCCAAGAATGTTATGGTGAGCAAAGCCTTGTGTTATGTTTGCAAGCTCTTCGTAACTGAAATTAGTCTGGCCAGTTCCAAGGATAGCAGAGTCAAATCCGCCACTGGATTGCATTTGATGATGAGGATAACCTGTTTGGCTCCCAAAGCTATTTTCCATAGCTGAATGTTGTTGTTGTTGCTGTGAGTTATACATTGAACCACCAGGACCAGAAGAGTATCCTTTATTAGGATCTTGTCCATATAAGAATCCAAATAACATCAATAACAAAGAACATAATGCTCAAATAAGAAGCCAAGCACAGAGATGATCAGAGAGATAAAGGTAAGATTTTTAACCTGATTTTACAGAGAAATTAGGGTGTGGCAAGTATTGTGAGTGACCATAACTATCAGTGTTTTTCTTTTTCTTTCTTCTTACTAAGAACACAACTGCTATAAGCGCCATGATCGCGAAACCGGCTACAGCCATACCTACTACACTCTTCCTTTGATAGCCATTGCTATCTCCATTGCTTTGGTTTGATGAAGGTGTTGTTCCTTTGCTAGGAACTGTAAGAGATGGAGATACAACAGGTCCACCAGAAATAGTTTTGGGTGGTGCTGTAATGAATGGACTCGGCGGCGCATTGGGATTAACCGGAGGAGAATTGACTGGTCCTAATGGTTGAATTGGAGGAGAGTTGGTAGGGTCTAACGGTGGAGATGGAGATGAATTGGTAGAATCTAATGGTGAAGTTGGAGGGGAATTGGTAGGATCTGATGGTGGAGTTGGAGGAGACGGTGGTGATTCCGGTTTTTTTGTTGAAGATGATGATGGAGGAGGTGATTCAACTTTAGGAGATGAAGGAGGAGAGTTGTTATCGGATTCATTAGGTGGAGCTGGTGGTGTTTCTGAATCTGTTGGTGAAGGAGGAGAAGGAGAGTTTGTTGATGTTGGTGGTGGCGGAGAAGGGGTTTTTGAGTCAGACGACGGTGGAGATTCGGAAGCTGGAGGTGGATTTGCTGTTATTGGAGGTAGAATTGAAGGTAGCGGAGGAAGCTGTGAATCTGGAGGAGGTGGTGATGGTTCTGAAGGCGGCGGTGGTGGTGATGAGTCAGCTGGTGGGGTAGGAAGAGATTCATCAGCTGGTGGAGGAGTAGAATTTCCGGATGAAGTTTCCGGTGGAGGAGCTGAATCAGCTGGTGGTGAAGAACTCGGCGATTCGCCTGAGTCTGGCATTTTTTTTCTTATATCAACAATACGCAAAATTGATCAATAAACCCAGAAATTTTCAAACTTTGTTCTGAGATTATCTCAATTCGTGAAAAACACAATTATATCAAGTCTCTCTTCTCCAAAAAATCCTACTTACTTCCCAGAAACAATTGAATTGAATAAATATCAAACCAAAAAAATAAAACTAAGGTATATAAACCCAGGACCTTGAAATCAAACGGAGAGAGAGAGGAGAAAAATGCTTAAAGACGTTAATGGAAGGAGAACCTCTCTATGTCTCTCTCTCTCCCCTTCAATTTCTTTTCCCGGAAAAAAAAAAGAAAATTTTGGAAGGAATCTAACAAATCGCAATGATCAATTTTTAGTGATGATGATAAGTCGAAGGCACGTCTCTGTGTTTTTTTTTTCCTTCCATTGCATTGTTTCTTTGGGATGTTAATCCATGATTCCCGGGTTACCGCGCAAATTAAACAAAAATTTGAAAGTGTTATCGGACTCTTTTTGACCCGACCCAGTAACTCTTTGAGGTTTGTAGCACGACGACGACGGAAGAAGAAACGAAGAACGGTGAAGTACATTTTTACCGGGCCTTTTAATTAATAAACGTATATGGGCCTTTATTTGATATAAGTTATTAAAGCCCATTTCTAATTAAGGCGGCATTGTGCTCCAAAAACTGATACAAGGCTTGTTCAGTACGATACTAGCAGCAATTAACGATGTGGTCGTATCGTTAACATGCGCAATAATTCATTTTGATGAAATTGGGATACCTTAGTAGAAATAATTCGTTTTATCATCTTTTAGATCATTTAGCGCTATATTTTTTATCTGCCGCTACAATATACCGTTGGACGACAATAACCAAAAAAAATATTATTTCATGCAATTGGTGTAAGTCATTAACTTGTGGGTTATTGCTCATCGTCAAAAACAACGTTCGCTAATTTTTTCGTTTAATTTTATTTAATTTCTTATACTATTCACCATCCTAATTTCAAGAATCAGAGATTTTAGTGTTGTTATATCAATATAAAATATTCTCATTCTTGGATATTTTCTATCAAATAAGTAAAACCAAACTTGGCCAACTGAGCAAGGCATTGCTTTAAATGGAAAATCTACCACTTTTGCCCAAATTTATTACCTATATGTCCAAATTTATTACCTACATGACTAATATCAATCTTATCTCTATAACTCAAATCATTAAAACTCAATCCATACACGCATAGCAATTACCATTTACCCATTAAAACTCAAGCAGAATCGGGATCCAACTAAGATTTCAAAAAATTTGTTTCTTTAAACACTTTTAATTTAGGATTTGAAACTAATCTACCCGAAAATGTTTTCTTTTAAGATGAGTACAGGCTGACGTCACTAAAGATGATAACAAAGACCATGCCATTAAACATTGCCTAATGAAGCAAGTAAAGTTAATCTAGTACAAGGGTAATATAGTCAATTACATACATCGGGATTGAGAAGAGAGGAAAACAAATTCTTCTCATGCAAGCAGAAAAGTAACGGCACCGCTAGAAAAAAAAACCTATTATTCTCAGACGACTCTCATAAAACTTTAACCAGTTCTTCTACATTCTTCATTTTTTCCCCTTTTCCCAAGAAAACTTCTCTCCCTTTTTTGTCTTTTTCTCATATTTTTTTCGCACCTTTTTCTTTTTTGGCTCTCTACTCTGTTCCTCCTTGGTAATGGCGGCGCAGGTCGAAATTGAGGACCAAGCGTCCGTCACTAAACTTGATAATGGCGAAATCTTCGATCCACTTTCCGAAGATGCTGATTCATCTGTTTCACGCTCTAGATCTGTTTCCAACACCGACTCAGTGATTCTTCTCCGCGAAGGAAACCCCGAGCACGACGTTATCAAGACGTGTTTACTCTCCGGATTAGGTACTGTTTCTAGCGACACGACGATCGTGACGATTCGTAAAAACTCATCGGAAGGAATCACGACGAGAGCCAAGTATATTTCGTTTAGGATTTTCACTGAAGCAATGGCGAGGAAACACGGCGGTGATGCTAATGTGAAGTACGGTTGGTACGCTGGCTCTAAAGAAGAGATCTTAAGGATTGTCTCTTACGGATTTAGTAATCGTGACGTTGGAAAGTTCGAGAACGACGCTGGCTCTTACGGAATTGGAATCCATTTGGTTCCTTCTAAGTGCTCTCTTCTTGCGTAAGTCCGATTTTCACTAAAATTCTGCGTAATTTTGGGCTAATTTAGTCGGATTTTTTGGTTTGATTTTGATTTACACAATTTTATAAATCGGGGAAGATTGAATTGGAAATGTATGTAACAATGAAATGTTTTTGCAGGGCTTCTTCTACAGAGGCAGATGAAGAAGGAGGTTTAAGGCATCTTCTCTTATGCCGTTTGATTTTGGGGAAGCCTGAGATACTCATCTCTGGTTCTAAACAATCGTATCCTAGCTCGATTGAATTCGATTCTGGTGTGGATGATCTCCATAATCCTCGAAACTATGTTATATGGAGCTGTAACATGAATTCGTATATTCTCCCGAGTTATATCGTTAGTTTTAGGTCTCCAAGCCTCGGAGGTGATATTAACACTTTTCTTTCTTCAGTGTCCCTTGTATTTGTGATTCATAGTGTTAATTGGTGTATGTTGTTTCAGTAAGTAGAGGTGGTTTTGCTGCAAGACCAAGCTCGCCTTGGGTTAGTTTTGCTGCTCTGATGTCATTGCTCTCCAAATCCATGGATCCTTCGAGAATGAACTTGATCATCAGAAATTACGATGATTTTCGGGTATAGATTTCATTTCATTCCATTAGCGTATTTGTATGTGTCTAATTGTTAACTTAGTTTCAATGTTGGTTTATTGCAGAAACGAAAGATAAGGAGAGATCAATTGATTAGGAAGATGAGAGAAGTTGCTGGAGATAATCTTTTGGTTGAGATTATTAAGAATCAAAGAGACAAAAACAAGGTCAAGAATTAAAAAAAAAAAGGGTAAGCAAAGTCTATTATTCTCAGCTAATCAAATTAATGAAAAGTGAAAGTTCTTATTCTTTCTTATTGAGCAAGGATTGTTTTTTTTTCAGGGTATATATATGAAAAAGTGATATATATTTTTCTTGTCAAAACTCCACATCAACTTATATAACTTTATACGTGTGTTGATTGTTGTTCCAACTCATGCAATGTTTGAGGCCATTCATTTGCTTTTCATTAAACTTATGGAATTTAAGAATGTCTTTTCGTTTCTAGAATATTAAAGTATTGACCCTTTTTTTTCTATTACTTGCAGAGAAGGTTCACATGTGTGACAGATGACAAGGAAAAATCAACAGAAGATCCACACGTTTTAGACGTACATAAGACAGCTCAATTAAATGAGGAAGGAACTAATATGAGAGTTTTAAAGCCTTTGTTTTTTTTACTATTGGATGGTATAGTTTCTGTTAGTGACACAAAACAGAGGATCATGATATTTCTATGTGATTGAAGAAATTCAAAAATCATAATCTCTTTAATTACATCGTCTTAGCATTCGTAAATCTCCTCCGTGTACTCCTCCTATGCGATCTCCATCTTTCTTTAATGCCCTCTGCTTTGTTTTTCGCAAATACGACGTCGTTTTCGCTTTGATCATCGATATGGTATCCTCCTCCTCCACGGAGCCTAGCAGCTTCAGCGAGAAGGTCTTCAATCATACTCTCTGTGGTTTTGACAGTGATCCCACGAATGTACCAAGAAAGCGGCGGCGGAGTAAGAATAGCAGAAGGCTGAAACATCTGATCCATTGTCACTTTCGACCCGATCCTTCCTCGTCCGTTGCTACATTTATCGTAATCTTCTCGAGTTTTTGGCTTTGAGGTCTCACATAAATGTTCGTCTATAAACAATGGCTCCACTTTCCAACAACCTTCAAATACTTTCATGAACATTGTCTTCTCTTGCTTATAATTTGACTGACCTCAATAAGGAAGTAAAGAGAGACAAACCTAAATTGAGTTTTTGAAGACAGAACAAAAAAAATTGTCTCAAAGATTGTTTCTTACGGTGAGATTGTTTCTTACGGTGAGATTGTTTCGGTTTTCTTGGACAATAAGATGTACAGGGAAAGTTCCAGCCCACCAAAGGAATTTCCAAGTCGCAGCTTGCTTCACTTCTACGGTCTGCTTTAGTCCTTCGTCGATCAAAACTTTTCTCGATATGTTTTCCTGTTTAGGATTAAGATCTCTCTTTCTCAAGTTATTTGCTGTAATACTCAATACAAACCAAACAAAAACAAGACCGTGAGCAATGTACAATTAATACCTTGATGTTTTTGAAGTATCTTTTGTTGTTTGGATGAGTGAAAATGTTGTAGACTGATTCTGGAGGCAATCCTACGTTTACTTCCACGTTCAAATGGCAAAACAAACCATTTTGTGATTTCACCTTCAAACATACAAAATTTAAGAATCATTTTTTTTTGTTGTTGTTGTCTAAAATCTATCACCAAGTCCATAAGGTTTGAGATTTTTGTTGGGTTATAATTTTACTTGCACTTTTGGAGGTTGATCTGTCCATGAAGGATTATCTCTCCAAGCTTGTAATTGCTTCTCTAAGTTCTCCTCATATCTCTGCAGATCATGTAAAGTCTCTATCTCTGGCGTTGACTTAATCAAGCTTGGTTTTTTAACATTCTTTAATTTCTTGAACTCAGCCTACAACAACAACAACAACAGCATAACTCATAATCTAATCCATTTATATATATTTTATTGAGACTTTGGGGATACTTTGAGATGGAAATGAAAGTTGGACCTTAAGAGGCTCTTGAATTGTCTGATTGATCAAGAACAAAAATCCAGGAAATACATCATTATTTTCAAACAATTTAACGAAACCTATACCACTCTTCTCCTCTGATCTTGAAATTTCAGATCCACCCATTTTTTTCTGTAAACTTAGACTAACACAAAACAGAACAAGGTTAAAATGATAAATTCAGAGGAAATAAAAGAAAGTCAACGATATGATTTAAGGGAAAAATCCATAGAGAAGGTTTGATTAATCAAGATTATAAATGAAATTGGTGATTTGTGATAATAATAGTAATAGGAAGAAGAATCAGTTAGGTAGAGATGGTAGTGTACCTTACGCACCAAGAACTAAAGATCTGGGACAAGTTCCATTCTCGTGAGTTCTCTCTTTCGATGTTAAAGCATGTGCGTAAAATCAGGCAAACATTGCTTTCGACTCGTGTTTCATTTCTCGCAATTAAACCCGTGAAAGTTGAAACTCCAACTTGTCTCTTCTACAACACGATCAAAATTCGACTCTTGTTTTTTTTGCTATTCAAACCCAATAATTGATTTTTACTCTTTTTTTTTTTTCCCCAGTATTTTTTGTTGCTGAGATTTTTAACCAAAAGTAAGTGGGCTATGGAGTCAGAATAAGTTAATGTCTTTGTCGAATAAGAATTAAGATGGTGACAAAAAAGAAAAAGAAAAAAAGAGCAAGAATAAAAATTAATATTTTTGATATTTTCTTAAATAAAAGCGGGCGGAGAGCTACGTGACACCCAAGCATCATGGACTTAAGATATGTAAACTAAATGGGCCTTAAAAAAGTTTTTTTAAGTTTTTAAACATAACGGGTCTTAAACTATATACAGTATGTAGTACATAATTTTATTTACATGTCAAAAAAGTTTTTTTCTTTTTTTTTTTTAAGGTGGATCTACATGCATGATCGCATGTCACCATGCATATCATAGACTCTGGTATGGTATAGAACGTGATATATGGAATAAATAAAGAGCAACAACATATATCTGTGTATGATCATTTATTCTAAGGTTTTCAATGTTTGTTGTTTTCCTTTTTATCTGGATGTTTTGTTACATTTCCATATTCGTCGGTTGAAGTCACTAAACCTGGACTTCGATCGTTTATACCCCAAGTCTGAAGTGTTCTGAGCGCAGTTTTGGTGTTCTTGATGGTAATATCACGAATGTACCAAGATAGTGGCGGCAGATTTAAAGGAAGATACGGCTTAAAGTATTGGTCCATTGTCACTTTCGATGCAATCCTTCCTTGACCGCCGCTGCATTTTTTATATTCTTCCAGACTCTTTGGCTCCATGTGATTGCATAAGCGTTCTGAATCAACATATAGTGGCTCCACTTTATAGCTACCCTCGAACACTTTCCTTAATATCATTTTATGTTTCTTATATTTTGCATGTCCACAATAAGCAAGAGAAACCCTAGTTAAGTTTCACCAATAGAAAAACAAAATTGATTATTTGAAACTTCTTACTGTAAGATCATTTCTGTTTTCATCCACAGTTATACTTATGGGGATAGAAAAAGACGACCCAAGGAATTTCCAGTCCACGGCTGTCTTCACCTTCGTGATCTGCCTCGGTCCATCCTCCGTCAAAACCTTTCTTGATTTGCTTTCCTTCATAAGAAAAAGAGTACACTCTCAAGAATTGCTAAAATTAATACTATATTTGATTGAATATTACAATGATAAGGAGAAATAACCAGAGGTGGTTGCAAATAAAACGGATTAGCGAAAAATTCGAAGACTTTATCAGGAGGAAATCCCATTGTCAATTCTATGTTCATATAGCAAAGACCCTTTTTTGTTGTCACCTACAAACATAAGAAACAATCAAATTTTAATATCTTTATTCTTAATATCTACCGAATCCTTTAAAAAAGGATCTAAAAGTATTGAGATTTGTTAGCTGATTTGCTATTATTATACCTTCACCTTAGGACGAGCTTCATACCATGGCTTCTTCTTCTCGGCATCTATCCAAAGCTGAGTTTGTCTCTTCATCTCATCTACGTCATAATATTTTTTCACCTTATCATAGACATTATTATTAGTATCCTTCTCTGACCCTGACTTAGACTCAACATTCTCAGATCTCTTGGACTCGTCCTACAACAACAAACATAATCACATAATCTAGTTTCTAAAATAGATTTATTTTGAACTGACTTCCTTAGGAGCTTTGATTAATGGAAATGAAACTGACCTGTTCATTTTTCTGATTGCTGATCCAGCCATCAAGTGCAGGAAATATACCCATTTTTATTTGAAAGTTTAGTCCACAAGATAAAGATACAAGATGACGATATATACGAAGCTTGCATATGATATGGTTTTAGTGTTAAGTTTTACGTACGGCTAACCACTGAAGTGGGCTGCTAAATTCTCGTGAGTATTTGACGTACAGACGAGACTTACCTTAGGAAAGAGGAGATCAAACTAGGTTAAGAAATTGGAGTATTACGCTTCTTGTCACTTTTTCTAAGTGATCTCTTTTGGTGCAACTCGGCATAATTAGTATAGGCATGAACGTGATCTTGGAACTTCCAACACAAAAAAGTATATATAAACCAAGTTAAAAGCAAAAAAAAAAAAACAAGCTTGTATATTGAAAAAATATAGTTTGCTCAACTGTATATAATGCACCATTACCCTTATTAATTAAATTAATTCTCTTGTTTCTTAGTGAGCAAACTATATATTTTGATACTGTTGCGAACAAAATAAACAGAAATATATTGCACTTATAAAGTCAGGGGCATTGTGGCCGTCGGAAACTTGCCGTTTGGGTCGCCGTGAGGAGGTAGTAAGACTTCTTAGTTGTAAGGTTTGGCTCTGCACTAGCCGACATCGGGGAATGATCTTAGTAGAGTGAGCCAGCACCTCTATGCTTTGCATTAGATTAGTCCTGTCCTAGTGCTGGATTTATGCTTGATTAGATGAGCATCACTTCGAAGATATTGAGGACGGTCTTGAGCGACCCTCTCTTAACTCCCTAGAATAAGGCCCTATGTTCGGGCTGCCGGATGAAACAACTTCTGATTATGATCACAAGACGAAGCAACTAAACACACACACATATAATTGACGAGCAAGAAGAAAACGATGAACATGAAGACCACCGTCGTAAATTGTAATCAGAAACTGTTCATTTCTGACTGGACCGATTTTTAGGAGAATTAGATGAAACATTGGCCTATGTTCCCATCTTTGTGGGCTTCACTTTTACTGTTTTTGTTTTTTTTTTAACATTAGAAATATTGTTACAAAGTTTTTATATAAGACAACAATGGAAATTTATTATGTACCCTATCAAATAAAAATAAAATTTTATTTATACATAAGTAAAAATTTTGTGTATTTCAACAATAGAAAATAGGTAAAATTATATAAATTAAGATAAACAAAAATATATAAACAAAATAAAATAAAATATTTTGGGTCTCAGTTTTTATTTTGCCAAAGACTATGTTATCTCAAAACCGGTTGTATATATATTGTACACCGTTGTGTATTGAACCAAAGAGTTGAAGTGATTTGAGTTTTAATAAAAAAATTTAGATGATTTAGATGATTTGCAAGAATTTAAGAAAGTTATTATGATTTGATTTGATATTAAACTTATCTGAAATCTCACATAACACCATGAGATGTAGACTTTTATATTTTACTTAAGAATCTCCTCTAAAATTCTTTAAGTTATTAAAATTTCAGTACTTAAAATATTTACAATAAGAATGGATTTGAAACAATTTTTAAAAATCACATATTCAATAACACATGATTTTAAGAAATATTTTTAAATCATATATCCAATAACAGTTAATTTTAAATGTTTTTTAGAAACTCTTGTTTCAATAACATATGATTTGCCATCTAACTCAAATCGCACCAACAGAAAATACAATATGAAATTGAAAGAATGGTGTACGTTAAGTTTTATTACGTTCCGTGAGATCTTGACGTACAAGAATGATAACCTCCGAGCTATTTATTGAGAATTACTTATCTTGTTCTGAAAATTTAGTCATTGGCTTCGTCAAGACATTGAATCTAATTTTTTTCACAAATTTAGGGTTAGTTTTCTCCAGCATATTTAAGTAGTTAACCGTGGTAATACAATTTGGCAGTGAAGTGAGCATTCTCTTTTGGTTCAGCCAAACTTTGCTTTCTTGATTTCGTATCTGGTGCTATTATATACTAATCTGGAAAAAAGTGAGCTTTTACGTTCTCTGGTTTTCTTGAACTTTAAAGTTTAATCTTCTTGGTTTGAATTATCTCATCTTGTTCATGTTCTAGCGTTTCTTGAGTATAAAGATCACGTTTTGATCGTTTGAGATAGATTTATTAGCCCACTATACTCTGTAGCTTCCATTTTATAAAAATCAAAACCAAAAATCAGATTGTGATGAATCTTATAATGGATTGAAAGATGCTTTTAATCAATTTTCTTCAGAAACTAAAGACTTGCACCAAAAGAAAATAAGCTTGGAATGATGAATTGACGCTTAGAATCAATGATCCTAATCAACCTGTGAATCTTGTGAGTTACTTCTTGATCTTAGTTATGAGATTCCATTATTCAGACGTTTTACAAAACACACACAAACATAAACAGAAATATAGATTGATATGGACATCCGATGAGTCCTCTAGACTTCAGACGAAATCATTTCGTCCATGTCTTTGCACATCTTGACACACATCGCAAGCTCATTCTCTGGGTGAGCCACATTCTCGTCAATCCTCTCATATTTCAAGATACACTTAACCACACTTCCAGGTCCTTCTTGATTCTGTGTCGCCTGGAAAGAGGCGTAGAAGCTCTTAAACACTTTCAATACATCTCCCTCTATTATCTTGAGAACTAACAGATTCTTCTCCGGATCCACAGTCTCGATCATCTCCTTGGACACTTGTGGTTTCCCATCTGCACCCAAAACGGAAGTTTTACTAATCAATTAATCAGAGTTATATATTTAGATAAACGTTTAGGACTTTACCAACAGCATAGTTACAAAACATGACACTGCCAACTTTGCCAAACTCTCCCTCTAGCAAATAATATCCCTGGATGTTGTCAGGAGAGGCTTGTGAAATATCTTGTGGTCTTTCAACGAACATTTGGTGAAACTTCTCTGCCGAAGCTTTGATCTCAACATCTACCTCAACCTGTTCCATATTTATTTTATATGGATGTTTTGCTTCTCTTTAGAACTCATAGCTCCTTTTATAGAGGAAGAAATCATGAAAATTTGCAGGGTCGTCTCAAATAACCATCTTTTTTTACATTCTACGGCAGGATCACTATAATTTGTTTTTTTTTTAATCGATCATTCTTGTCAGATTCCACATACAATCCTAATTAATAGATTTATCGGATAAATAACTGGGATAATATATATTATAGATGGTTATTGCTTTGTCATTTCCATTTTATAATATGTTACGTTAATGAATTTAAATATATTATTATGATTGGACTAATTAGTAGAAATATCAATCGATCAGGTGTACTCTGAGTTAGCTAGTTGACATTTAGTTTTATAACAATCAAGAATATATATATATATATATATATATATTTTTTTTTCAATCAAGAATATATAATATAGTAACAACCCTTGATTGTTATAAAACTAAATGTCTACTAGTTGGCTTAGGTCAGGGTTGTTACTATATTCTTAAATCTATTTTTTTTCTTCAAAATCTCTGAAATTGTCTACAAAGAATCAGTCTTGGCAACATAATAAAATAGGTAATAACCCTGATATTCGAAGAATCGAGTTATTTAATGGCTGTTTTAAACTCAAACTTGCGGATTAACTAATTTTCAGAATAAAAAATTTATTAATTTTTTTTGGGTTTTGATGTTAAATTTTTTTAACTATTTGATAGAATATATAAAATTTTTGTTTAGCGGTACAAATATAATTTTGTGGAAGTAATCTCGGCCTTAAAGAATTTAGCCAATTTTCACCTTTGAAGAAAAAAAATTTAAACCCATCGCATGCATTTATAAAGAACTAGATCTGCTAAAGTGGAGTTAAGATCTCTTCAAGTGTAGAGAGATCATATTATTGAGACATTTTACAAAACACACACACAACACATAGACAGATAGATAGATTGATATGGGCATCCGACGAATCCTCTAGACTTCGGACGAAAGCATTTCGTCCATCTCTTTGCATATATTGACACACGTCGCAAGCTGAGGGTGAGCCACATTCTCGTTAATCCTCTCATATTTGAAGTGACACTTAACCACACTTCCAGGTCCTTCTTGGTTCTGTGTCGCCTGGATAGTGGTCAAGAAGCTCTTGAACTCTTTCAATATATCTCCCTCTATAACCTTGAGCACTAACAGATTCTTCTCCGGATCCAAGGCCACAATCATCTCCTTTGACACTTGTGGTTGCCCGTCTGCACCCAAAACGAAAGTTTTACTAATCAAAATTATATATTTAGATAAACTTTTAGGACTTACCAAGAACATAGTTCCACAACATGACACTGCCTACTTTGCCAAACTCTCCCTCTAGAATATCACATCCCTGGATGTTGTCAGGAGTGGCTTTTGAAATCTCGTGTGGTCTTCCAACGAACAATTGGTAGAAATTCTTTGCCGAAGCTTTGATCTCAACATCTACCTCAAGCTCCCCTACCAGAGAACTCGGACTCATAGCCTCTGCCATATATTTTTGTTATACGGATATTTTGCTTCTTTAGGGTGTTAATGAGAGTGAGTGGGTCTCTTTTAGAATTCATAGCACCTTTTATAGCAACTGTGACTAGGCAGAAAATTTAGAGTTATCTAGTTTAGTTTATTTATTTATGATTTTGTTGGAGTTTTAATGAGTATAATAATTTGAGAATTTTGTTAACTTATGCATAATACTCTTAAATACATGTAAATATTTTATAAAATATTTTTCCATAACCTCACAGTCACAGATTCTGAAAATATATTATGATAGAGTTTTGTTAACTTTGTAATTATCATGGATATTTGTTTGATATTATCTAAGTATTTTATATTGTGAAATAATTTTTTTTTCTGCTCCACTTTATGTAATGAAATCATATAATCGTTCTATTACTAAAAAAAAAAAACTCATATCATCGTTTAAAAACATTCATCTTTTGTAATTGTCAGGAAAGGTATATATTCCACTACTATCGAAAAGTAAAATCCTCGAGAAATATTTCCTTATCTACTTCTTCGTCTTCAATCCATCCATCATGCAACCCTTCTAAAGTCTTAACTATTACCTCAACAATCTAACAACTTGATTTCTCATAGAACCATTATAAAATTTAATCGCATAAACAACTATAAAATTTAATCGCATAAAAATTTAAGAATCCTACTACTACATAAGCCTAGACATTGTCACTTAAATGTAGTAATTAATATTAAAGATAATGTCTCACTTCGGATATGGGTAATATATAAAACATATGGACCAATATAATTATTGTCAATTGGTTTTGAGTTAGAAATTCATAATCTAATTTGGTATAAGAACACGATCACACGATGTCCAATCTGATCCATAATCATCTCGAGAGGGCATATTTTAAAAAATATCCCACATCAGATGTGGGTAGAGATATTAAATGATATTTAATGGATATGAACTAATCCACTCATTGCCAATTGGTTTTGAATTGAAAACTCATAAAATTTAATATTGTATTAGGACCGACGATACCTAATTCGATCCATAATCGATCCGATCCAAGAATTTGACTCGTCGATACATGCCCGAACATACAGAGATCAATAGTTGTTAGAAACATATAATCTAATAATTAGTTCATCATTAACTAATGATTCTCTCAGAGTTCAAACGAACATTGAGTAATGCGTTTACAATTGAGTTATGCGTTCACAGTTCTCTCAACAATTCAATCTCACCATGAATGTTACGAACACGAAAAAAAAAGGTACCTTTAAGAAATATTTTTTCAAAATCTTTAAGAACTATATTTTCAAAGTCTTTAAAAATTATATTTTCAAAGTCTTTAAAAATTATATTTTCAAAGTCTTTGAAAATATCAAGCCAACATCTACTATTTTGAAAGAGTTTTTATACGAAGAAAAAGCATTCAATTCAATTAACCAATTACACTAGATTTTAATCTAATTATAAAATTAATTAAAAATTATTTTGTTTGAATAATACATGACTTTGATTAACTTTTTAAAAATCTTCGACCCAATAACTCATAACTTTCAATAATTATAAATAAAGTTTTAAAACTACTAAAATCAGTAACATAATATTTTAATAGAGTTTTGGAAATTCAAAACTGAATAAAAGTAAAATATTGAAGAATTTTAATTTTTTAAAAATCTTACAACCAATAAGCCGCCCTAAATGTCTACTAGCTGACTTTAAAAAAATATAGATGGTTATTACTTTGTCATTTCCATTTTATTATATGTTTTTGACCAAGTTACGGAATTCATATATTAGTATGATTGGATAAATTGGTAAATACATCAATCGACAGCTAGTAGACATTTAGTTTCATAACAATCAAGGGTTGTTATATACAGTATATATATTTTTTCTTGATTGTTAGGAAACTAAATGTCTACTAGCTGACTTAGGTACACCTGATCGGTTATTACTATTTTTTAAAATCTATTTCTGTTCTTCAAAATCTCTGAAATTGTCAACAAAGAATCAGTCTTGGTAGCATAATAAATTAATAACCCTGATATTCGAAGAATCGAGTTATTTAATGGCTGTTTAAACTCAAACTTGAGGATTAACTAATTTACAGAATAAACAATTTACTATTATTTTGATAGAATATATAAAATTTCTGTTTAGCGGTACAAATATGATTTTGTGGAAGTAACTTGTCTCGGCCTTAAAGAATTTAGCCAACCTTCACCTTTTCAGAAAACAAAATTTAAACACATCGCATGCATTTATAAAGAACTAGATCTTCTAACGGATATAAGTGAAAAATCCACCAAACACACATAAATTTTATTTAAAATGATGTCAAATCACTTGTGTGTTAATTAAGTGGCTAAGGTGGTGTTCCATGGATTCTTAGACCTGAAAATAAGTTGTATATCCTTGATTATGAGACCAGGTTGCCGAGGTGATGTTCCATGGATTCTAGCATTCCTCTCACACCAAATTTCATACACTATAGCTTTTAGAACAATGTTACTTGTGGTATTTAATTTAGGTAATGAGGATGCTCTTCTAACCCAATGCACAATATGAGATAAGTCAAGAGGGCACTCAAGGTTTGGGTGCGTGAGAAATGAAGACCAAACCTGTTGAGAAAATGGACAAGAGAAGAAAAGGTGGTCACTTGTCTACGCAACCGCATTGCATTGATCTCTAGTAGTCATTCTATCACGCACTAGAAACGTGAATAGGGCTGAATCAATATCTCCGTGGATCTATGGGTGATTTATTATGTTTTAGCCGGAAAAGTCAAGGTGGTGATACAGAACGGTAAAGAGGTTGCGGAAAAGCTTTCACTCAACTCTGGGATTGAAATAAAAATTATGCATATTTATAATTTAAAATTTTGTTGAAAAGTTTGTTTTATTTTATGAAATTTTTTTGTACATTATAACAATAAGATAGTTTAAAATACAACATAATATTTTCTTATATAAGAAAAATTATTTCTGAGTTCTAACATAAATTCATAAAAATAAAATTATATTATCTTTATATATGTATATATATATATATGAAATTTATATGATTATTAATTTATATTATTAATGGGACCATACATTTACATAGAGATTCTAAAAAAAATTATTATTTTATTATCTTATCGAATTTTGTTCATTTTTACACCGATCTGATTTGTGACCAACAAATTTTATTAATTTATAGTATTTATTAATTTATCGAGTATTAATTTATAGAAGTTCTACTGTATTATTAAAAGTTTTGTCAATCTTCATTTCATTTCATGTATCCAAATGGGTCAAAATACACCAGGAATAGAACTTGAACAAACCTGTATTAAACAAATGATGCCCAGTAGTGGCCTAAAACTAATAATTTGTAATCTACAAACACACAAAAACAAATAAAAAAAAGGGCTGACCTTCGTAAATGTTTAACATAGTGAGCAATCGCTGTTCCTTTCTGTAAATTTGCAAAAACAAATAACACATTAATGGACGTGTACAAACTATTTTCTTAAATTGGAGAAATATTTTTCATACGTATGCTTTTATGGAATCTAAATTGCAAAAGTCAATACTAACTCTTGTGACAAAGACCCTATAAATATGTTTATATTCTAATTGCCTGTATTTTTCCAGGATTGAATTTCATATTCAAATAAAATAAAAACAAATAAAAAACAAACAAATAATTTGATTTGCCCCTTAGTAGAGGAGTTCCTGGTTGACGAGTAGACAAAACTTTCACAATCAAAACCTTTACATTAATGTAATAATGTAATGAAAAACTCAATCAGTGTTTATCTTTCACCAATTTAAAATTTTACATGACCATTAATGTGTTATTTGTTTTTGCAAATTTACAGAAAGGAACAGCGATTGCTCACTATGTTAAACATTTACGAAGGTCAGCCCTTTTTTTTATTTGTTTTTGTGTGTTTGTAGATTACAAATTATTATATTGACTGAAGTTTTGTCTACTCGTCAACCAGAAATATTAAAAGGAACATTTTCAGACCTAAGAAAATACAAAGAACCCGAGGCACCTATTTAGTTAATTTGTAAACTTCACTATTTTGATATTAATTTAGAACGTTTCCAGACCTAAGAAAAGACTAATAAAGACTAAGTCACTAAGAAAAGACTAATAAAGACTAAGTCATTAAGAGAGGTTTAAAATTTTAATTTTTTGGGTTTGAAATTAATCTAAAAATAGTTGTTTGAGTGGCAGATGAATTTAATGGTGGTATAGTTTCAAACTCATAAATTCATAAAAAAAAGTTGATCGGCCTCTTTGGCCAAACGTTGTCCGTCTACGGTCTACTAGTGTATATATAACCTTAACTTAATCTTCCACCTGAATTCCTCAAATCTCTTCTTTGATGTGATCACAAGACGAAGCAACTAAAAACACACACATATAGTTGACGAGCAAGAAGAAAACGATGAACATGAAGACCACCGTTGTAAATTGTAATCATAAACTGTTCATTTCTGACTATTGGGAAGGGGAACTAGATGAAACATTGGCCTATTGTCCCATCTTTGTGGGCTTCACTTTTATTGTTTTTGATTTTTTAACATTAGAAATATTGTTACAAAGTTTGTATATAGGATCACAATGAAAATTTAGTATGTACCCTATCAAATAAAAACAAAATTTTATTTATACATAGGTAAAATATTTTTGTGTATTTCAACAATAGAAAATTTAGTATCTTTATGCTTGTTTCATATAAATATAATGACATATGTCGGTCAAAGACTCAAGAATTTGAATTATTACAATAGAATTGCCCAATGATTTTAGGAGAAAACGACATATCTATACTTTAAATTTTTTTTAGTAAAATCTCATTTGGTTCTTATGATATTATCACCGTTTTAGTCATAAGTCTTAACCATAGTACATTGATTCAATTTATTGAAAAAATAGTTACGTGAAATTCTACGGGATTTTATGATCTTCAATCATTTTGTTTGTTCTTAGCCATATTTTCATTTTTCTTGGTTTAATTATCAAAATATGGCATATTTTAAATTATTAGAATCTATCTTAATATTAAATATTTTTCAAAAAAAAATTAAAACAATGATCGAACTAAATTTTTGTGTAAATAAACTATTTATTTTATCATCAAAAAATCAATTGATTTTATTGTAAATTATTATTAAGTTTTCTTGAAAATATTTTAGAAAAATAATAATTCAAAAAGAATAGTTTAATATTTTTAAAAGAAAGAAGGTATAAATATTATAAATATATATTGCAAACGAAGATCAATTTCTCAGTTACGCATTTCATAATTTTGTCGATATATATATACGGAGACTAATTAAGTGAATTAAAGAAAAGCAAAATCTTTCATTTTTTCACATAGGTTTATTTATTAATAACGGATGGTTATATATTATTCAAAAGAGCTTTTGGGGCACCGCTAGGTCTACCACCATGAACGACATCTCGTACCTCCTTCACATCCACGTGTGTATGGATCTGTCAGTTGTTTACACATGTTGTGAGCATGAAGACAAAGCTGTAATATGCTCCAACAAGAAAAGTAATGATCACATGAAAGTTCAAAGTAGGCAGTACATGTGAATCTTGTGAGTTACTTAATGATCTTAGTTATGAGATTCTTGATCAAAACATTCAAAGGTCTTTGCTTTTGTGTTATCCGAGGTTCGCTAAAGAGATTATGTTTCTGATATTTTGCTTGCAGGAAGTGTATGATAAGGATACGTATTACGTTCACTTCGCATGATAAGATGGGAGATGCAGAAATAGACATCATGAAGCCGTTCTTTGAGGTTCAAAAAGTGAATATTCAAGAACTTTCCGATGGAACCGAGATCTATAGAGTGAAGCCGAGTAGAGACAACGGCAGATAAAAGATCTCTTCAAGTGTAGAGAGATCATATTATTGAGACATTTTAAAAAAACACACACAAACATAGACAGATAGATAGATTGATATGGACATCCAACGAGTCCTCTAGACTTCGGACGAAAGCATTTCGTCCATGTCTTTGCACATATTGACACATGTCACAAGCGCATTCTCTGGGTGAGCCACATTCTCGTCAATCCTCTCATATTTGAAGGTACACTTAACCACACTTCCAGGTTCTCCTTCCTTCTGTGTCCCCTGGAAAATGGTCACGAAGCTCTTGAACTCTTTCAATACATCTCCCTCTACTACCTTGAGCACTAACAGATTCTTCTCCGGATCCAAGGCCTCGATCATCTCCTTCGACACGTGTGGTTGCCCATCTGCATCCAAAACGAAAGTTTTACTAATCAAATCAGAATTATATATTTAGATAAACTTTTAGGACTTACCAAGAACATAGTTACACAACAGGACGCTGCCAACTTTGCCAAACTCTCCCTCTAGAATATCACATCCCTGGATGTTGTCAGGAGTGGCTTTTGAAATCTCATGTGGTCTTCCAACGAGCATTTGGTGAAACTTCTCTGCGGAAGCTTTGATCTCAACATCTACCTCAAGCTCCCCTACTAGAGAAATCGGACTCATAACCTGTTCCATATTTGTTTTATACGGATGTTTTGCTTCTTTAGGGTGCTGTTAATGAGATTGAGTGGGTCTCTTTATAACTCATAGCCCCTTTTATAGAGGAAGAACTCATGAGCAATTGTGTGAGTAGGCAGAAAATTTGGAGTACTAGTTTAGTTTATTTTCTGGCATGAGCAATTGTGTGACTAGGCAGAAAATTTGGAGTACTAGTACAGTTTATTTTCTGGTGACCATTTTTTATTACCTGAATTTTATTAGATTCATTATAACAATCAAGGGTTGGACATTACTTGCTGATATAACAACTATAAGATTTTGTCTATTAATTATGTATTTTTAAAAAATATTATAGATGGTTATTCCTTTGTCATTTCCATTTTATAATATGTTTTTGAAGAAGTTAAGGAATTATATGTATTACTATGATTGGATTTAATTGGTAAAAATATCAATCGACAGCTAGCTAGTAGACATTTAGTTTTATAACAATCAAGAATAAATAAATAAATAAATATATATATAACGAACAACCCTTGATTGTTATAAAACTAAATGCCGAGCTGACTTATGTACACCTGATCCGTTGTTACTATTTTTTAAAATCAATTTTTTTCTTCAAAATCTCTGAAACTGTCTACAAAGAATCAGTCTTGGCAACATAATAAATTAAGAACCCTGATATTCGATGAATATTTAATGGCTGTTTTAAACTCAAACTTGCGGATTAACTAATTTGCAAAATAAAACTTTTACTCTTAATTTGATAGAATTTTATAATTTTTTGTTTAGCCGTTCAAATATAATTATGTGGAAGTAACTTATCTCGGCCTTAAAGAATTTAGCCAACTTTCACCTTTTAAGAAAAAAGTTTAATCACATCGCATGCATTTATAAAGAACTAGATCTACGAACGGATATATGTAAAAAGTTCACCAAACGCACATAAATTTTAGGGTATTTAAAATTATATCAATCACTAGTCAGTTAATTATGTTAAGTTCTATAGACTTATTGGTAATGAATAGATTGGCCTGAATCACTTATATATTAGTGTTAATCCCTTTATATGACCGATAAGGAATATTAATACGTTATTTTGAGATGATGGCTCTTATCAGTCTATCTCAAACCGAATCTCACTTTAGGATCGGTAATAAACCCTTCTTGGACCACTCTACTTGGATCAATAAATGAGCATCTGATACCATGTCAAGTTCTATGGGTTTCTCACTTAAAATAAATTGGCAATGAGTAAATTGTCCATATCAATTATATACTAGTGTTAATCCTTTCATACGACGGATGTGAGATATTAATAAATTAAGTGGCTATTTTCACCAATTCAGGTAAAATAAAGATGCCATTTGAATTAAAGAACATTTACTTTTTCCCCATTAAAGAACATTTCAACACATACATATGGGTCTATATTATTTAAAGACTTGACTCACTTATCTGTTAATTAAGTGGCTATTTTCACCAATTTAGCTAAAATAAAGATGCCATTTGAATTAAAAATCATTTACTATTTTCCCCATTAAAGAACATTTCAACACATATATATGAGTCTATATTATTTAAAGACTTGAAGCACTTGTCTGTTAATTAAGTGGCTATTTCACCAATTCAGCTAAAATAAAGATGCCATATGAATTAAAGAACATTTAATTTTTCACCATTAAAGAACATTTCAACACATACATATGGGTCTATATGGAATATTTAAAGACTCAATATTTACAGTTTTTAGAAGTAGATTTTAGATTTAGTTTTTAGAAAACTCATTATTTATCCATTCATGTTTTTCTGATTAAGTAGTTTTCCTTTACCCATTTGTAAGGGAAATATTAAAACCATTTTGTTCGGTTTTAAGTTTATTTTATCCATTTTTCTAACGGATACTATTTTTAAATATAATTTTTTTTCTATTTGTTTTCCAAAATTCAAAATTCAAAATTCAAAATCTAAACAGTATAAGCTATATAATCTAAAACCCCACATAAAAACCACAAAACATGCATGACCTAAATCATATTTCCATAACAATTTGAACTTATTTCCTTATCCAAGCGAACAATTCTAGAATCAAAAGATTTATGACTTTCTCAACTAGCAACTTTATAGAGATATTGATTTAGTTAAAAAATATATATAATATATAACTAGATTTCCAAAACATATGGTGATTTGAATTTTTTTAAACATACATAAATTCCTCAATCGATGAAAAATAGTAAGTGGGTTTTTGAGCGTTCCATATCGGTAAAATATATTAGAGGCGATTCAATATATACTATAAATTAGACCAAAATGAATCCAAATCCGAATGAGCAAGATTTTTGACCTAACAACCATCCAAAATTTAAACTTTTTATTCAGTTTAATATGGTTCATTAGGATCTAACTAAAATAATTTTTAAAATTTAAAATTTAAAATTTTCAATTAATATAAATATATATATATATATATATTTAAAATTTTCAAAAGTTAAAAATATTATGAATATTTATACTTTGTGAAAATTTTAAAATATTACTTACATTTTAACTTTCTAAATAGTTTAAGATATACAAATATATTGAAATTTAATATTTAATCTTTAAAAGTTTAAATTACCAAGAATTATATTTTAACTTGATAAACATTTATGATGTTTTAAATTTTAAAGTGAAAAAGATCCCACGAATATAGTGGAATCATCAATCTTTTGAGTTTGGTAAATGTAAATTTATTGAACAATGTCATAAGTTTGGCAAAAAAACACAAATGTCCCTTTTGATACAAAAATCATAAACGCCCCAAAACATTTAACATTAAATATATTTTCATATGTATATATAAGTTTCATATATATACCAATTTTTATTTTTACAAATAATTTGGAATTACTACCTATGGCTTTTTTCATGTTTGCGCTTAGATATTAAATTATTATGTTTACGTTCAACACTTACTATTTTAGTGGTTTTTTCAATTGTAAACGTATAAATTCCATGACAAAAAGCAAACCCAAGAAGAAATGATTGCGTTTAATTACAACTTTAAAATTATATAACACATAACAAGATTAACATATTGATTTTCTATACTATATACTTGTAATTGATCGTAATATTGTAATTAGCAAACGCAAACAAAAATATGTTTACATTTTTAAAACAGTGGGATATAATTAAGCACATGGTTCAAGGTCGTTTCCGTCGATTTTTATGGTTCTCCAGGTATGCCTGATTTTTGGTTTGTAGACTTATGTCATTCAGAAACCCTATTAATGAAACTCCAAACTATACGTAGGAGTCATTCTCCAACAAGAGAATGTTGGAATGTTGGAATTATATTTATATGATCCTTTAGGGATCGTAAGGAAACAGACTAACTAGCTGATATAAAACAACTGTAAGATTCTTGTAGTCAATTGTGGGAATCGATTTAAGGATGTGTCTCCGCACTAAAGGTGTGTTTTAAAAATGTTATAGGTGCAAGAGATAAAATAGACACTTTTCGTGTAAGTATTATAGCATATGGCCCGAGTGAGGAGGGCCACGCGTGGTAATTCTTTCTCTGTGCATCTGCCCGCTACATTTCCAGCAAATTCCGTCAAGTTTCCATCGGTGCAATGCATCACCATGCCGCTGGAAATGGTGACACACAGATGTTAGTGTCAAGATCCCCTTTTTTTCTTTTAGACTCTTGGATGAATCTTTATGCATAGTGCCGCGGATCCATTTCTTCATCACTGTCAGTCTGTCATGAGATCTAAAACCATACTTATTATACTTTAAGTATCGCCTAAAAGAGACATTGAGCTTTGATTGCGTGTTGCTTTGTTATCATCTTTTGCCCACTTTAGGGGCGTGTCAGTTTTCTCTTTTCCAAATATATACAAACTTATTTTTTTATTTTTTTTATTGTATAGTTTGGTTGGGACATCCAATAAAAATTTTGGTTCAAACTTTGTTTAAGTTTTTTAGTTTTGAAAATTTAAGACAGGAAATAAAGTCGAATCCACTTTTGGATAAGCTTAACACGGTTTGAAATGATTTTTCGTGTTTGTCTTTCTCCAATTTAAGAAAATAGTTTGCACACGTCTGATGTGTTATTTGTTTTTGCAAATATACAGAAAGGAACAGCGATTGCTCACTAAATATTTTAAGGAACAGCGATTGCTTACTATATATTTTAAACAATTACGAACGTCAACCCTTTTTTGTTTGTCTTTATGTTTTTGTAAATTACAAATTATTATATATTTGTCTACTCGTCAACCAGGAATATTAAAAGGAACTCCTCAACTTCTACAATTTGACTTCTGAGAATAATAAAGTTATCAACGATTGAGAAAGTGTTTATATACTTAAGGGGCAAATCAAATTATTTGTTTGTTTTTTTATTTGTTTTTATTGCATTTGAATATGAAATCCAATCCTGGAACAGCCAATAAGAATATAAACATATTTATAGGGTCTTTGTCCCAAGTGTTAGTATTGACTTTTGCAATTAGATTCCATAAAAGCATACGTATGACAAATCTCTCTTTCTCCAATTTAAGAAAATAGTTTGTACACGTCTATTAATGTGTTATTTGTTTTTGCAAATATACAGAAAGGAACAGCGATTGGCTCATTATGTTAAACATTTACGAAGGTCATCAGCCCTTTTTTTGTGTGTGTGTGTGTGTTTGTGGATGACAAATTACTATATTGATTGTGAAGTTTTGTCTATTCGTCAACCAGAAATATTAAAAGGCACATAGGTATAGTAGAAAGAACCTGAGGCACCTCTTTAGTTAATTTGTAAACTTGACTATTTTGATATTAATTTAGAACGTTTTCAGACCTAAGAAAAGACTAATAAAGACTAAGTCACTAAGAGAGGTTTAAAATTTTAAATCTTGGGGTTCGAAATTAATCTAAAAATAGTTGTCTGAGATGCAAATGAATTTAATGGTGGTATAGGTTTTTTGTAATCCAGAGGTTTATTCGGTCTAAACTAATCATTTTTTAGGTTCACTTTCTTTTTTGCACAGCTTTGTTGTGGGTTGGATGGCTAAGAGGAATCGAAACCCGGCTTTTAAGGCAGATACATACCTAATTCCAAATCACTGGGATACCATCACTTGGTTGTAATGGTGGTATAGTTTCAAACATATAAATTTCATAAAAAATTTTGATCGGCCTCTTTGGCCAAACGTTGTCCGTCGTCTACGGGCTACTAGTGTATATATAATCTTAACTTAATCTTTCACCTGAATTCCTCAAATCTCTTCTTTGATGCGACACAAGACGAAGCAACTAAAAAACACACTTAAATTGATGAGCAAGAAGAAAACAATGAACATGAAGACCACCTTTTATCAAAAAAAAAAAAAAAAAAAAAGAAAAAAAAACAGGAAGACTACCTTTATAAATTGTAATCATAAACTATACATTTCTCTACTCAGGACCGATTTTAAGGGGAGCTTGATGAAACAATATTGGCCTAGGGTCCCATCTTTATGGTTTCATTTTTATTGTTTTTTTTTAAGATTAGAAATATTGTTCAAAGTTTTTATATAGGATAATAATGAAAATTTAGTATGTAACCTATCAATTAAAAATAAAATTTTATTTATTCATATGTAAAATATTTTTGTGTATCTCAACAATAAAAAACAGGTAAAATTCTATAATTTAAGATAAACAAAAATATATAAACAAAATTAAAATAAAATATATTTAATATTATCGGGACTCCGTTTTTATTTTGCCAAAGACTCCGTTATCTCAAAACAGGTCATGCGGCTCTACTGAAGCATCTCTACTTCTTAACTGGTGGCGAAAGAATTTGGTTCTCAAGCTTCCTCCAGACTTCAGGTTTTCCCATCATCCTTTTCCCTCTTCTCTTATCCTTCCTCCGCTGTCGTCGCCCCCGCCGTGAAGAAGAAGAAGAAGAAGAAAAGAGTCCATTTTTCTTCATGAAAGCTCATCTTTTCATCGCCTCTATTGTCATAGGTCTCTGCTCATGGGCTTTGATAATTATAATTCCAATTAAGATTTTTGACCGTTAAAATGTCATATATACTTGATCGTTCTTCATAAAATCAAAAGAAATCTAATTCAGTTTCAAACCATAATCATCTTGAAAAGGGATTCTGAGGTTGCCAAAATCATTCCATACCATCTGGTTTATGTTGGATGCCAAAAGATTAGGACAACAAATTTGGACCACTTATTTTGTTTTAGGATAATAGGACAAATTTTTGTTGTTGTTTTTAGTTATACTAAAGAACTAGATTCTATCCCGCATATAATGCGTAATCATATTTATAACATTTATGAAATACTAGTAAATTTCATGATTTTTAAGTTTATAGTATAATAAAAAAAACTATGACATAATTATGGTTTTAATGATAATATAATTTTGGTTGGACTTAATGGTTATGATCTAGCTCTTGATAATCAATAGTTTTATCAATCATATTTTAGCTAGTAAAATTTTGAGGAAAATTATTTACTTTCGTTAAGTTGATATATTATAGTTAAATTAATCTCTATAATTGCATTTGATTGCATGGATAGAGGGAAACTTTTGTGAGGCTTGTTTGGATATAAAGATTAAGACTAGAAAACTTAGAGGTTTCTATCTTTAATAAAAATATTATTTATTTTTAATTGTAATGGTAAATAATATAATAACTTACATTTAGTAAATCGTTTAAAATGTATTTCCCACATAATATTAGTCGGATTTTTGTTTAGAAAATTAATTAATACAATGTTACATAGTTTTTTTTTTTTAAATAGTACTCTAGAAAATACCACGTTTTTGTTCCTTTTCTAAGACCATATATTGTTTTCCTTTCTCGCAATACTGTTTTTATTGGACCGGCTATGCATAACGTGCACTTGTTTATGCCACCCAGAGTATCTGAAATCTTAGTTTCTAAACTAAAGCCAATTGACTAAAGTAATAAGTTGAACAATGAGAAAAGTCTTACAAATATTATTTTAACAATATTTATTTTCTGTAGGTTTAGACTTTAGATAGTCTAATTTAAGGAAAAAATTAAGAAACTGACAATTGTTAGTTTTTATATTGCAAAATAACTATTGGCCCATGTTTTAGAGAGTATGTTTTAACCAAATTACCCTCTCTTCTACATATAATTCCCCCATTCTCATCCGCTTTAAAGAACAATCAAGTTACAATGCTAGAAAAATTCATGTGATTTATAAAACTAACTCGCATATAAAATAAATAACAATGGTGGTTGAGGAAGATATAATGGTGACTCAGAGAGAAAGAATCCAAAGCAAGAAAATTTGGGATACGATGAAATATGTAAAATTACAGAAGACATGAGAAGATTATTGCCTCATGTGAACAAATACTATGTTTTCCCGGATAATAACGACCTTAAGAAAATTATAACGTCAAATATAAAATAAAAATATGTTATAAATAGAAATGATGCTATATTCATATCTTGAGATAGAATATGAAATATAGTGTAATGTGTAAACCAATTATTGTATAAAACTATATAAATTAGATTTTTGGTTAAGACTAAACCGGAAAGCTCTCAATATATAAGAGTGTTTGTTATAAAAGAAACATTCAACAAGAATAACAAACTCTTCTTCTTCATCAATTCTTCACAAATCTATCAAACACATATAATTGACGAGCAAGAAGGAAACAATGAATATGAAGACCGTCGTTTTGATCATAAACTGCATATTCCTGACTATTGGAGTCTGTGGAACCCCTCTACTGATGCGTCTCTACTTTGTAAATGGTGGCAAAAGGATCTGGTTCTCAAGCCTCCTCCAAACCGCAGGTTTTCCGATCATCTTCTTCCCTCTTCTCTTATCCTTCCTCCGCCGTCGTCGCCCTCTCCGTGAAGAAGAAGAAGGAGAAAAGACTCCAATTTTTCTCATGAAACGTCCTCTTTTCATCGCCGCTATCATCGTAGGTTTTCTCTCGGGCTTTGACAATTATCTCTACTCTTACGGAGTAGCTTATATCCCTGTTTCCACTGCGTCTCTGATTAGCGCCTCGCAATTAGGCTTCACTGCTCTCTTTGCATTTTTTATGGTGAAGCAAAAGTTCACACCTTACATTATAAACGCCGTCTTTTTGCTCACTGCTGGTGCCGCAGTTCTTGCCATTGACGCTGGTAGTGACAAGCTTCCTAACGAGACTCACAAGGAGTATGCTATTGGGTTCTTCATGACCATTGGTGCAGCTGTTTTGTACGCGTTTATATTGCCGCTTATGGAGCTCGGTTACAAGAAATCTCGTCAACAAGTCACCTACACGCTCGTCCTTGAGTTCCAGATAGTCTTGTGCTTTGTCGCCACTTGCGTCTGCCTCGTGGGGATGCTAATTCATGGAGATTTCAAGGTAAAATAGTAAAATATGCTTCTTCTTTTTTTATACATCATCTAGACTGATTTGGAGAGAGTAGGTTTGATAATCAAGAACTGGGATCTTTTGACTTTTTTGTTCTACAAGGAAGATCCTTGCGTAAATATAAAGATAGCATTTTAAAGCCTTTTAAACTTGTAGTATTTTTTTCATTTTTATGCTTTTCTCTTTTCAAGAATTGGGATCTTTGAATTTCTTGATGGAAAAGGTACATGTTCGAAATTGGCAGGTGATAGCAACAGAAGCAAGAGAATTTATGCTTGGAGAGTCTTTGTACTATGTAGTGGTTATATTCACTGCCGTAATTGCGCAAGCATTTTTCGTGGGAGCT
Source organism: Cardamine occulta (assembly GCA_028015245.1). NCBI lineage: Eukaryota > Viridiplantae > Streptophyta > Magnoliopsida > Brassicales > Brassicaceae > Cardamine > Cardamine occulta. Next base: position 8,817,623 of record CM051363.1, read on the forward strand.
ATTGGGTTGATCTTCCGTGTATCATCTCTGGTCTCTGGAATTGCGATCAGTGCTCTGCTTCCGGTGACGCTGGTCTTGGCTGTCATTTGCTTCCAGGACAAGTTTCAGGCGTCGAAAGGTTTCTCTCTGGCTCTCTCTCTCTGGGGATCCATCTCATACTTCTATGGACAGTTTAAATCCGAGGAGAAGACTAGGGCTCAGGATCTGGAGACACAAGTGTCTCAGCTTCCAGTTACTGATTCTGTAGCTTAAAAGCAACTAACATGTTGGAGTTTGTTTTTATCAATGAAAGTCCATTTCTGAAATACTTAAATCTATCAGTTGTGAGTTGGTGTTTCAATCAAAGATGTATGTATAGAACTGAAGGTGAAATCATATAAGCAAATGTCCATATACAGTAAAACCTCTATAAATTAATAATGTTGGGACTGGAGAATTTTATTAATTTATAGAGGTTATAAATTAATTGATAAATTAATAATTATTAATTTATAAAGAATTTTTTCAAATTAAAAAATATTATATAAAAATTAAAAAAATGAAGACAATATTTCGATGTGTTTTAATGCATTTACACATTAGGAAATAATTATTGCATATATAAATTTTTTTTTAATAATTTTTGATGTAATTTGAAACGATAATATCATATATTTTTGATATTTTAAGAAAAATAGATATAAACTCCAACAAAATTACAAATTTATGAATAAATAAATAATATTAGAATTATATTTCACTAAAATATCTTATATATATAATAAATTTATATGATTATTAATTTATGTTATTAATAGGACCATATATTTACATAGAAATTTCAAAATAATTATTATCTTATTATCTTATCGAAATGTGTCAATTATTGCACCGACCCAACTTGGGACCGGGATAATTTATTAATTTAGAGAGATTATTAATTTATCGAGTATTAATTTATAGAGGTTCTACTATATGTATTTGATAATATCATTGTTCGTAATTTGTTTCATATGAACTGGTAAAATTCTTATTTTATTTGACGAACTGGTATACTATTACACTTGACACGTTTTATTCTTAATACAGAGGTGGTTGAAATGTAAAAGAAACCAATACTCCAAAGCCATTGACGCTGGACAGCAACGAGACGTAGAGATCTCAGTTCCTTGTACTGTTTTCAACCTTCTCTCAACTTTGATGTCCAAGATAATATGTTTCGGTTGCATTACTAGAAAACCTCTTTATGGGAAAGTTGAAAAGACTGAATTAGTTTAATAGTTTCATTCCCGTAACACAGCACCCGCATGTACAAGCATTTTGAGCAGAGGTTTTGTGGTCTTGATGGTGATCCTACGAATACACCATGAAACTGGCGGCAGATTAAAAAGAGGATATGGCTGAAAGTATTGGTCCATTGTTACTTTCGATGCGATTCTTCCTTGTCCACCACTACATTTTTAATATTCTTCTACACTCTGTGGCTCCTTGTGCTTGCACAAGCGATCCGAATCTACGTATAGTGGCTCTATTTTCCAACTACCTTCGAACACTTTCATGAACATCATCTTCTCTTTCTTATATTTTGCCTTTCCCCAATAAGCAAGATTAAGTTTCATCAATGGGAAAATATTATTTATTGTTGTCAAGGATATATAGAAGCTTCTTACAGTACGATCTTTTACGTTTTCATCGACAATTAGACTTATTGGGAAAGCTCCTGACCACCAAAGGAAGTTCCAGGCCACAGCTTGCTCAACCTTTACGATCTGCCTCGGTCCATCCTTCTTCAAAACCTTTCTTGATTTGTATTCCTTCATCATAAAAGTATCAAAATGTCTAGTACTATTATCATAAATACAACATCCAAAACATATAATGATAGGGAAGAAACCAGAAGTTGGCGCCCATTCCCGTCAATATCGAAGAAGAGTGGGCCGTTATTTGGATTAGTGAAAAGTTTGAAGACTCCATCAGGAATCCAGCCCATTGTCAATTCTATATGCATATGGCAAAGACCCTTTTTCGTTGTCACCTTCAAAAACATTAAAAAAAAAAAAGAATTCAAGATCTTTAATTTCAATTTTACCAATTTCTTTAAAAATCAAGTATCTAGATTTTGTTAGCTTTTGCTTTTACCTTCACCTTAGGCGGCGGATCATACCACGGATGCTTTTTTTCTGAAGAACTCCAAAGTTCATATTGCTTCTTCATCTCCTCTTTGTCATAATCTAGTTCTTGATTGTTAGTATCTTTCTCTGACACTGAATTACTTTTAACATTCTCAGATCTTTTGGGCTCGGCCTACAAAAACGAACATAATTTATATTAGTTTATATTTATTTGACTTTTTGGGTTCTTTGATTGATGGAAATGAATCTGACCTTAGGAGGCTGTTCTATGTTCTGATTGATCCAGACACCAAATCCAGGAAACACTTTCATTTCTTTCCGAAATTTTGACCACAAACAATACTTACCTGATCAGAGCCAAAGCAAATGATGACGATCCAAAAATGGTATCTATTATGGTTCAATGAATTTTAGATAAAAGCTTGATTCAGATTTAGAAGAAAATAAAAAAGACAATATGAAAACTAAGATAACGGTGTACGTTAGCTTTTACGTATAGGGAAACAAAGAAGTGGGCAGCTCCAATCTCGTGAATTTCACATATTGAAGAAACAGAGAAGTTATTTTCCTTTTTCACCTATGGATTTAGCAGTCGAGAGGTCGATAAATTGGAGACTGACAGAATCGGAATTTATTTTCTTCCAAATGATCCGCAGAAAGTCAAATTTATTTCTAAGATCTATATTTTATTTGTTTTCAAAATTTAAAATACATATATTTTTTTAAAATACATATATATATATATAGTAGTTTCTAAATAGTTTTGTGAATATAGAATTAAATACTCTGTCTAATATCATGTCCGTTTGCCATGGAAAGAAACCTAAATCCTCATATTTTCCTGATAATTCATTCACTGGCTGCTTTGAATACAATTTGTTTACAATCCTTGAGTTTGATGCTAGGAATCTTTCTGAGTGTTGTTTGAGTGTTGAATGACAAAGAGGTAACTATTTAGAGAATTCACTGAAGTACCTAACTGGAATGTCTAATATATGCCTTAGGTGGCCTGAAGGCTTGGTAAGACCCAAAGTTTCGACCCAAAAACATTGAACCCATTTCTTTAGTTTAATGGAAACTCTTTTACCAAAAAAAATAGAAAACAAATCCACATGAAGAGTATACCTAACCAAAGATTTGATATTGTTTTGTTAGTTAAAACTAAACGTATGTAAAGATTTATATTTTTCCACTATTTGGAGTCCCTTTGTAATAAAGTTTACCACAGTATAACCGGTCCATTCCAGATTGGGAGCTTTTCAAACTGTTCTTAAAGTGATACCCGCTTTTCTAATATCTTCAAGCAGAATCTTAGTGGTTTTGATGGCAATCCCACGGATGATCCAAGAAACCGGTGGCAGATTAAGAAGAGCGAAAGGCTCAAAGATCTGCTCCATTGTCACCTTCGACCCAACCTTTCCTTGTCCGCCACTACATCTTTTGTATTCTTCTCGACTTTTCGGCATCCTGATCTACGTAGTCTGGCACCACTTTCCAACTACCCTCCAACACTTTCATGAACATCGTATTCTTTGTCCTATATTGTGCCTAAGCAAGAGATATCCAAACACAAATTAATTCAACCAAAACTGAACAAAACAAATTGATTCTTGTAAAGGATATAGAGAAGCTTTTTACTGTAAGATTTTTATGGTTTTCGTCGATAATTAGATGTATCGGGATAACTCTAGACCAGCAAAGGAAGTTCCATGACAAATCTTTTTCCATCTCGATGGTCTGCCTCGGTCCATCCTTCTTCAAAACTTTTCTCGATTTGTTTTGCTTTCAAGGGAAAAACAAAATTACACTCTCAATCATTTCTATATAGTTAATACTCAGTTCGAAATCTCCTAAAATGATAAGAAAACACACCAGACATTGCTGCCCGGCCTTGTCCTTTTTGAAGACTGGATAGTTATTTGGATTAGTGAACATCTCGTAAACTCCTTCAGGAGGAAATTTTGACCCAAAAATATGTTTTAACCTATTTATTCAGTTTTCAGCCTATTTATTTATTTTTCTATTCAGACCTATTGATTTGGGGAGAGGAATCTCTGACTCTACATCTCTGAAAAGATTTCTAAACCCTTTTGGATTTCTATTATATTGATTATGAGTTCTTCTTTATCTCTTTTTGTTCTCTCTGCTTCCATGTCTGAGTAGATCCATAGTTAGGTTTAGAGTTTTCAAAAAAATTTATGAATCAATGAATTGGGCATAGATAGGGAATCATCTTATTATATCTTTATCTATTGTTGATCTCATTGCTGGAATTAGATTAGCTACATAGTTTCTGATCTTAGGTTCAATCTATTCATCAAAAGTGTAATAAATTGCTTGAAAAGAACATAGATGAACAGAGCGTCCTTAGCCAAGGAAAGCTGATGCTAAGGCGATCCGTGAACATATTAAACCTGCTCGTTAATGCTTGTTTACAATTCTAAGTTCAAACGACAGTTTAGACACTTAAGTTGCTAGATAAAGTAATTGATACCACGACAGTGGATTAGTTTAATGTTTGAGTTGAGATTATGCTTATATATTTCCTGAATAATTGTCTGATTCATGATGTCTAAATTCCCGCAAATATCCCTTGATCTAGCGCATTTTAATTCATAGTTTACACCATATTTTATTTGATGTTTTCAATTACATCACAATCCGAAATCATATTATTGTCTTAGCTTAATTTCAATCTCAAAGAATCGTACTGTGACACTTGGTTCTTGTGGATTTGATCCCTACATTGCTACAACATTTATTGTGCACTTGCAATAATTTATCTAGGATTAAAACTTTGTGTATCAATTAGCAAACAAATCGTAGACTCCTTCAGGAGGCAATCCCACTGTATTCTAGGTGCATATGGCAAAGACCCTTTTTTGTTGTCACCTTCAAACATCAAAATATAAGAAGATTTGTTCTCTCTTAATTCTACCTTTTAGGAAAACAATATTTAAGTATTGCATTTTTTTTTTTGGCTAATTTTAGTCTTACCTTCACCTTAGCAAGAGCATCATACCATGGTTTCTTATTCTCTGCAGCTCTCCAAAGTTTTCCTTGCTTCTTTGCCTCAGCTTTGTCATAATATACTTGCCGAGTATTATTATCTTTTTGTGACACTGAATTAGATTCAACATTTTCAGATCTCTGTGACTCGGCCTACAAACAAACAAACATAATCATAATCTAGTTTCTGTAGTGAACCATAAGTAATTTATCGATTTGAATTTCTCGGCTTATATAATTGATGGAAATGAAACTGACCTCAAGAGGCTGTTGTATGTTCAGGTTGATCCAACCAACAAATCTAGAAAATACATTCATTTCTCTTTGAAATATGCTAGTTCACAAACAATAATTACCCGATGAGAGCAATAGCAAATAACGTTATGATTCGAGGACTCTTAAGTAAAAGCTTGATTCAGAGACAATATTCAAAATGTGTACGTTAGGTTTTACGTACCCAAAAACATATATAGAGCTGGGCATGCAGTCCAATTCTCATGAGTTATTAACGTACGGATTTAGCTTCCTCTTACGAAGTCAGAACCAATCTGGTTCATTATAACTGCTTCCATTTGCACAAATAAACAAAAAACAATTCATGGTTGAAAATGTTATCTGGACAAGGAAACAAAATGACTTACTTAATTACTAATGATTCCCCAAAAAGATGTTATTTTCAAAAAAGAATCTCAAACAAATTGTAAAGAAAATAGGACAATAACATGTGACTATGTGAGAGATATGATTAATACTCCTGAGTTCTTAACGAACAGGCGAGAGCTGGCCGAAGGTATTATGTGTTTGTTTTACTTGTCCCTAAATTTCATTTTTGATTTCTTTAGACAGATTAAGCAAAAACAAGAGTCTTAAAACCATTTCTTCTTCCTTTTGTATACCTACACTAAAAATCATTTCATGCTATGTTTTGCTTTGTTAATTATCCAAAAAAAAAAGATGGAAGGAAAGTTTTCTATAGAATTTGGGTAATTACAAAGGAAATTTTTACTTAATAATATTTTCACGAAGAAAAGAGAGAATAAAAATCCATATGTTTCCTCTTGATTTTTTTTCCTTCAAATTGTTTTTGGTCAGAGGTGTTTTCCTCTTCTAATTCCACTTTTTCCTCTGATTTGTTTACCAGTCAGAATTGCAGTCCATTGATCTCCGATCAGACGCCAAGTGTTTTACATATATAGTCCAGACAAATCGATTAAAATGCTTTTTAATAATATTGGTTATAGTTAAATCAGAAATTTCATAAGTCAAATTTTGTGGTACTCAAAAATTGTGAGCTAAATTATCCGTGGGACCATATATAATGAAATATAACTGGCGGGGTGGTGTCTATATTCTCTTCTAATTTTCGTCTCCATCACGAAATTTATTGTTTCTAAATTTGGTAACAAGCGCATATTTGTGATATTTTCCACTTGCACTTGTTTTTTTTTTTTTGGTCTTTTGATATAGAGTTCTTAATGATTTCTAACAATACTATTTTAACTGAAAAATTAGCATATGCCGTATGAATGTTTCTAGTACCTCTTTTAGTAAATTCTGTCTAACCATGAAAGGTCGGCAATTGCACATTTTATGAGTTTAATTCACATATTCTCACCGTTACATACTGTAAGTTTTCATATATCGATAAATATTTTGGGCAATATCGCTGTATATGTTAGGTCAACAAGTAAACATTTACTTAAAAGAAATATGTTTTTTCGTATCTTTTTTTTCCACGATCTTATTATTATTACTTCTGTAGATAATTATCAATAAAATATTTGTAGCGGACTTTGAAAGTCTTCAAGAATATCCGACGACAATAAATAAGTCTTCGACATTTTAGTTGTAACGCCCAAAACTCACCAACCCAAACACAAATTTAGATAACAATTTATTCACATTATATTTGTGTTAACGAAACTTCAACATCGTAGAGCGTTGGTACATAAACAAACATAAAAAAATAAAACCAAATTAGAAGCGGTATAGTATATATACTTTGTTTTTTTTATATATATAAGAAACAAACTTTATGTTAAAACAACTATTAATCTATAGAGTTCATATGTCACTCTTGGTTTAATTCTATATTTAGATGACGGGTTATGGATTTGCCAAATTTTGGCTTTTTGTGAAGAACTTGTATGAATGCTATATATTAATCGAAATATCAGGTGTATTTGGGCAATAAACATGTGTGACTTAGTATTATTAATTTCAAATAGAAATTTGTTGAATAGTATTAAGGAAAGCTTTTGACTCAATAAACATGTGGGGATTGACTAGTCTTAACTAATTTTTATAATCACATGGAGCTATAGAGAATAACAGAACCGTTAATTCCTTCATTAAGTCTCGGTTATCCACCGTTAATTTTGACTTTTGACCAACGGTAGTCTAGGTCAACGTCACCCTTCCCGCGTGAACTAACTAACACATAAGGCAATGTTGGTTGGGTCAACTTCACACAGAACAAAACCGTGATCCTTCAGAAAAAAATATCTACACTATCAAGAAGACACGTGGATCTCAAGAAATCTCCACGTCATACCACATGTCAGAGTCTCGTCCTTGCTTTCCCAACAAGTTTTATAGTAGTAAATGACGTTTTTACCCTTTACTGACACGTAAGCGACAATCACAAAAGCAGCCCACCCACTATTTCCCTTAACATGTCATCACGCGCTTTTACTTGTAAAGTGAATAACAACAAAAAAAATATAAGTGATTTCATGTATGATTCATCTAACTTCTACTTATTTTTATTTATCATCATCAAATACTTAATTTTCTTGATATCTTACTTAATTTTCTTGATATCTTACTTAATTTTCCCAGTCTATATATATATGATTTTTCTCTAGTTTTACAAAAATTTTAAAATTAATTTGTGGATTTTATTCAAGGAAAATTCGTTGGCCCAACAAAAAAAAAATAAAAAAAAGTGATATTGTTTTATATTTATTCACACGAACTTATCTTCGTGAAGCACCAACCATATATACTAAGGTAAGGTCTCATTTATTAAATAAATTAAAGTCCTTTCCTTTACTTCTTCTCATTTAACAGAGCCGTCGTTTCAGATTTTTCTTCCAAAGAGAGACGAATTAAATTGAAAACGATGGAGGTAGTAGCATTTCCTCTATCGCCGCCGGCGAAATGCATCGGCGAAGACCGATTCAGTGAGATTTCAATGAAGCTGAGCGAAGATTTCAGTAAATTTGGATTTCAGAGAGAAGGAATCCGAAATTTGGAGAGATCGTGGAGTAAACTTGAAGAATCCGTCGAATTTAACGACGACGAAGAAGAAGAAGAGGAAGAAGAAGAGTTTTCTTTTGCTTGTGTAAACGCAGAAGGATCTCCGATAACCGCCGATGAAGCTTTCGAAGACGGTCAGATCCGTCCTGTTTTTCCTCTGTTTAACCGTAACCTCTTCTCCGATTACGAAAACGACGGCGTTTCAGTGACCGACGATAACAGACCGCGACTTAGAAAACTCTTCGTGGAGGATCGTAACGGAGACGCAGACGGCGAGGAGGCAACGGATTCGGAGAAGGAACCGTTGGGACCTTACTGCTCGTGGTCAGGTGAAACAGTTGCGGAAACGTCGCCGGAGACATGCCGGAAAAGTTACTCGACTGGATTCTCGAAGCTATGGAGATTTAGGGATCTTGTATTGAGAAGCAACAGTGATGGAAGAGACGCGTTTGTTTTCTTGAATAGTAACAACGTTGGTGAAAAGACTCAGTCGTCTTCGTCGTCGTCTACTACGGCGGCGGAGAAGGAAAAGAAAATAACGAAAAAAGGAAAAGAGAAAACGACGTCGTCGTCAGAGGATAAGAAGACTAATAAGAAGACGACAACGAAATCAGCTCACGAGAAGCTTTACATGAGAAACAGAGCAATGAAGGAAGAAGGAAAACACAGATCGTATCTTCCGTACAAACAAGTCGGATTCTTCACTAATGTGAATGGACTTAGCAGAAATATTCATCCTTTCTGACATAATTTGTGATTATGAAAAAAAAAACAAATCAAAATTTTAAGTTTGCTTGGGGTGTTTTTTTTTTTTTTTAATAAAAAAATTAAATTAGTACTCTGGTCCCTTCTGTTTGGTATATTGGATTTAAATGTTAGCAGAAAGGTGTACCATTTTTTTCTTCACTATTTTCTGTGTAGTGTGGGAGTTTGGCTTGTATTGAACTATTTTGTTAAGTAAAAAAAATGTCAATTAGTTAGATTTGGTTATATTATCAATAAGAACAAGCTTTGTGAATGATATTTGTCTGCTAGTCACAAATGAGGGATATATTACAACTAAAAAGTAGCCACAAGGGCGCTCCGGTAATAAGATCGGGTTTGGATCGGATTATCCATGTTCGGATATTTTGAATTTAGATATCTATGAACCGTTCGGATATTTTAAATTTTTGGATCTTGTTCAAATTGGGTTCGGATTTATCTCAATTACCTGAAAATTAAAAAAATTATATCTAAATTAATCTAAAATACTTAACAAACCCGAGTATCATTAAATAAATTTACCCAAAATTAACTGAAATATCCAAAAATATCTAAAATATCCAAAAATCTCGAGTATTTTAGGAATTTGGGTTATTCAAAATATAAATATTATTAATATGTACTTACATTTCAAATATATTCGGATACTATTCGGATTTGGGTTTTTGAGTTTTGAAGTTTATGACCCGTTTGGATATTTTAACTAATATATGTTCGTTTGATTGTAATGTAGTAAGAAAAATTCAATAACAAGTCCATTTTAATGCAAGAGACCAGACGTTCGATTCTTCATATTCACTAATACATGATTTAAATGTTTCAAGCAAAAAATATGGCTAGTTTAAAAGGGTTTGTTTTTGCATTTTTCTTTAAAGAATGTGTTTGTTTGATAAAATCAACTTGGCAAGGGTTAAAATTGGTATATTTAACATTTTACCAAACAAACAAAAACAAATGAACTTAGCAAGGCTTGTGATAGTTTGGCTAAAAAAAGAGAAAAATATTTGTTTAGTTTTGAAAATACCATAAATACTAAGGCACGCAGAAAGAAAAATATCGATCGCAATAGCAATCTCGTCTCACATGGGTCTCCAGGCCCGGTTCATCAAAATATATTAGGTCATGTGCATTGTGCAATATTTTATGAACTAAGTTATTGTGGCTTCTGTGGGCTAATAATTATCATTTAGGGCCAGTTATGAAAGTTTTGGTTTTTGTTAGACGACATATTTGCCATATATATTTAGGGCCTATCTCCAACTTACTGTAACACGCCTAAAATTTTGTTGATATGGCCCTGAGAAGCCTGTTAGCTGCGTCGGAACTTCAGTTTAATCATAGTCATCAATTAAGGTTGGTGTCTAGCTTGAGTAGCAAGGAACACACTATTTTAAAGATTATAATTGTCTATTGTCGAAAATATAGACATTTTGAAAATTTCTATTTTCTGATATGGTATAGTTTCAAACTAGTTTTGTTATTTTGCCAGTTTTCCATCATTTAACTAATTCTGGACTCCTGATCTTTTCCATATTGTTACTTTTTATGTTATTTGTGAATATCCAGTTTATCAATTGGAGGCCTTATATCATTGTACCCCCTATTATTATAGCAGAATGCATTATTTTTATATTGTGACAAGTTATTTTTTTTATATATAATTTGATCAAACAGACTTTTATTTCGTCATATAAGCGTATAATTGATTATTTTGGGTTTCAATATTATTAAGTAGTGTGTTAAATATTGACATATTCATTACAAGAGCATCAATTAATTATATTTTGAAAAGAAAATTCAATAAACTATACATTTTACGTCAGAATTTGCTGATACCTTTTCTGTTATTTGGTATAGTAACATATGGAATTATGATCTTATTAACTAAAATATTCTCTAATGTTATATATTTACCCAATTAACAATTATATACATAAATATATTTGGTCAAACTAAATAGTTCAGAGGTATACATGTTTGAATAAAAGAAAAAGGAAGCAAAACAGAATGGGTATTCATCTGTCATCAATCATAGAGAACCAATGGGAATTTATAAATACGAGCATCGAATATCCACTAGTTTAAAATTTTTACAAAATTGGTATCAAGTTTATAATTTTCAATGAGCTTTTCTTTAAAAAAAAAAAAAGGGGGGGGGGGGGGCAACTCGAAAGTACTTGAAAGAAGATGAAGATGAAAAAAGAATATAATAGGGTCGTTCACAAAATAATTGAACAATGATAAACATCTCTCTTCACGAAGAACTTGTGAATAAAAAAATGGAAATGGGTCTCGTTGACATTTGATGCACGTTCTTACACGTTAAATGATAGTTCGGCGCAGAGATGCTTCTACGATTACTGAGATGCAAGCGAAACAAGAAAAGAAAATGGTAAAAACCATAGGCTATATAAAGGCATGCACAAGTAATGTAGAATCATAAAACAAAACACAAAAAGCAAAACCAACTTAGTGAGGAGTTGGACAAGCAATCACAATAAGTATGATATCTTCTCCCGGGATGGGGCGTTCGGCCCATCTCGTTTATGCTCTTGGTTTTATTATCATGGCAACAATGGTTGCTGCTTCTTATGAACCCTACACATATAGCTCTCCTCCACCACCTGTGTATGACGCTCCTGCACCAAAAGTTGACTACAAGTCTCCACCACCTCCTTACGTATACAGTTCTCCCCCACCTCCACCATATTATTCACCATCTCCAAAGGTAGACTACACGTCTCCACCACCACCTTACGTCTACAGTTCTCCCCCACCACCCCCATATGTATACAGTTCTCCCCCACCACCGCCATAGGTATACAGTTCTCCCCCTCCACCCCCATACATCTACACTTCTCCACCACCACCATCCTATTCACCTTCACCTAAGGTCGAATACAAATCTCCGCCACCTCCTTATGTCTATAATTCTCCACCACCACCGCCATATTACTCACCTTCTCCTAAAGTAGATTACAAGTCTCCACCACCACCATATGTCTATAGTTTTCCTCCGCCACCATACTACTCACCTTCTCCAAAGCCCATATACAAATCTCCACCACCTCCTTATGCTTATAGTTCTCCACCACCACCATACTACTCTCCTTCTCCTAAGGTCGATTACAAATCTCCACCACCTCCGTATGTTTACAGCTCACCACCACCACCATATTACTCGCCTTCTCCTAAGCCGGTATACAAATCTCCACCACCACCATACGTTTACAGTTCTCCACCACCACCATACTACTCGCCTTCTCCGAAGCCCGCATACAAATCTCCACCACCACCTTACGTCTATAGCTCCCCACCTCCACCATACTACTCGCCTTCCCCCAAGCCAGCATACAAATCTCCACCACCTCCATACGTCTACAACTCTCCACCACCACCATACTACTCGCCAACTCCTAAACCCGCCTACAAATCTCCACCACCACTTTACCTCTACAGTTCTCCACCTCCACCATACTACACGCCTTCCCCCAAACCAGCATACAAATCTCCACCACCACCTTACGTCTACAGCTCTCCACCTCCACCATACTACTCGCCTTCCCCCAAGCCCGCCTACAAATCTCCACCACCTCCATACGTCTACAACTCTCCACCACCACCGTACTACTCACCTTCCCCTAAGCCAACATACAAATCCCCACCACCACCGTACGTCTACAGCTCCCCACCACCACCGTACTACTCACCTTCCCCTAAGCCAACATACAAATCTCCACCACCCCCGTACGTCTACAGCTCCCCACCACCACCGTACTACTCACCTTCTCCTAAGCCCGCCTACAAATCTCCACCGCCACCATATGTCTACAGTTCTCCACCACCACCATACTATTCTCCTTCGCCTAAGCCAACTTACAAATCTCCACCACCGCCATATGTATACAGCTCCCCACCACCACCATACTACTCACCTTCACCTAAGCCCACATATAAATCTCCACCACCACCGTACGTCTACAGCTCTCCACCACCACCATACTACTCACTTTCTCCAAAACCACTTCAAACCCCCCAGTTCTTCACCACCACCATACTACTCCCCTTCACCTAAACCATCATATAAATCTCCACCACCACCGTACGTCTACAGCTCCCCACCTCCACCTTACTACTCTCCTTCACCCAAGGTTGTATACAAATCACCATCACACCCACACGTCTGTGTTTGTCCGCCACCTCCTCCATGCTACTCTCCTTCTCCAAAGATTGAGTACAAATCTCCACCAACACCATATGTTTACCATTCTCCACCTCCTCCACCTTATTACTCGCCTTCACCAAAACCCTCATACAAATCTCCACCTCCACCATACGTCTACAGCTCTCCACCTCCACCTTACTACTCAGTTGCTCCTAAAAACGCATACAAATCTCCACCTCCACCGTACGTCTATAGTTCCCCACCACCACCATACTACTCGCCTTCCCCTAAGCCTACATACAAATCTCCACCACCACCATACGTCTACAGTTCTCCACCCCCACCATATTACTCCCCTTCCCCTAAGCCCGCATATATATCTCCACCACCACCATATGTTTACAGTTCTCCTCCACCACCGTATTACTCTCCTTCTCCAAAGGTTGAGTACAAATCTCCTCCACCACCGTATGTCTACAGTTCCCCACCCCCACCACCATATTACTCTCCTTCTCCAAAGGTTGAGTACAAATCTCCTCCACCACCGTATGTCTACAGTTCTCCACCCCCACCACCATATTACTCTCCTTCTCCAAAGGTTGAGTACAAATCTCCTCCACCACCGTATGTCTACAGTTCCCCACCCCCACCACCATATTACTCTCCTTCTCCAAAGGTTGAGTACAAATCTCCTCCACCACCGTATGTGTACAGCTCCCCACCCCCACCACCATATTACTCTCCTTCTCCAAAGGTTGAGTACAAATCTCCTCCACCACCGTATGTGTACAACTCCCCACCCCCACCACCATATTACTCTCCTTCTCCAAAGGTTGAGTACAAATCTCCTCCACCACCATATGTCTACAGTTCTCCACCTCCACCACCGTATTATTCTCCTTCTCCAAAGGTTGAATACAAATCTCCACCACCTCCATATGTTTACAGTTCTCCACCTCCACCGGTGTATTACTCTCCATCGCCAAAGGTTGAGTACAAATCTCCTCCACCACCATATGTCTACAGCTCTCCACCTCCACCAGCGTATTACTCTCCATCTCCAAAGGTTGAGTACAAATCTCCTCCACCACCATATGTCTACAGCTCTCCACCACCACCATCATACTCCCCTTCTCCAAAGGCTGAATACAAATCCCCTCCCCCACCCTCATATTATTAAATCATTCTATGAACATTTAAAATAAGTAAACCAAGTCTGAGTCCTATCCTTTTTATTCTTTTTGTGCCTAGTCTATTTTAATTTCAAAGTTTCGGATGAATACTTTGGCTATTGAAATTTCATTTGAATTCATGTTTTTGTATCTGTTGTGTAAGGGTTGGCATGCAATCCATATTTGTAAAAGTCATGCAATTATAAGTTTGTTGCAGTTGTCTATATATTGTACCGTTGATCTAAAAAGGGGAATGATTTATTCGTTTAAAATAAAAATAAAATTTTTAAATAGTTTAATATATTTAAAGTGAATAGCAGTAAATTTTAAACAATAATTTCATATATTTAAAATTGAATAGCTATATATGGGACCACCATTTTCTAAAAAAATTCACAACGCGGTTGTTTTAATATATACATATATTTAATATTTTATGTTGATTTTATTGTTCCATTTTTCATATTTTTGTTCATTATTTTAATATTATAGTAATGGTTTCATATTATTCTTATTTATTAGTCTTTTTTTCTTTGTAATTCAACTATTTTATTAATAATATTTCTCTATAAATATTTAATTACTATTACAAATTTGTTACTAACTTTGGTATTTCAAATCACACAATATTTGAGTTTTCATAATTATTTCTTTTAAAATTAATATTATTATTACTCTAAAATTGATATTAATATCAAAATAATCCACTTCTACAATAAAAGAGTCTATGTAGTTTTGATTCTTGGGAAGCATTTTTCTAAAAACAATATTTATTTTTAATTTATATTAAATTCACTATGATAGTTTTATTTAATCTATGTTCTATGAAATTAAATTTTTTGATTTGAAAGTCTATTGTCTAAATTTTGTAGAAATTAAGATTTTGAGTCAACGTGGTTTAAATTTTGTTTCTACAAATTGATTTATTTGATTTGAAAGTATATCTTAAAAATTTAATAGAGATTAAGAGTTTGACTCAACGTGGTTTGATTTTTAGGGAATTAGGTAAAATTCTTGATTAGAAAAAAAATAATAAAAAAATTAGAGAAGAACAGAAACGTCAAATTTGTAAGGGACATATGACAACGTCTCGTACCTCCACAAAATTGTAACCTTACTTTATTATATAAGATTCTTGACATAGAGTGATGCGGACATCTAACCAAGCATCGACCATGGTGCTAGCCATAACCACCTAAGGCTACCCAAGAAGACTCATGAACCTTGTCCAGACCAAATGAAGTTCAAAAACAACTCTTGCATCCCAACCACCACTTATGAATGGAATCAAGTCAATGCCAATTTTGGTTTGAGAGATATTAATTTTCAAAATCGGCTTTCACCCGACTTGCCTTATTTGAAGTTTCCAACTTTGGATCTGTACAAACGTATGTGTGGCAACCAGGGGAGTATCTACATCAACTAGAGGGTCCTAAGAGAGTATTCACGTGCATAAATGACCATTGGATCAGGTGGATCCAACCCTACTCACCCACACACAAAGACTTACCATATATGGACCAGAGAGCAGTGAAAAGCCAACCCCAACGGTTATCTTTTGATTTGGTGCATCTTAAGGGAGTTAATAGAGGGTTAATAAGTCATGGAATCATCCAGAAACTTTCAAGATACAAGAGCCCATTTGGACCAAGCATTCAAAGCCCGACGGCTACATTATGGCCAAGACAATCCCTTTGATATTTCTCATTCTTTTATTCCATGTATTTTTTTTCCGTTTTCAATTATTAGATTGTTAGATAGTCCTAGAGGTCGAGCCTATAAAGCTCAAGTCATTTTACCATTTTTGACTCTTGATCAATTTAGTAATAAGAAAACAATTTCTTCTTTCACAAAGTTCTGAGTTTCTTTGTGTGTTTCTTCTTAGAATTTAAGTGAGTGATTCACTTCCTTTCTAGTGAAGCTGCGGATCAGTTTGTTGAGTGATTTAACAATCTTTTTCATTCCATTGATTGAACGAGTCATTTCTATCATCATTTCCACCTTCTACGAGATAAGGTTTGGAATCTCTCGATCATCAAGTGATTAAAGGCGGAGTGATTCTGATCTTACATCATAAAGGATATGACTTTACCCATACAATTAGAATAAAAGAATCTAAAAAAACTAAACAATTTCATATATATATATATATATATGTATATTGTATATAAAAGTGAATACTTATTTTGAAAACCTCACGCTGCAAGCTTACAGAAGACCATACTTTTCTAAGTTCAATGATGGATTCAAACTCTAATTGGTATATCTATATTTATTTGTTTAATTACTAAACTAAGTGAATATTCACTAAAACCCATGATCAGAAAATACAGAAATAGCAATAGCAATTCAGTGATTACAGAAATCCAGAAATACAGAAATAGCAATTCAGAGAGTAATTTTACAACCTTCTTAATGTGTCTTCTTTTTCTAGTATATGAATAGTATAACAAATATTAATAACATGGACTACTCGTCCCAAACATGTTCTTAACCGTTTTGTTCATTGGATACAGAAACCCCATTGACATTTTTTTTTCAATTATCATGCAATATATCTGTCATTTGGTGTAACTATAATTTATTTGACATGTTGGTTTTCTATGTGAACAGCTATTTTATCAAATTGACTTCTATTTTCGTCATACAAGTGTACGATCTTATTATGTTACGATTTTATAATGTTATTTACTAATTAAATATTTGAATATCAATTTATGACATACTTTAAATAAACAAATTTAAAAAAATAAATAACACGCTAATTTTTATTCTAAATTTTGTTAGAACGTTTTTTGTTTTTCTATCTAATAACTGCATATTTTATTAAACCTGAATCTAGCCTACCCCATGTCAAAAAAAAAAAAACAAAACAAAACAAAATCGAGCTTACATCGTCTTTATGAAAAAACATCAGCAATAATACGAGGAACAAAAAAAGAAATTCGAAATTGGATCCCAGTTAAAACTTCTGCTGGTATAAAATTAACATTTTATTAATTAAAATATTCCCAAGCTACTAGCTAGTGATATTTAGCAAATTAACTGTTATAAAATTATTTGGGTGTATTTTTGGTTAAACTAATAAATAAAAGCAAAAACGAAAGAGAGAAGGCGTCACATTTGAATTATGTATGCATTAACTTTATGAAATGGGTAATTTGGTTATACGAACATTCATTCATCTCTGTCAGTATCAATCATTGAGAAGCAATTAGAATTTTAAAATACGAGCATAGAATATCTGAAATTGGTTCTAAGTTTGAAATTTTCAAATAATTGTCCAAAATAAAAATAAAAAAGACAAATTGGGAGTAATCAAAAGAAGAAGAAGAAGAAGAAGAAGAAGCAAGTTAATTGGATCGTTGACAAAATAATTGAACAATGATATGCATCTTTCTTCACGAAGAACTTGAGAATACAAAAAAAATGGAAAGTGGGTCGTTGACATTTGATGCACGTTCTTGCACGTTTCGTGATAGTTTGGTGCAAACAAGCTTCCATAATTACTGAGAAGCAAAGAAGAAAATGGTAAAAACCATAGGCTACATAAAGGCATGCACAAGTAATGTAGAATCATAAAACAAAACAAAAAAGCAAAACCAACTTAGTGAGGAGTTGGACAAGCAATCACAATAAGTATGATATCTTCTCCCGGGATGGGGCGTTCAGCCCATCTCGTTTATGCTCTTGGTTTTATTATCATGGCAACAATGGTTGCTGCTTCTTATGAACCCTACACATATAGCTCTCCTCCACCACCTGTGTATGACGCTCCTGCACCAAAAGTTGACTACAAGTCTCCACCACCTCCTTACGTATACAGTTCTCCCCCACCTCCACCATATTATTCACCATCTCCAAAGGTAGACTACACGTCTCCACCACCACCTTACGTCTACAGTTCTCCCCCACCACCCCCATATGTATACAGTTCTCCACCTCCACCCCCATACATCTACACTTCTCCACCATCACCATCCTATTCACCTTCACCTAAGGTCGAATACAAATCTCCGCCACCTCCTTATGTCTATAATTCTCCACCACCACCGCCGTATTACTCACCTTCTCCTAAAGTAGATTACAAGTCTCCACCACCACCATATGTCTATAGTTCTCCTCCGCCACCATACTACTCACCTTCTCCAAAGCCCGTATACAAATCTCCACCACCTCCTTATGCTTACAGTTCTCCACCACCACCATACTACTCTCCTTCTCCTAAGGTCGATTACAAATCCCCACAACCTCCGTATGTTTACAGCTCACCACCACCACCATACGTTTACAGTTCTCCACCACCGCCATACTACTCGCCTTCTCCGAAGCCCGCATACAAATCTCCACCACCACCTTACGTCTACAACTCCCCACCTCCATCATACTACTCGCCTTCCCCCAAGCCAGCATACAAATCTCCACCACCTCCATACGTCTACAACTCTCCACCACCACCATACTACTCGCCAACTCCTAAACCCGCCTACAAATCTCCACCACCACCTTACGTCTACAGCTCTCCACCTCCACCATACTACACGCCTTCCCCCAAACCAGCATACAAATCTCCACCACCACCTTACGTCTACAGCTCTCCACCTCCACCATACTACTCGCCTTCCCCCAAGCCCGCCTACAAATCTCCACCACCTCCATACGTCTACAACTCTCCACCACCACCGTACTACTCGCCTTCCCCTAAGCCAATATACAAATCTCCACCACCACCGTATGTTTACAACTCTCCCCCACCACCGTACTACTCACCTTCCCCTAAGCCAACATACAAATCCCCACCACTACCGTACGTCCACAGCTCCCCACCACCACCGTACTACTCACCTTCCCCTAAGCCAACATACAAATCTCCACCACCACCATACGTCTACAGCTCCCCACAACCACCGTACTACTCACCTTCTCCTAAGCCCGCATACAAATCTCTACCGCCACCATATGTCTACAGTTCTCCACCACCACCATACTATTCTCCTTCGCCTAAGCCAACTTACAAATCTCCACCACCACCATATGTATACAGCTCCCCACCACCACCATACTTCTCACCTTCACCTAAGCCCACATATAAATCTCCACCACCACCGTACGTCTACAGCTCTCCACCACCACCATACTACTCACCTTCTCCAAAACCAGCGTACAAATCTCCACCACCACCATACGTCTACAGTTCTCCACCACCACCATACTACTCCCCTTCACCTAAACCATCATACAAATCTCCACCACCACCGTACGTCTACAGCTCCCCACCTCCACCTTACTACTCTCCTTCACCCAAGGTTGTATACAAATCACCA
Source organism: Cardamine occulta (assembly GCA_028015245.1). Classification (NCBI taxonomy): domain Eukaryota; kingdom Viridiplantae; phylum Streptophyta; class Magnoliopsida; order Brassicales; family Brassicaceae; genus Cardamine; species Cardamine occulta. The sequence goes on from CM051363.1 coordinate 8,837,430, forward strand.
TCACACCCACACGTTTGTGTTTGTCCGCCACCTCCTCCATGCTACTCTCCTTCTCCAAAGATTGAGTACAAATCTCCACCAACACCATATGTTTACCATTCTCCACCTCCTCCACCTTATTACTCGCCTTCACCAAAACCCTCATACAAATCTCCACCTCCACCATACGTCTACAGCTCTCCACCACCACCTTACTACTCAGTTGCTCCTAAAAACGCATACAAATCTCCACCTCCACCGTACGTCTATAGTTCCCCACCACCACCATACTACTCGCCTTCCCCTAAGCCTACATACAAATATCCACCAGCACCATACGTCTACAGTTCTCCACCCCCACCATATTACTCTCCTACTCTAAAACCCGCATACAAATCTCCACCACCACCATACGTCTATAGTTCTCCACCCCCACCATATTACTCCCCTTCCCCTAAGCCCACATATAAATCTCCACCACCATCATATGTTTACAGTTCTCCTCCACCACCGTATTACTCTCCTTCTCCAAAGGTTGAGTACAAATCTCCTCCACCACCGTATGTCTACAGTTCCCCACCCCCACCACCATATTACTCTCTTTCTCCAAAGGTTGAGTACAAATCTCCTCCACCACCGTATGTCTACAGTTCTCCACCCCCACCACCATATTACTCTCCTTCTCCAAAGGTTGAGTACAAATCTCCTCCACCACCGTATGTCTACAGTTCCCCACCCCCACCACCATATTACTCTCCTTCTCCAAAGGTTGAGTACAAATCTCCTCCACCACCGTATGTGTACAGCTCCCCACCCCCACCACCATATTACTCTCCTTCTCCAAAGGTTGAGTACAAATCTCTTCCACCACCGTATGTCTACAGTTCTCCACCCCCACCACCATATTATTCTCCTTCTCCAAAGGTTGAGTACAAATCTCCTCCACCACCATATGTCTACAGTTCTCCACCTCCACCACCGTATTATTCTCCTTCTCCAAAGGTTGAGTACAAATCTCCTCCGCCACCATATGTCTACAGCTCTCCACCACCACCATCATACTTCCCTTCTCCAAAGGCTGAATACAAATCCCCTCCCCTACCCTCATATTATTAAATCGTTCTATGAACATTTAAAATAAGTAACCAAGTCTCAGTGCTATCCTTTTTATTCTTTTTATGCCTAGCGTATTTTAATTTCAAAGTTTCGGATGAATAATTTGGCTATTGAAATTTCATTTGGATTCATGTTTTTTTTATATGTTGTGTAAGGGTTGGCATGCAATCCATATTTGTAAGTTTCTTGCAATTATAAGTTTGGTGCAGTTCTCTATATATTGTACCTTGATCTAAAAGGGACTGATTTATCCGTTTAAAATAAAATAAATTTTTTTAAATAGTTTCATATATTTAAAAGTGAATAGCTTATACCAGACCACACTTTTCTGATTTTGGCACAGATAAAAAAAATGTGTATCTAAAACTCACTAAAACCATGATTACTAAAATTGCAAGGCCTAAAATCACTGTATAACATTCGCAATTTTATCACTTTTTCTCTAGTATTTCTTTAGTATCATCTACATATCCTTTATGTGTTGGTTTTTAACTTTTTATTTATCATATTGAATATCACATGAAAATACGTTTCATATATAGAAAACGCTTGTAATATTTTTATTGGTTTAAATATTTATCAATGTGAACTTTGAATATTATAATTTAATTGATATTTTTTTATCAAAGTGATAGACACCTAAAACTTATAAAAAAAAAAAAAAAAAAAAAAAAAAAACAATCATAGGCCAATGTTTCCATTTTTTTTCACAAAAGCACGGCTCTATACTTTGCCTTTTATGGTGGAATGGCGTACGCAATTGTACCTAACGTAGTTATTGTATATTCAATACTTGCTCGGCTTTGCTTGGTTCAGTTGTAGTAAGTGGCATGTTCTTCGAAAGCATATGTGGTGTGACCTTATCATTTGGCTTCAAGGGAAATCTCTTCTATGGGAGTATGGGACCGTTTGCTAGGGCCATCTGTATACTTTTCGTTCCGAGAAGTAGAAGAAGATATTGAAAGCCTTCATTGGATCACGACGCTTGGCTTTTAGAAAATCAACCAAACAAGTATCATCAAGGTCATTACAATGTGTTAAACACATATGTTACATCGTTTATTTAAGTATGTACTTATATATGTTTTCCTATTATGTACTAATTAATCCGTAACAAAGCTTCCCTAATTTAATTAATAATCAGTGATTTCTGCCCCCTATGCTACTAAGTACTAACCATCATGTAGTTCACTTTACACATGTAAAATTCGTCATTGGCTCGATAAGATTATGAATATATGCAGTTTGCTTATAACTCCGGAATTCTAATAGAAGAATTAGGTGAATGAGTTAAGAAAATTGTTGAATACACTAATAAATGTTGAAATTTCATAAACATGTTTTGACATTATCAGTTTTGTGTATATGGCATCTTATCGTGCCTGAATTCAGAAACAGATGAATTGGATAAACCTAATATATATATAAAAAATCCAAATCATATATGCATATCAGACAAGTTTATCTATTTGTCTACTTGTGACTTGTTTATTATATATTCGTTTCGCTTGAGTTTCGTCCAATCCGCTGGCTGTCTTTCACCCGAACTTAAACTATAGTATTAAAGTATAGATGGATACTGGTCGCAATTATTGCTATTGAACATTCAACTGTTTCTGAATCGGGCATTGATTACCGATGATATACATGACAATGAAACATGCATGCATGTTCCTCAAATTCCAATTGATGATGGAAGAAAACAACCCGACATATTTGAAAATACAAATCAAAGATGAAAGAACAACGTTTAACAAAAAATATATATGTAAGAAAAAAACAAGGATAAACTGCCAAATTTAATGGTGGTTTCTGAATAAAATGTTTATGAGTTACGACTTACGACTATGTAGATCGAACCAATGACAACAACTCTAAAGATATATATTAATAAAAGTAATTCTTTGGGACTTCTTTATACTAATCTATTTGACATGATTATGACGCAAATTGAAATCTATTTGACAAATTAGATGTCTTCGTTGACATAAAATGATATGTTAGGGGAAAATTACGTGTTCTCTAGCAGTTTTAATGATATGGATAAAATCTTCAAAAACCTCAAATTTATCAATTAGAAAAAAAATTTTGATAAAGGATCAATTAGAAGTTCATATATCTAATCGACTATGTGATCAATTAGAAGTTCATATAGCATGCTTACGGGAAAAATCATGCATCTCGCACTAGCTAAATAGTAGGAGTAAAATCATTCAAACGTGTTTTACCCCATTTTGTTCATTGGATAAAGAAACTTCATTGTCAAATTATCATCATATCTAATTGACATGTAATACAAATTAGTTTGCATCATCTAAAATTAAAGAAATACAGTTTTGTTTAGGTTTAAGAGTTTTGAATTAGAGTTTAGTTTTATACTACTTTACCAAATTTATGAAATTCTACACTATTTTCTCTAGTTATTCTATTCTATAGCAAGTGTTTTTTTTATAATACTTAAGCTATTTTATTGATCGTCTCTTTTGTCTACTAAATATATGAGCGACAGAAGTCATAGTAGACTAGTAGTAAAATGTACCGAAACTCAGAGAGAAAACTGGCTTTGAAAACTGTCTTAATAACCCAGCCACCGCTCTGTCCATGTAAAAGCCACCAAACCTTTTTCTTACGAAAATAAATCACGTGAGTGATTGGCAATATCTTAGGGCAGCGATAAAAAGTGTATCAATCATTAAAACCTAATTAAAAATTAGTGATACTCAAAATGATACCTTAAAAATTAGTGATTAAAAAAGAATTCTATAGTGTAATTCTCTCATATTTTTTTTATCAGCATTACGTATATAGGAACAATGTTTTTTACTTAAAAATGATCATCCTAAATAAATTTAGAAAATTAGGCCAAATAAATGAATAATGATCATCTTATCTACAAAAATATGAAATCATTAAAATTAAGTCATATTGAAATGAGATATATATACATATATATATATCTTAATTTTTTCACATCATTTATATTATTATGTACGTAGTATTCCATATAATGATCATCTTATTCCGACGTAAGCCGGTATTTATCTAGTATTCATCGACGAAATACCAAAAGTAATTGAAATCAAATCATATGGAGACACAGAATAAAATTTATAAGTCCGCCGTTAGTGTCTATTTTAATTTTCCTTTGTTCCCCCAAAATTTTGGGTTTGTGTTTTTTTTTCCCTCTGCCATGCATAACCCTTGTATCTTTTTTTTTGAAATTTTACTCTTTTTTTTTTTAACTAGACCGCCATTTTCTGTTGAATGGCAAATCATCCCCTTTTTAGTAAAAAAAAAAATCCTCCAATTTGTTAGGAATTTTTATCCCTAAATAGACAAGGATATGAACAATTCCTAGTGATTAAAAAAGTCACATAATTTTAAGGAAAAAAAAAAGGAGAACTGTCACATACCTTCGGCTATAAATAGAGGAGTAAGAGAGCATCTTCTAGTATCAAGTAGAATTGTATTCATTTCACAAAGTATCACTCTCAAAATCCTCTCTGTTTTCGAATACACCTCCTAAGGTCCGTCTATAAAACTAAATCATGTTTATGATCTCTATTTCTTAATATCACTCGTCTAAATGAAAACCATTCTTATAGTAGTTTTCGATATCCTGTTGTTTTTCTATTAACACCTTTATAGTTTCCCACTATAACAAATTTCAACATCTTCTTTTTAATAAAGAACCTGTTTTGATTTTGATCGCACCAACGCATGTTTTTTTCGTTAAACCGGAATATCTCCAGAGTCCACAGTTTCTTGTATTTTTCTTAGTTTTTTGGTTGCGAGTCTCTTATGAGTCTGACGTCCAAGTGATAAAGATTAGAGGAGATTATGAATCTGATATCTGAAATATATGCTAAAGATATTACGTAAACTAATTACCGATATTACATGATCTGGTTTAGAGTGATTCGATATCTCATTGCTAAGTCGAGCCACTAAGATAAACTCTATTAGAAAATCACATATCTTTTAGTTTTTCACATTTTTCTTATCTAAATTCTTTTTCTTTCTTTTTTGTGTTATTGGAAATAAAAGAAATGTCGACAGAGTCGTATGAAGATGCCATTAAAAGACTCGGGGAGCTTCTCAGGTACACTCTCTCTTTAATTTCTCTCCCAATCATTTCCGACATTTTGGATTTTTCAGGTTGTGGGATGATCACAGCCGTTGATCATTTGGCCACATATATCGTACCTTGTACGTACCTTGTGGTTTATTCTTTAATAGAGCTAGATAATATATATCAATTTTGCAGTAAGAAATCGAATCTTGGGAATGTGGCGGCCGCAAAGATCAAGAAGTTGACGGATGAGCTAGAGGAACTTGATTCCAACAAGTTAGATGCCGTAGAACGTATCAAATCCGGATTTATCCATTTCAAGAAAAATAATTTTGAGTACGTAAAATTTTATATTCCTTATTCGCTTTTTCTTTTTCCTTCCATATGGATCCGTCCATTTCAAATGCTTTTTATATGGATAAAAATCCCACCACCTTTTTCTACCTACTCATATAATAATAATTGTGCTTATAAAGTTATTTAGTCTAGTTACTTAATCAATAGGACATAATTAGACAGAAATTTTGTTTTAAATGTGTCTTGGTTAGATAAAAAATTTGAGTTTGATGTTTGCTCATTATATTATTTGGTTTCATCAATTTCCAGGAAGAATCCTTCTTTGTACAATGAGCTTGCCAAGAGCCAGAGCCCCAAGGTTTTTTATTCCCCCAATCACTTCTAACTTGACTTTTCTCTAATGGGCCAAAAAGGTTATATGAAACATGAGAAAAGACTTTTGATCTAGTAATGAATATAGTTACTTTATGGGCAAGCTAGAGAAACCCTAAAACTAGAAATAAGGATTCAGACTTGAAAGAGATCCTTTGATTCAATATGAAATATTTTGCAGTTTCTGGTGTTTGCTTGTGCGGATTCACGAGTTTCCCCTTCTCACATATTGAATTTCCAACTTGGTGAAGCCTTTATCGTTCGAAACATTGCAAACATGGTGCCACCTTTTGACAAGGTTCGTCCTTACAATCTTTACATAAACATCCCAAGTTGTAGTTAGGGATTAAACAACTATCTAATATAAGCTTTTGTCTTTGGGAACTTGCAGACGAAACACTCTAATGTTGGTGCTGCCCTTGAATATCCAATTACAGTCCTCAACGTACGTACTAATTAATTCATATCCCTCTTCGTTAGTATCTATGAATCGATCATTAGAGATGTTAATCTTGTCTTTTCTCCTTTGATTGTACATGGTGGGCATAAGTAAGATGCTTAGTAAAAAAGTTGATGTGACTTGGATAATATAATGTTGTCATTATCAGGTGGAGAACATTTTGGTGATTGGTCACAGCTGTTGTGGTGGAATAAAAGGACTCATGGCTATTGAAGATGATACAGCTCCCACTAAGACGTACTAATCTCAAAAGCTAATCTAATCAACCATAAGTTTCTTGACGATTGGTTAATCATTAACTTGATTCAAATTCTTGTAAATGGCAGCGAGTTCATAGAAAACTGGATCCAGATTTGTGCACCGGCCAAGAACAGGATCAAGCAGGAATGTAAAGACCTAAGCTTTGACGATCAGTGCTTCAACTGTGAGAAGGTACATACCAAGAAAAGACACAATCTTTGCTCTGTTTTATGTCTTGCTTTTAACATACAAACTAATGAGATTGTCTCTCCGGTGTGAGCAGGAAGCAGTGAACGTGTCTTTAGGGAATCTGTTGTCTTACCCATTCGTGAGAGAGAGAGTGGAGAAGAACAAGCTCACCATCAGAGGAGCTCACTACGATTTCGTTAAAGGAACGTTTGATCTCTGGGATCTTGACTACAAGACCACCCCTGCTTTTGCCTTGTCTTAAAAGATTCCTACTCAAATCTTTTCTATGTATTGCTTCTAAGTGTGTCTTTATAATCTTCTTATGTTGCTTCCGTAATGTCATCTTTGCAATTTCTGTTTCAAAAGAAAAGAATAAGCTTTCAAGAGCATTCTTTTATTCCAACCCTCATTGAGTTTGAAATGAGATTATAACACTTTTGCTTAGCTTATACACATAGATAAGACTACACTCAAGCCAACCCCTCAAGGGATGGGATAAACAACAACCTTCCCTGTGGCATGGTTCGTTTCTAAGTATGAGAAAGCATCTGCGACTTGCGAGAATGGAAATGGTCCTTTGGGATCAACCATAGGCTTCACCTTTCCACTCTCAATGTATGGATTTAGTTTCTTCAAAACATCGCCGTTAGATGTCACAACGAATCTAAAACCAGGAGGTGTAACAGCTCCGGTTAAGGCCACAACTTTCCCTCCTTCCTTAATCACCTTCACCGCCTTATCACACATCCCTTTTAACAAACAAAAGATGATTTTTTAAAAAGAGTGTTTTGGTTATAAAAATAACTATGTTAACAGTGTTTTGAGTATTGTTTACCAATGGCGTCAAAAACAACATCAAACTTGTCAGGCAAGTCTTCTATATTCTCCTTTGTGTAATTAATGACTAAATCAGCACCTAAGCTTCTCAATAGCTCAAGTTTCCCTGTACTAGCTGTTGCAGCCACCTTTGAAGCTCCATACACTTGCTTCGCCAACTGTATCGACCACGAATATTAGGAATCAATCAAAAACCATCAATCTCTGATTCTTGGATTACAAGAAAACTACAGATTTTAACCTGAATCACAAGGCACCCTACTCCTCCAGCACCGTTAAGAACAAGAATTGACTTTCCTGCGGAGAATTCAGTTCTAACTAAACCTTCATCGGCGGTTTCTATAGCCAATGGAAGCCCTGCGGCTTGCGCGAAATCGATGTTTTTAGGTTTTAAAGCTAAAAGCTTCTCTTCCACGGCTGTGTACTCTGCTAAAGAACCGAATTGCTTCGGACCTTCTAATGCTTTCTCACTCACGTTTGCGTAAACTTCGTCTCCTTCTTTGAAACCTTTCACCTCACTTCCCACTTTCACCACTACTCCGGCAACGTCGTATCCCGGAACAGTCTAGTCCAATGAAAATTCAAAATCTTCTTAAGATTTCAGAGAGAAAGAGAGAAGGCGGGGATTTGGATTTACCGGGAGAGGCGAATCGGTGGCTTTGAATTTTCCTTGCCGTCTTTTGGCGTCGACGGGATTAAGAGCCGCCGCAACAACTTTAATCAGAACCTGATCTTCTTTAATCTCTGGCACAGCAATGTTGCTCTCAAGCTTTAGAACATCAACTCCGCCGTACTCATCATACACCCACGCTTTCATCTCGGTTGGAATCGACGTCGCCGCGGCATTTACCGCCGCTGAAGTGCTCTGAGAACTCGCCGAAATCCTCAATAACCTCCTGTTGACGCCGGATCCGAATCTAAGTCTGTTTAATCGGAAAACCGGTGATTTTGTTGTGAGAGAAGAATGAAAAAGAGGCGACGCACGGCGGAGCACGAGACTTGTGGCGGTGGTTGTTGCAAGCGCTGCGTTCATTTTTTCAGTCGGCCACTAATCTACTGACTAAACGGCTTACCTCTTTCGCTGTTTCCTCTGTTCGTGGCTTTTTCTCGTTGGTCGCTAATTTTTCTGTGGTTGTCGTTTTAATTCTTATATCACAAAATTGGAAAAAAAATGTGGCGAAAATAAGAACCTTCCCCTATGTATATGTATATTTTTTTCTTTCTTTCTTTTAGTTATCGAGCATTTATAATATTTTTCGGGCCCATAATCGTTTTTTTGTCCGAAGCTGATTTTGCGATTCATCTAGAGGAAATTGACAAGAATTGTAAAAATTTAGAGAATTCTAGAATATGTCACCAGAATCCGAAATACATTTGTTTTTATCATACCTCTATCACTTTTAAAAAATTTACACATTAATCTGGAACCGCCTCCATTAAACATGGTCATCTATATTATTTTGGTGACAAGTGCAATTTTTAGGTGACAAAGCGAAGACACAATATATATTACTGAGCCTATAAACTGTAATTGGGCTTGAATAGTAGGCCCAAGAGTTGTAATGAAACTGATGTCAAAAGGATGGAAAGTGGATGTATATCATTCATCTAGGCACGATGAGATTGACCATAGAAACCGCTCAGCACGATGCGTACACGTGCCGTACTCTGATTAGATCATTAGTCGAGCTCATAGATCCACCGTCCAATTTTCCCCAGAGAAAAAGAGAAAAAGCTTTCTTCCACCTCGAGTGTTTTAGAAAACGTCAATCAGATCTTTCCTTCTTATCCGCCTTCGATTATCCAAAGGTAAAGCTCTAATTAAAAACCTAATTCTCTGAGAATTTTAAATCTTGTCTGGATTTCGAAAACTACATGGCTTCAAATCTAAGTTTGTTATAAATTATGCATGCACTATTGTTTGATGTTTAAATTTCGATTTCTTTTTGTTACTAGTTTGTAGGCGCCACAATTATGCAAATTTGTGTTGTTTTTAAGATTATATGGTTTGAAGAAAAAAAAGAACAGAAAAAAAAACTAATAGGATTTAGAAACTTTTGGTATATGGGAATGTGCCTTGATTGATCTGCTTTCTAAATCTTGTGTCTTGTTTCTTAATATATAATATAAATCCAACTTGATCATTTGAATAGGTTAACAAATCATGATTTAGTTATTGCAGGATCTTGTTATTGAAAATGGCAGAAACTAAACCGGGTTTGAGAAAACCAGCTTTCACTAAGATCGATCAGCTGCGTCCTGGGACAAGCGGACACAATGTCAACGTAAAGATCATTAACACAAAAATGGTGTTACAGAAAGGTCGTGCTGATGGTCCTCAAGCTCGTCAGTTGCGGATTTCTGAATGCATTGTTGGAGATGAGACAGGAGTTATTGTCTTTACCGCAAGAAATGACCAAGGTAAATAGCTAGTGAATTATCAAAATTCTAGTAATTAATGTTTGTGATCTATAGGTTAGTGAAGTAATTAAAATTTTCATATGTTATATCTTGATTTTGGTTTTGTGTGTTGTAGTGGATTTGATGAAAGAGGGATCCACTGTGACTTTACGCAATGCGAAAATCGACATGTATAAAGGATCAATGAGGTTAGCTGTAGACAAATGGGGTCGCGTTGAAGTCACAGAGCCTGCGAGCTTCAAAGTGAAAGAAGATACTAACATGTCACTTATCGAGTATGAGCTCGTAAACGTCGCTGAATAACCCGCTAGAGAAACGTATCAACAATAAAGAAAGTCAAATCGGAATCGTTAATGTTGGCATCTAGAAAAGAGTTAAAGCTTGATCAGCTGATATTGATCTGCGCTAAGTTATGTTAAGAGTGATGGTTCTAAAAATGAATGCAGAGCGTTGGCTTATGTTGTTATGGTACTTTGTAACACCTTTTGTTTTACAATGTCATCATTATTGTTAAGGATTTTGTGTTATATTATTGGTTTACAATGTCATTATAACTCTTTGTCTCGTTTAAAAAAAATGGAAAATATTCCTTATGAAGAAAACAAAACAAAACAAAATGCAAATCTTTCTATCGGTCAGTGCCCATTATGATTATATCTTTCTATTTTGGGGTTATATATACAAATTTCAAATGTAGAAGATAACCAAAAAGCAACGAGATATGAGCTTGACTAAGACCTTCGTTTGAGTTAGGGTAATGATTTTGGAGAAGAAATGTTGTGGTGTGAAATGATGGGCTAATGCAGTTGACTTCAAATATGTGTGGAGGAGAACGTCATCATTGTGTCATGACTGATGGCTTCTTGTTTTCCTTTGTCGTTTAATTTTTGTATGTTCTTAAATTATTTTTATCTCTTCTCACATTTTTTATGTTTTGTCCTCGTCACATATGGGGTTATGAAACTTGATATAATAAACGAACAATTATATGGGATATATATACTCAATAGTTAGTAAAGAAAAAGTTTCCCCCAACAAAAAGTAATGTATATTTTCATGATTGTTATTAAGTGGGCAATGTTTAGTGCGTTTAATGATCTTTTGGAGTTGTTTCCTTATCTTTCTTCCAATCAAAATGGAGAAATTTGGGATTAATACAATGTACTCAGATATATTGACGAATAGACTAGAGCTTATAATTTAAATTGTTTAATGACTTGGGTTAGTATCATTAGTGGGTTATCATCTATATTCAAATGGGCATAATGTATGTTAGTGGTAAAAGAAAATGTTGGTGAATACTAGATTCAAATCCAAGACGTTATAAGCCTTGCTTCAAACTTAAAAAGTACTATATATACCACACACATTTTTGCATCGACAACCCACCAACATTCTCTCTGCCTCCATCGAATGTTTCCTCTTCAAACAAAAATGCTTAATCACTAGCTTCTTCTCCTACCTTTCTTGTCCTGTCTCTTCCATGTAAGTCAAAACTCAAATCCTTCATTTAAATCTTTTATTTTACATCTCTAGAATCGATTCGCTTCAGATTTTTATTGCATTTGTTTCCGTTTATTCCTGATCATTTGAAATTTTTTTTGTAACTTCCACAAAATGCAGGTGGTTATCGCCGGTTATTCGCCGGTTAAGAGAGTTTTCTTTGTTCGTTACTGGAACAAAGAGGTCCATCACAAATCATCAGGATCAGCGTTTTTCATCTCCAAGGCTTCTCCACTAACCGCCGTCGCCTCCTCCACATTCGCAAAACTCGCCTCCGAAAACTCTCTTCCGAATCGTCTCCCGGATTTCTGCTCCGCCGCAAACCTCTTTTGTTTCCCCGATTTAGGCCCAACTCTCGAGAAACACAACAACAACGTCAAATTCTCCGTCTACGACCAACGTAACTTCACCAACTACGGCACGATTCGTCCCGGCGGAGCAGACTCGTTCAAGAATTATTCACAAGACGGTAACGGAGTAACCGACTCTTTCCGACGTTACAGCCGTGACGCCGCCGGTCACGACGATAAGTTCGCAAGCTACGCCGATAACAGCAACGTCGTCGAGGAAAACTTCAATTCCTACGGCACAGCAGCCACCGGCGGCTCCGGCGATTTCAAAAGCTATCAATCCGGTGTGAACAATCCAAACAACCGCTTCACTTCGTATTCCGACGGCGGAAACGGACGGACTCAGACGTTTAAGACATACACTCACCAAGCCAAAGCCAGACCGGGTCAATCTTTCACCAGTTGCGGCAAAAACGGTAACGGAGCTCTGAACGAGTTCTCTTCTTACGGCGTCTCCTCCAATATAATCTGATCAGATTTCTCAAACTACGGTGAAAACGCTAACGCAGCTAACGACACTTTCAAAGGCTACGGCGTCGACGGAAATGTTCCTCAGAACAACTTCAAAAACTACGGTGCCTCTGGAAACGCCGCCGTCGACACATTCTTGAATTATAGAGATAAAGCAAACGTCGGCGACGATTCGTTCTCTTCCTATGCCAAGAACTCAAACTCAGAGAAGGTAGATTTCGTAAATTACGGCAAATCTTTCGATACCGGTTCGGAAACGTTCACCGGTTATGGTAAAGGAGCTGAAGGAAACAGAATCGATTTCAAAACGTATGCTCGTAACTCAAAGTTCAAAGATTACGCTAAAACCGGTGTGAAATTCGCGAAATACAACCAGAGAAGACACGGCGGCGGTGACGGCGATGGCAAAACCGTAAATAAATGGGTGGAGCCTGGCAAATTCTTTAGAGAATCAATGCTTAAAGAAGGGACAGTGATAACAGTGCCTGACATTAAAGATAAAATGCCGAAAAGGTCCTTTTTGCCACGTGGCATTGTTTCGAAATTACCGTTTTCGAAGTCGAAGCTCGCCGTGATCAAACGTGTTTTCCACGCCGGCGATAACTCGACGATGGTAGGTATAATCTCCGACGCGTTGACTGAATGCGAGAGATCGCCGGCAGTGGGAGAGACGAAACGTTGCGTTGGTTCGGCTGAGGATATGATCGATTTCGTTACATCGGTGCTTGGTCGGAGTCTGGTTCTCCGGACTACGGAGAGTGTAGCTGAATCGAAGGGAAAAGTCGTGATCGGAAAAGTCAAAGGAATCAACGGTGGAGAAGTGACGAAATCTGTGTCGTGGCCTAAAGTTCGGGTCTACGAGTCGGATCTTTAAGACCCGAAGAGTAAAGTTAAGATTAATCACGGTATTGCCATCTGTCATGTGGACACGTCAGCTTGGGGTGCGAGCCATGGAGCTTTTGTGTTGCTTGGGTCCCGGCCAGGTCAGATTGAGGTCTGTCATTGGATCTTTGAGAATGATATGAATTGGGCCATCGCTGATTAACTATGTCGTAGCAAAACGAATGATGAATGTTATTTTTTTTTTTTTTTTGTAATTTGTATTCAAGTAACAATACAAATTTACTATTTTCCTACGATTATGTTAGATAATATGTTCATGTTGTATTAGGATTATGTAAAAACATCCGAAAGCTAAAGATGTTTAAAATAAAAGCTAAAGGGAGAAGTCACGAGGTGGCGGTTGTTTAAAAGGGACAATGCGACTCTCTTATTGAAATTTTATGGATGTCATTTGCACTAAGCAAAAGTGAAACAGACAGATTTGGATTTGTTGGAATGTTCGATGAGCCGACCACATTCACATGTCTTTTTTCTTTATGTTTCACGAAATTATTGTTTGGTTTTAGCAAGCATTCAGATCTTTTAGACTAGTTCATATCTCAGCGATACCATATCTCTCAATGTGAAGAAATTAGGATATATTTCAAGTTCCTAAAATTGTGGTGAACACGTTTCTTTGTGTGGAAACACATTTCCAATATTCAGGGGTTAATCAAAATGTTATTGATACGAAAATATCTCAATGAAGTAAAGGAGAAGTGATACAAAGCAGTAATGGAATATGGGGAAGACCAAAACTTATTTAATGAAGATTCACTGAACCATAATTTGTGTGTGTTTTTGGGGACAAACAACAAGTTATGTAGCCTATAAAGTTACATGTAGCTTAGTGACTAGCAAGGTCCTTCTCTAATTTGACTTATACTAATTCACATCATTATACTATATTTGTAGTAATGCATGTGACTCCATCTTTAAGATGATGGAGTGTTGAAAAAATTATGAATGGGCGTTGCACTAGTAACTAAGATTCTATTCATAGATATTTTTTCATTTTTATCGATGTAAATAACTGTGAATATATATGAGTTTGACTGGTGAACATTTTAGAGTAAACAACAATCAGTTAAATCTATAATATAAACTTCAGAAAAAGAAAATTATCTCTCGTGTTAGACATACATTGAATTGAATTGCATTATCATCACAACAAAGATTTTATCAACAAACAGATTGTAATATGTTCTAAAATTTCGTAAACAAATATAATTTCACTCAGAATCGGCTTGCAAATATGAAATCTAAAGAGCAACAGCAAAATATAGGACGCCATATTGATCGAAAGCTTAAAAGAAAAAGCTCATAAAATAGCAACCAAATATGTATCATAATCATGATAAGATAAAAAAAAACATCATCCAAAAAAGCAAAGAAACATCTAAAGCTCAAACATATAAGTATTTAAGCGATTTATTTGCAGAAATCGAAAAACCATATACACAACCTACTTCTCCTATCTTCCCCGGTCCCAGGTGATCCACTCGGCATGTTGTTCGCTAGTCGCGTCTTCCAAGATTACATCTGGGACTAAACCTCTGTCCCCATGCTCGTCCACCAAGGCCCCGTCCCGGTTGTCCCCGGTGAATACCAATGGATCCAAAGGGATTCCCATTTAACCATGAAAGAGGGTCTCTAGGGTCATTAGGGTCTCCAACTATCTGAGGAAATCGAGGGCTGCTTCTTCTTAAGGGAAAGTTTCGTCTTCCTAGGTTACTGATTCGTTTCTTTTGCCTCCAAAAAGCCCCAAATTTACTCTTCCAATTAACCTCCCCTGTTAACGTGCTAGCTTGACTCCTATCTTCTTCAAACAATTTCTGTTTCCACAAATCATTATCTGATGCCAGATACCGCATTTCAGTACAAACACAAGCCATATTACCAATACTCACACCAGGAAGCGACTCTAGTATCTTCAGTTTAAGCTCAGTTGGTAAACGCATCAAGCACGGTGGAGGTTCCAAGCCAGCTTTATCGCAAAGACCCATCAACAACGGGATAACAAAACCATCTTTTACCATTCTCCAAAACATGAACACTTCACGGTAAGCGCTCGAAGAGCTTTGCTTCTCAAATTTCAAAGTATCCATAACCAAATCGATAACAGGCACAAACCTACGCTTGTCAAGATGAATCCTTTGCACTTTCCCACTAGACCCACCTAGAGTTCCGTATACTACAACCATAGAGCCTAAGTTCTGAAACTTCACAGTAATGGACTCGATTGTATTGGCATCCTTAGAGGTAAGTAGCTCAGGTAGAGTATACCTAAGGGATAACGAAAGTAACTCCTTTGACAACTTATCAGAGCCAGAATTGAACAAAGCGAATCCAGATTCTAACATTACAGCATGAACTGACATAGCCAAGGTCGTTAATTCACTTGTATCACCAGATTTCTCCAGCAATATCTTTTTCAGGAAGAAAGGTTCGCTTAACCTTTTGCCTCCAGAAGCAACGAGCTCCACATCCATCGGCTCTGGACCTTCCATGCTCATGGATCCTTCGACTAAATATTCTACACCGGAATTCAGATCGGATTTTGCTTGATCGGGTACAACACCGACCTCTGTGAATCCAATACCCATCGAATCGTGAACTAAGGCCTGATTCATCTCCGATTGAGGAGCTAGGGTTTCGTAATCTCCCATCCTCCAATTCGAAGATTCGCCGATCTGAATCGATGCAACAAAAGCAGAGTGATCGAGAGAGTAGTAAATTAAGTCACCGGATGTTACACCAAGAGATCGGAGCGTATCCTCCGGCGAAGAGGCGATGAGCTCATCTTTACGATTAAGCGATAGATGAACGGAGGAAGGCGTCGTTTGATTGATCAGTCGCCGGAGATCGTTGAGAGTGCATGAATCGGGAAATTCAAATCTTAGGGTTTCTCTCGTTTCGTGACGTCTCAACCGGAGCTTCATTTTCGGTCTGTGTTTTTATGATCTTGTAAATGATATTCTTCAACACAGAAAACGATAAAGTACACTCCTATAAAGGCTGATACGGTTACGTTTATGGGCCGTATTTGGGCTCATTATTAACTTTCTAAACTATTTGGCCCAACCCAATCTGAAATCGGGTTGATGAGAGTTATCAATAGAGATGGTTAAAACTTAAAAGAAAGTGCATCAGCTTTGTTTAGTTGATTGGCTTCAACTAATCTTTTGTTTTGGACATAAGTCTAACTTCACATTAAACTGCCTGAATAACAACCAAAAAAGTTATTCAACCAATCTCATCAATAATGAAGAATATTATTTTTAAAAACATATATCTTTAGACAATGAGGAATAAATAGATTTATATTCGTAACAATCTAAACAAATAGTAAGAATCCTGAGAAATAGCTGGCAACAGCTTTTGAATAACTATTTTAAATGGTAACTATTTTATTTTTGTATTCCTGAATTATTTTGAAGAATGAATAATAAGTAGTTAAATACTCACCACATTACTTACCTGCCATTTTTCTTTACTGAGGTGCCGAAATCCACATTGACATTGCATGTAACTCCACATATACATTAATATCGAAATTAAATGTTTTTAGATTTACTTTGACTAATCGAAAAAAACTAGAAAAATATAGTAGATTAGCTGAAAACATATGGTAGATTATCAAAAATATTTAAAAAACCAGTCAAACTCAAATATTGAAAACAAAGTCAGTATTATTATGTTACCAAACCCATTGATAATAATTTGGTATAAAATGGTAGCTTAATAACTGTTATTGACTTAGCTTAGGAATCGTATAATAAAAAAAAAAAACAAGAAGATCCCCTCATATAAATACAATCATATAAATCAAATAGAATAATAATTACGAATACGGAATACAATACATAAAAGACCCACCACCAAATTCGACCGTTGCTCACAACGTTCCAAAAAATAAAATCCCCAATTTTTATTTTCTTTTCAAAAAGGTTTGATTTTTTTTCAATCGTCCTCTTCCTCTTTCTTCTTCAAGTACTTACCGTTCTCTCTACGACTAACTAAAAACCCTAAATTTCTTCAATAACGCAATACACAGTTCTTGAATTTCTGTGATTTTCTCGTCTGAATCATCAATTCTCGATCTTTAAATTCGAAAACAATGGCGGCTCTAGCCCCCGGAATCCTTCAAAAGCTAATCGACGGGATGAAAACCGGAGTTAAACCGACCGGAGAACACAGAAGCTCTTTATTACAAGTCACAGATATAGTCCCCGTCGATCTTGACGAGAAGAATCTTTTACCCAAACAAGGCTTCTTCATAAAAGTCTCTGATTCATCTCACTCAATCTACGTAACCCTGCCTTCAGATCAAGACGACGTCGTTCTAAGCAACAAGATGCAATTAGGTCAATTCATCTACGTTGATCGGCTCGATCCAGGAACCCCTGTTCCAATCATCAAAGGCGCTAGACCAATCCCAGGACGTCATCCTCTGCTCGGAACTCCTGAGCCATTGATGAGCACAGGAAGGAAAGTTGAGAAAGAGTCTAGTTGGAGACCTAGAAGAGGTTCTTGGGGTCAAAACGCTGATGTTTCGTCTCCGTTTGTGTTAAAGCCTGCGCCTTTGGATTTTGATCAGTGTACGCCGGCGAAACATAGGCTTGGTGCTGGCAGATTCACGGCTGCATCGTCTCCGATGACTAGAGGGAGATCACCAGGTGGAGTTAGGTGTTCTTATGGAGGAGGGGTTTTAGCGAAAATGGCTGAGCAGAGTCCTGCTGCGATGATGAGGAAGAGCTGTGTTGTTCCGCCGAGTTCTAAGTTTCCGAGAAGTAGAAGTGTTTGCGATAGAGAAACAATGGCGAAAAACTCTGTTTCCTCTGTTCTTCTTAGTCCTTTTAAATCCTCTGTAGGTACATTTTGGTTTTGTGTTTCTATTTTGGCTTGAGCTTATTTGAGAATGTGAGAGTGTTAACAATGGATTAAATCTTGTTTTTGCAGGTAAAGAAAAGTGACTCACCGCCTCCGAGTATGCGTACTAGAAGAGCAACCAAAGTTGCTTTGGTTGAAGAGGAAAGAGATGCTCCAAAGTCTACCACGAAGATGAGTTCTCCAAAGCATGAATCTAAATACAGTAAGCTTGAAAGACCAGAGAAGAGTTCGAGTCTACAAGGAAGACTCAGCACATTGAGCAAGGTGATTCAATTTGGATTTGGCTAGAACTTTGAATGTTAGATTCAATTCAACGTATTGGTGATACTGAATTTAATGTCTATGTATCTGAACAGGAAGCTACACAGCAGCGTGAGAAAGCCCAGAAGATAGCTCTTCAAGCATTGAGAGAAGCTACAGCCACAGAAACAGTAGTTTCTCATCTCAAGTACACACAACAATCTCTTCTTGATTGGTTTCATTGAATGATTTATGGATTCTTGAGTTTGAAATGTGATTAAGTTCTTGTGTATCTTCTTTTGGAACTAAACAGGACATTCGCTAATCTGAGCAAATCAGCAAAAGCTGATTGTCCAGCTGCTTGCTTCGACAAGTTCTTGGAGTTTCACAGCCAGATATATGAAACCATGAGAGAAATCGCATCCATTGAAGCAGCTGCTTCATCTGCTACTACTGAGAACAAAACTGAAGATGGATCTTCATTGATACTAAACGAAATCCAGCATAACTCTATTGACCAGGAGAAAACAACATCAAAGAGAAGAACTGTTCTGAAGCAGCAGAAGCAATTGAGATCAAACGATGAGAACAAGAATCCAACAGCTTCAACATCTTCCGGGATAGGAAACACGGCAAGGTTGGTTAAAGAGATAGAGAAAGAAGCTGCAAATTGGTTCATGGAATTTATAGAAAAGGCTGTAGAGAAAGGGATGAAGAAGTGTAAAAGCACAAGTGATGCAGATGTTAAGAAGGTTCCACAGTCTCTGATTCTCAAAGTTGTAAACTGGGTGGAAGCAGAACAATCTGCTGATAACAACACGAGACGACAAGTTCATCCAAAAGCATCACATATTACAAGAAAGCTCAGAATCAAAATGAAGAATCCTTGAACCATAAGCGTGAGGATGTTGAAATTTTACGTTGTTCCCACTTCTAGTGAAAAGGTTCCACTGTTATTCATTGATTCTATTGTTATTAGTCAAGTTTATATACGCCATGTAAAACGATTTAACAGATCAATGAAACTAATAAGAGTTTGTTTTTATAAATCACACACTTTTGTGTAGCTTTATGTGTAAGTGCGTTGAAGATAAAATACTCTCAGTTTTACCAAAGCAAAAGTGTCAAGTCATTATAAACCAAACTCAAGAAATAAGCATAAATCCAGCTAATTAAATGTGAGATACTTGGACCTGGTTGGGTTTAGAGCCAGGCCGGGTTGTCGAGGGCAGTGACAACAGCCTTGACTTGCAAGTAATTGTTAAGACTGTAGATACCTTTCTCTCTTCCAATGCCACTCATCTTATACCCTCCAAATGGAATAGTGGGATCCAATACATCGTAACAGTTAACCCAAACGGTCCCAACCCTGAGTGCTCGGGTCAGCCGATTCGCTGTGTTGAGATTACGTGTGAACACTCCTGAAGCTAAACCGTACCTCGAGTTGTTCGCCCTCGCAATCACCTCATCCAGATCCCTAAGAAACATCCATTAGTAAAAACAAAAGAGGAAATACAATATTTGGTTTTAGCATATAGATTTGTACTTGAATTTTAGTATGGTTTGAACCGGGCCAAAAATCTCGTCTGTAGCTATGAGCATATCATCCTGCCAAGCAAGTTCAATATAAGTCGCAAGAAACTGTGACGGTTGTTTAAGAGTAATATTAAAAATGTTAACTTACTTTCACGTCTGAGAAGACAGTGGGTTGAATGTAGTAACCCTTGGAACCAAGCTGTTCACCTCCAGTTTGTAAAGTAGCTCCACTCTCAATTCCATATTTGATGTACTTCAAGATTTTCTTGAATTGCTCTGAGTCTACCTGGGGACCTTGCTCAATGCCTGACTTGAAGGGATCGCCAACAGCGCGATTGATAGCACGAGCTTTAGCTTTCTCTACAAACTCATCATACACGCGTTCATGTACAAATGTACGAGAGCCAGCACAGCAGCATTGTCCCTACAAGTTAAGTCAAAAACAGGTTAAACTAATCAAAAAGGGTTGGATCTCTTAAGACCATATCATGATATAAAAACATACATTGAGGTAGGTATATTTGATCATGTGATGTTTACCTGGTTAAAGAATAAAGCGAAATGTGCAACTTCAACGGCCTGATCCACATCAGCATCTTCACATACAATGAATGGTGATTTGCCTCCAAGCTCAAGAGTCACTGCCTTAAGGTTGCTTTTTGAAGCCAACTCAAGAATAATCTTCCCAACGTCAGTAGACCCGGTGAAAGCAACCTGTATGATTTTATCAGAAATCCTATAAGAAGACGTTGAAATAAGAAGAATGTTTTTCCAAGTTTTTTTTGTCTTTTAAACCTTATCAATGTCCATGTGACTAGCTATAGCTGCACCAGCTGTAGCACCAAATCCAGAAACTATATTCACAACTCCTTCAGGAAGTCCAGCCTGTCACAAATATCACTTCCATAATAGTACAATATTGTTATCTCATGAAAGCAAAACACAAGAGTACAATATTGTTTACCTCATGAAGTAGTTTTCCAACAAGAAGAGCAGATAAAGGAGTTTGCTCAGCAGTCTTGAGAACAATGGTGTTTCCACAAGCTAAAGCTGGTCCAAGTTTCCAAGAAAGCATGAGAAGAGGAAAGTTCCATGGGATGATCTGTCCAGCGACTCCTATAGGCTCATGTAATGTCTGCACTTGGTATGGACCATCTCCTGGAACTGTCATTCCATGAATCTTGTCTGCCCAACCTATCCAAGAGAAAGCACAAAACTTGTCAAGAGATGAGTAAAAAAAACTTTAAAGATTACAATATGAATCATGTGGTTTTTAGTACTCACCAGCATAGTACCGGAACACTCTAGCAAGCATTGGGACTTCAATATTAGCAGATTGTTCATAAGGTTTCCCATTATCCCAACTCTCAAGAGCAGCAATCTCATCGTTATGTTTCTCAATTAAGTCAGCGAAACGGTATAGTATTTTTGATCTCTCCTGAAGAAGTTAGCCAAGATAAGAGTCATCATTTCATAAACACAAAGATAGAGTCATCATTACAGAAGAAGTAAAGTTTGTACATAAGCTGTCATTCTAGGCCATGGTCCTTGATCAAAAGCCTTGCGTGCAGCTAAAACCGCACGGTTCACGTCTTCTACATCACCTTCAGCTACTTGAGCTATCACCTCTCCATTTCTTGGATCAAGAGTGGGGAAAGTTTTTCCTGTACATTTAACAATTAGATCGACCTCAAGCTTTTTCAGATATTGAACAAGGCTTAATGAAACATTTCTTCTTACCTGAGGCTGCATCAATGAACTTTCCACCGATAAGGAGCTGTGTGTGTTCAACTTTCACAGGTGGAGTGATCGTGTTTTCAAGAGCAGCAGCAGCAGCAGCAGCCACGTTACTGTATCTGTGAGCTCCACTGTTTTTGCCTGAAGAAACAAAACAAGAATCAATCGGTAAGATCTAATTTAGACAAACGATCAAATCCATCAAGAAGTCACCAATACTCAACAAACAAGCGATCTTTTAAATAACAGAATCCTAAAAACTCGCAGATCAACGATCCAAAGAGAGAAAAGGAAAAAAACATCAACAAAACAAGAATTCATTCACGCAAAACAGAACGATCTCGATCGTTGTAATGAGCATCTATGAACGTAGAAGATAAATGAGACAGAGCGAGATCGGAGCTGAGAAGCAATTATATTTACAAATGGATCTCATCGGATATTTATATGTTACCTCGAAGAGACAACAGAGAAGATGAGGACATGAAGGATCGAGAGATTAGTGAAGAAACTCTTCTTGAAGCCATGGCTACTTTGTGTGTTCTCCTCTACAGTGTCTCACGGTGAGGCTTAGCGTTGTGAATATGTGAGAATGCACGAGTCTGTATGCTTTCATATATAACAACACACAGAAATAACTAATTTTAGAAAATAAATTTTATCCAATCTTTCCACATTGTGGGACACAAGTGTCATATCAAACATCGTGACAAGTCGACAGCATATTAGAGTAATATTCTTTTTTTTCAGACTCTTCTGTATCATTTTAGCAGGCCTTCAATGTTGAAGTAGGTTATGGCTTATGGAGTTTGACTTGTGGATTTTGAAAAAAATATATAGATGGAAAATAAAATTGGTTTAAAAAGTAAAAATTCAAGGAAAATAATTTTAGATTTTTAGTAAAAATTGGTGAGATCATACAGAAACTAGTTTCTTTGTTAGTTAGGAAATCTATATATTTTATAAAAAATTTGAATGGATAAAATGTGAGTTTTAAGAAACAAATCCAAAAACTATGGTAAAATCTACTTACCATTAGAGAGCTTAATTTTTTTTTTAAATGGATCATTATATCATTTTATTTTATTTTTGTACCATAATCTTTGGAGTTATAGATGTAGTTTTAATATCACACATATCAAGATTATGCTTACAAATAGAATATGTATTGATTTTTTTATAATAAATATCATAAAATGTAACTATTAAAACGATATTTTAAGTTGTGAATGGGTAACTTGAAAAATGTGGTATGGTAAGGTTTATCAGAACCAAACATACTTTATCATCACCGTTGATTTAAGCATCAAAAGGAATAAGAGAAAAAATATTATTACTTTTTATGTTGGTCAAAGAGAAACAGTATTACACTGCTTCTCCCATTATGTTTGAAGAGATTTTGAGTAGTTCACCTACCCATTAGAAAAACAGGTGATTATTTTAGTTATATCGTTATTCCCAATACCAGTAGGTTAATCATGTTGTAAACCATATGAAAACAAAATTATTAGTCCACTTTGTGTATTGGCATAAATGATTAAGATAACTATAGAGAAAGATAAAATTATGGTTTTTATCGCTAAAGTTTATAAAGGTTTCTATTGGAGATATATAGTGCATAAACTTTTTTAAGAATTTAAAAAGGTGTTGTTTATAGTGCATTTGCAAGCATAATCCAAAAAACAATTCAGCGTGCACTGTACATAAACGATTTTTTTTGGGTTTATTTATAGAAAATCATTTGAACTTTATCTCTACAAACTTTTCTTTTAATAGATAAAGAGATTATTGTCATGAACTTTTTTCTCCACACAATTTTGGTATAATGTTTTCGTATAAGATTCGGCCTAGCTAGAACGATATTTAATAGACCGTTTGATTGAAAGGCCTAACAAGAACTAAGAACAAACGTATGAAACTGAAACATCATTATTAATGTTCGGCACTTCCATATAATATAGAAGTAGCTAGAATCCTTGGCTGATCCAATATCTCTCATACACATCATAGTTTCGATCGGACAAATTATAGTTACCATGAAAAAAAATAAAAAATTATAAGCTTCTATCCTCGTATAGTTCTCTACAAAACTAATGATTTTTTTGGATTTTTTTTTCATTGTTCCGAAAATTAGCTTCTATATTGGGCCTAATACTATAGTGGGCTTGTCCAGTTCTCTAATGACGATATAGGCCGTTTTATTGGTGAAGAAAAAGGGCTCGAAGTGGAAGACGAGAAGACCTGTCGTATACAGAGTACCTAGTGGAAAGAATCACCAACGTATAGAGCTATTACACATTCTTTGGTTATATCTCTGATCCAATATACATTATTTTTCGAATGTGCATGCTTTTTCCATGTAGAACTGACTTCTTTTTTTTCAATAAAGTGCTATCTCACATGATATTAATGCATTCATCATCTTTATATATACCCAACTTGTTTTAAGATACTCTTCAACCATATGGTATGAATGACAAAAGCTGAATGCATCAGATGCATACTCTTTTATTACAATCCTCTCTATGTGCTGAGTCTTTGAACCCATCACACGTTGCACGCATTTACTTGTGCCTTCGCATACCAGACGAGTCATGAGTGAAATAACTTAAACAATTTAGTCGATGTGTCATAATATAGATGTGTAATTTTTTTTTTTTTTTCGATGTGTAATTAGAAACATATTTTCGTTGAAATGAAACATTCATCAATATTTTTGTTTTTTTTATTATTAGACAAAAAAGTCTAATAATTGCCGACGGATGTATGAGAATTTTGCACGTGAGAATAGCGCGTCGTGTGAACATGTCAAAAAGGCGAGTAAATAAAAGCATTAAGACACGAATAAAAACAGACATAAAAAGCCAAAAAGCTAAAAAAAGACTATATTCGAGGCAAAAGTATCGTTATATCATCACATAATAATTTCACAATTTATTCACGTTAAAAAAATAATAATAATTAAATAAATGAAATGATATTTACAGTCCCAAGCCGAATAAAAAATTTCTTCTCCTCCTTATATCTTCCGCTTCACTTCACATCAAAACCACCACTCCACTAAAACCCTAATTCCTCTTTTCTCGTTATTTCTCACTCTCTTGTGGAGCAGCCATGGATGTCAAAGAAGCCTCCGCCACCGATTTGAAGAGACCAAGAAAAGAGGATGATAACAGTTCCGTCTCCGCAGCCGCAGCCGCCGTCACTTCTATGGAGACGGAGAACGGAGATCAGATTAAGGAGCCTGCTTGTTTCTCCTCTGTGATTCCTGGATGGTTCTCTGAAATGAGTCCCATGTGGCCAGGTCTCGTTACCTCTCTAACCTCCACTCTTGTTTTGATTCAAAAGGGAATAACAAATTCGGAGTTTTTTTTCAATCTTCTGAGCTCAATCTATTCTCTTAAATCAAAAAGCTGATTTTTTTTTTTTACTATCTTTGAGGTTTTAGGTGAGGCACACTCTTTGAAGGTGGAGAAGATTTTGTTTCAAGGAAAATCAGATTACCAAGATGTGATTGTTTTCCAGGTATAATAAAAACCATTTCTTTGTTGCTGCTAATTTTCATCATTTCTCTGTTTTGATTTTGATTTTGATTTTTTTTGTTGTTAGTCTGCGACATATGGAAAAGTTTTGGTTTTGGATGGAGTAATCCAACTTACGGAAAGAGATGAATGCGCCTATCAGGAAATGATTACTCATCTTCCGTTGTGCTCTATCCCTAACCCTAAGAAGGTATATCAATCCTTCTATAACCATATTTCATCCTTTATTGCATTTTAGGTTGTGTGTGTGTTGGTTTGGGTAATCAAAGTATGTAGCTTTGGAATGTAATGAAAGTTTGCATTTTTCTTCTCCAGTAAAGTAGGATGATCAAATGAGTACTTATGGAGAAATAGAGTAACTAGAGTTTCTTTTATCAGATATGAATATTATAAACTAATTGAGCTGGCGTAAATGATTACACTCAAGAGTGGTGATAGGAATGTCCACTAGAGATAAAGTTAGATGATTTAACAATTTTTTAGCTTTTTGAGATGTACAAACTTTGATGGCCTCCTGAGAAAAAAAAAAGATACATTGTCCCACGTTCTCTTCTGGCAAAGTTAGAGAACTCAAGTAACTTTATTGGGTAATAATACTATGATAGAAACTGTTTTTCAGCTGGCTTTAATGATTATCACCTAGCTTGTCATTGGAGACTTGTTTGAGAAAAGCTTGTTATTGGCGTAGTCTAAAAATGCCGCCTCTTTGCTTTTAGTTAGTGAAGCTATAAGCCAGAGTGTATCTGATCAATGTCTTTCTAGTTCTTCCATAGGTTTTGGTGATTGGAGGAGGAGATGGAGGTGTCCTGCGGGAAGTTGCACGTCATGCTTCTGTTGAGCAGATTGACATGTGTGAAATTGATAAAATGGTGGTCGATGTGAGTGGTCACATACTTACTATTCACTTTTGTTGCATATCTGTTTCGATGTTCAGATGTGTAAATTAGTTTCAACCTATTGGGAAATTTCAGGTCTCTAAGCAATTTTTCCCTAATGTAGCCATTGGATACGAGGATCCTCGTGTGAACCTCGTGATTGGCGATGGTACAATACTATCTCTCTTTCTGAAACACTATATAGTTGTTGAACACATGTTGCCATTTCTAAACCAAATTTTTTTTTCGAATTGATCGGTTGGTGAATCATTGCAGGTGTTGCTTTCTTGAAGAATGCTGCTGAAGGATCATACGATGCAGTTATTGTTGACTCATCTGATCCAATCGGTAACTACTACTACTACCACCATCACATATCATCATCTATCAGATTAACCCTTGCTGTTATTATGAACAAAATTAAGAAGCAGCCTTTAATTATTTTTACGTGTGCTGATGTATTTCAGGTCCTGCAAAGGAGCTGTTTGAGAAACCTTTCTTCCAATCCGTGGCTAGAGCTCTTCGTCCTGGTGGAGTTGTGTGCACTCAGGCTGAAAGCTTGTGGCTTCACATGGACATCATTGAAGACATTGTTTCCAATTGCCGTGAGATCTTCAAGGGTTCTGTGAACTATGCGTGGACCAGCGTTCCAACATACCCTAGGCATGTGTTAATGACCTTTTAACATTCAATCTCTTTCATTTTTTTATATAATAACTTAACCTGAATGTGTTTCAACCATTTGTTTGCAGTGGGGTAATTGGATTTATGCTCTGTTCAACTGAGGGACCTGATGTTGACTTCAAACACCCAGTGAACCCAATCAATGAGAGCTCCAGCAAATCAAATGGTTCCTTGAAGTTTTACAATGCCGAGGTAAAACAAAACAAAACCCTCTCAATATTATATACCGTTTCATGTGGTGTAGACACTCGAATCCTTAACTTACACTCTCATTTCTTTGGTGTTTCAGATTCATTCCGCAGCATTCTGCTTGCCTTCTTTCGCCAAGAAGGTAATTGACTCAAAAGCCAATTGAGAAGGGAAGGAAAACTAATCTGGAGGATTGTTGAATTTATCAAAATAAAAAGCTTTTTACAGTTTTTAGAATGTTTTCAAGCATGTTTCTGTGACACTATCAACAACTGTAAGAGCTGCAATAGCAACTATGTCTTCTTTTAGCATAAGAGCATTACACATCACATAGTAGCAAATCTTATCTACAATATTTTAAACACTTCAGTAGTAGTAGCAGGAGGTTTAGCTTGTTCTACATCACGCTTCTTCATCAAAACCTTAGTTTTACAATCATGGTAACAAACAAGACAAGTCACCCATTTAAGCAAATTCCCAACACAAATCAAACCCACATAGAGACTTGTGTACAAAACTCCATTTCCACTCGAACTCTCACTGCATTTGAAGCAAAAACATGGCATCCTCAAAGCAAGAGCTGGGACCAAGATCATCAACATCAACCAGAGGTCACGTTTCTCATGTCCTCTTCTAAACCAAGCTGAAAGAGACAGAGCATCACTTCCATAAATACCTTGACCATCTTCGTCATCTTCTAAGACCGAAACAACCAAACCAATGTTCCATCCTGCGCTCCACTTGCTGAACTTCGCAGTCAGAAATATAAAGAGAGTACACTGAATCAGAAGATTCAGAACCACCACCGGGTCGAACAGCCACTCTTCTCGGTGACGGAAGCTTCGATATTGATGTTCGCGTGCGAGATAATAAGGAAGGGATAAGTAGCTAGTTGAACCAGAGAGAAACTGAAGAAAAATGAAGAAGAAAAAGAAAAGAAAAACAGAGGTTGACCAAAGGAGGACATAGAGAGATGTGATCACACAACCTCCAACTCTGTTCTGACATAACTTGAATGATCTCCGAACCAAATCAAGCATCCCCAACGGTTCTTCCTCGGACTTGTAAACAAGAGAAGATGCTGAAACGATCGTGGTTGTGGTAAGAAGGTCGATAAAGGTGTAGGGAAAGAAGTAGAGCAGAGATGTCTGGATCAGCCATGGAATCAGATCCTTCATTTTTTCTGAAAGAATCAGATCATTCATTTTTTCTGGTAGAATCAGATCATTCTGTTTTTTTTCTAAGATGAGTTCATTCATTTTTTCTGATAAGAGAATAAAATCGTTCTCCGGCAAGTTCTCCTTAAGAGTGAATAGTTTTAAAAGGAATTGGTAAGTGAGAGAGAGAGTGGTTTGGAGGGAGAGCTCAAAGAAGATCAAGAAACAAAACAGTGGGAGAGAGCAGAAGCAGAGGAAGAGGAAGAGATTGATGTTACCGAAGAGTAGCTTCGAAGCTCGTTTTAGAAGTTCCATGGCACTTAGTTTCTCCATTTGTTGATTTCTTACTCACAGTTGAAGCTGTAAAAGAAGAAGGCTAATCACAGATCTATATGTTTAGTTAGAACATGTAAGTTGCTAAGTAGTTTCCGAATAAATTAATTGACGTTGACTTCTTGACTTTGACTAGTAGTTATCCTAAATTGATTGGACAAGCTATGACCACTGATATATGAAAGAAACAATAAATTAAAATGCAATGACCTTTAAGCAAATGTTGATCTAACCAAAAAGTACAGAGCAAAGCTAATTAGACATAGAGAGATTGTTTGTGACCAAAAATATATAAAAGCTCGAAATTTGAATCTTTTATTAATTTCTCTATGTAACAAAAGCCTTAGGTTTTTTATCCAATCTCAACATCACTTTTCTTCTCCAAAACCCTAACTTTACAATCATAGTAACAAACAACACAAGACACCCATTTAAGAACATTCCCAACACAAATCAAACAAACATAGAGACCAGTGTACAACACTCCATTCCCACTCAGACTCTCACTGAATTTGAAGTATAAACATGGCATCCTCGTCACAAGAGCACCTACCAAGAAGACCAGCATCATCCAGAGGTGACGCTTCTCCTGTCTTCTAATGTACCAAGCTGAAAGAGTCAGAGCATTGCTTCCATAGATGTCTTCATCTTCCTCTAAGACCGAAACAACCATACAAATGTTCCATCCCACGCTCCATTTGCTGAACTTTGCAGTCAGAACTATGAAGACAGTACCGTGAATCAAAGCCACTACCACGTGGAACAGCACCACGTAGAACGGCAAAACTGCTTGGTCGTTGAAGAATCTTTGGTGTTCGCTTGTGAGAGAAACAATGAATACGTAGATGGCCAAATCAATGAAGAAACCGAGGAAAACAGAGGTTGACAAGAAAAGGACATAGAGAGATGTGATCAGACAACCTTTTACTCTGTTCTGACATATTCTTAATTCTCCGGACCAAATAAAGCAGTTCCAAGGGTTCTTCCTCGGACGTGTAAAAAATTGAAGATGCTGCAACGATTATGGTAGTAGTAAGGAGATCAAGAATGGTGTAGGGAAAGATATAGAGCATAGATGTCTGAATCAGCCATGGAATAAGCTTATGCTCACCCTCAGACAACGACAAGTCCTCCGCAGAACTGAGTAGGTTATAGAGGTATTGAGAAGCGAGGGAGATAGTGGTTTGGAGTGAGAGCTCAAAGAAGATCAAGAAACAAAATAGAGGGAGAGAGCAGAGGAAGAGGAAGAGAGCAAGATTGATATTACGTAAGAGTAGCTTCCCAGCTCGTTTTAGTGGCTCGATAACACTAAGCTTCTCCTCACTCTTCGTCTCCATTTTGTTGATCTCTTTCTCAGAATAGAAGAAGGGAGATCACAGATCTGTTCATGTAATAGCTAATAGTCTTGGGAGTAATTTAAGGGTCGTCCTTCATAAACGTTGACTTCTTGACTTCATCTAGATCTATAAGTCACCGCATGCAAGAATGTGTTATTAGTTGATTAGCTTCAAGTCTTATCAGATAGTGACTTCTGATTTGGTCCACAAAGACTTTTAATCCCCATAATTTTTGATTTTAGAAACTTCGTTTTGTAATTAAATTATTTGGAAATGAGCAAAAACTGATGGGTCAAGCAACAATACATTAAAATGGAATGATCTTAAGGGCTTAAACCGAGCAAATCACAAGCTACTATAAGGAAAGCAAATGTGATCTGACCAAAATAAGAGCTCAAAGCTTAAAGAGGAGCACAAGCCTTAGCTTTTGATCCAATCTCCACATCACCTTTCTTTTCCAAAACCCTAGTTCTACAATTTTCATAAAACAATACAAAAGCCACCCATTTGATAATATTCGCAACACAAATCAAACCCACGTAGAAACTCGTGTACATCACTCTATTTCCATTCGAACTCTCAGTGCATTTGAAGCAAAAACATGGCATCCTCATTGCAATAGCGAAGACCAAGAACACCAACATAACTTGGAGACCACGCTTCTCATGTCCTTTTCCATAGTAAGCAGACAGAGTCAAGGCATCGGTTCCATAAATGGCTTGACCATCTTCGTCTTCTTCTAACACCGAAACAACCAAACCCATATTCCATCCTGAACTCCACTTGCTGAACTTCGCCAACAAAACTAGAAAGATAGCACCGTGAAACATAACCATAACCACATCAAACACCATCCTTACCGGATCGGGGGAGCTGCTGCTTCTGTAATACCTTATGCCATGATTGCCATCTTCTTCAATGTCGATGTCATAGTAGTATGAATAGTCGCCTAATCTGAACAGAGAAATGATGTGGAAATAGTTCGTTGCTACAAAGAAGAAGCCAAAAAAAACTGGAGTTGACAAGAGAAGGACGTATAGAGATGTGATCAGACAGCCTTCAAGTCTGTTTTGACATATCTCTACGGTTCTCCGAACTAACTGACCGAACTTTAACGGTTTCTCCTCGGACGTGTGAACAATCCAAGACGCGGAGACTATTGTGGTGGTGGTGAAGAGGTCTAGAAGGCTGTATGGGAACAAGAAGAGTAGAGATGTTTGGATAAGCAATGGAATCAGATTCTTCGATAAGGATGTATCTTGAGGAACGTAGTAGTAATCCCAATTATTGAGTTGTCGAATGAGGTATTGAGAAGCGAGTGAGACAGTGGTTTGGAGGGAAAGCTCGAAGAAGATCAAGAAACAAAAGAGAGGGAGAGAGCAAAGGAAGAGGAAGAGAACTAAATTTATGTTACTGCATATAAGCTTTGTTGCTCGTTTGAGGACGTTGATAAAACCAAGATCCTCCTCGATCTTCATCTCTTTTTGCAGTTCTCTTTTTTCTCACCAAAGAAGAAAGGATATCACAGATCTTAAGTTTTTAATGTGGAAAATATGTAATCGTTCTTTGTTGACGTTGACTCCAACGTTGACGTTGACTCCAACGGTGACGTTGACTCCAACGGTGACGTTGACTCCAACGGTGACGTTGACTCCAACGTTGACGTTGACTTGGTTCATAAGCCCGGTACACCCATAAATTTGATTTCAGACCCTGTTTTAGCTGCGAGTCTTTGAACCAAATTGCCTCAAACCCCAGTTAGGAAAGCATTCACATTTTTATTTATTTTTGGGTCAAAAAGAAGAAAGATTAAAAGTTAAGATTCATGAATATGTATGACTACAATTAAAAAAAAGTCAGCGAGAAACCAAATCATGATCACAGAAGACTCGAGCTAACACCTTACACAAGCAAATACCAAAAGAAGCATCTACAAAAGGGTTAAAACTACAAGTGTGCGATCCACCAACAGATGTGTGACCAAGATAACGAAAATTACTATGACCAAAAGTGAGCAGGGAACCCAAGTGGTGGGTAAAGCCATTGGTGATAGAGCAGCCGAGAGCAAGGTAGGGGAAAAGGTACGGTGAAGAAACAGCTTCATCTTTCTCATTAGAAGCTTGGTAGCAGATTGGAGGGTAAGGGTGATGAGTAAAGAGCAGGGCAATAAAAAACTCACACAGTGTAACAAGAAGAAAATCTAGCTGATGATGGTTGAGATGATGATGCAGATTCATGACAAAAGCTAAGTTGTGGGAAGAGTAAGATGCAGCGCAGCTGCGAAGAGTCATACCTCACAAGGGAAAAAGAGTGAAAACAGTTGAGCCTTTTAGATACATCGAACAGACATTATATAATAAGGAAAACGCATTCAACAAGACACCAAAAGCATTACGTGTGTTAATAATGCCCTCAAAGAAAAATAAAGTATAGGAAAATGACCTCAAGTGTAGGGGTTTCAAGCACGCTGAGTGAAGACAGTAAGCCAGCGCATTCAATGCATGTAAATGAGAATTAAGTCAAGACGGCTGTTGGAGAACAGCTTGAAGAAGAATTCACCAAATCCAAGACTAAACCATGACATGTCCAACAACTAATCCTAGAATAACTAATAGCATAGCAAATCTATCCTAAAGGGTGCCACACATAGCAGGCAGAGCATAGCATAGAAGAACTAATAGCTCGTTTTTCTTCACGGTCCAGTTTCACACCCTGCAAGAAGCCCAAAGAATATATATACCTTACATCAAAATTCTCCAAATGTTATTCAGATTTAGATAAAGAATGTGGAAGTTGAGTGAAGAAGATTTAGGAAACTATAACCTAAAATCAAGAAGAGAAAATAACTTTTACCCATTAGCATATGGCGAACGTCGACCATAGGGTGAGTCTCGGCGGCGAGGAGAATCACGGCGTGAACCACGATAAGGAGGGGTTCTGCTGTTGCTCCGCCTACGCCGAGGTGGAGTTACACTGCGAAGCCTTGGAGGAGATCTTCTTCCACGCAGGCTTATACTCCTGAACAATATCCATTTCCCAGGAACAACAAATGCTCAGCCCCTACTCTTGATTACGAAATGCAATAATACGGTTTCAACGGAAATTTCAACACTTCTCGCAGCTATTTTTAACAGGCACAAAGACGGATTCAGTTATTAAAATACAGGAAGACGAACTCTACAAGTAACACCAAATCCAGAACTAAAAATCAGACTCCTACCACAATAGACTAAATGACATGATAAATCATCTAAAGTCTACGACTATATGATTTAATAAACAGCTCGATAAGAACGTTTTAGCTGGACTCACCTGCGTGCATACGCATAATCTGGACTCCTACGACGACGAGGACTAGGGCTTCTACGCCTCCCAGAGCCTCTACCACGGCGACACTCCCTAGCAAAATGTCCAAGTTCACCACACTCATAGCATTTGGAGTCCTCAATACCTCCACGACGACCACCACCTCCACGACCTCCCTTATCTTTATGAGAAAGCTCCACACGCCACCCATTCTTTCCTGAACCTCAGTTAGTGTAACAAGAATTACAATTTGCAATAACCAAACAGTAATACAAACGTTACATGATATAATTCAGATGTCTAATGAGAAGAAGACTGACCATCCAATGCTCTGATTGCATCCAAAGCATCCCTTTCATCGTCAAATTCGAGGAAAGCGTAACCAGGAGGCCTACGAGCTACCCAGACACTGTGATTACAAGATTTAAGAGTCAAAATTTGTAGGAAAACAAAATTGATTACAGCTCAGAAGATCAAATTTTACTTGCGAAGAACACCAAAGATCCGGAATTCATCTTCGAGTTCCCTTTCGGTGACCCTCGGGTCCAAATTCCCAACATAAACCCTCGGCATGTTGCGAAATCAGCCAAATCTGAACCAAGGACAAAACTTTAATCATCAGTTTCAGCAACTTGCTGCTGAGAGATTCCTAAGATACGAAATTGAAGGTGAAATCTCTATCTTGAAGCTGAGAATCGAATTTTGTCAAGACGTATTGCTATCCATACCTGAGATTTCTGGTCCTGAGTTGTTTTAGGGTTCAGACTTGAGACTTCGGCGAGGAGAGAGAGAGAGAGCTAGAAGAAGTTGAATTTTAAGTTACTTAATTAGATAAAAAATAAATATTATTTACATTTTTTTCATCTTTGCTGATTGGTTATTTAATATTTTTTTGCAGCATAAATGTTTTTTTTTCCTCACATTTAAAACAAAATTGAACGACGGAAATAAAGAAACAAAACTATACTAAATCAATTTTTGGTAATTCTTATTCATAAACACCTCTATTATTTTCATTCATAAAAATTGTTCTCACTTCTCACATTAGCTAAATCGTTAATTTAGTCATCATTTTTTTGTTCTTTATGTCCATAAGATATAATGTGATATTCAAGAAATTTGATGTTAGTTATTGAAATATACATCCCTTTTAATGGTAGTAGAATTTTAATTTTCATCGAATAATATCATGAACAAAGCTACTTTTAGTACCCAGATATCCCTTAACACTTAATGAACATCGATTTTCTAATAATCTAAGAACCAAAATCACAGTTTATAGCAACAGTCAAATTCATATAAACTAAAGTCCATAATTGTTATTTACTTCTTCCTTTTTCGACATCTAATGTAGTCGCGTTATTATGGCAACTAAAAAATGCATGTGATGCTTCTGAGAGGTGCGGTTTGAGATTAGGCACCTAATTAAATGGTTTAAAATCTCTTATAACGTGTGGCCATCTCATTGGTTATATTGTACCGACGTAAATGGAATAGCAGTTACGATAAAATAGCATCATTCCCCAAAAAAGAGGCAGAGACTTATCCATTGGGGATAAGTCATTCTGGGTCCCACCTAGATGAAGCCCTCTAAAATTGAGCCTGATGACGTGTTTATTTCTCATTCGCTAATTTAAAGCCCACACTTGTAGACCCCACCATTCCCCACGTGCCTGCTTTGATTTACACGTGTCATATCCCACGCGTTTGACTTGTCGCTACATGGAAAGTAATAGTGTACTAGAAGAAAAAAAATGGTCGACTTGTCCAAATTTAAATTCAAATAATTAGATTTTTTGGCTAGTATCTAATTTTCTACAACATTGAAATATTTTTATAATCATATTTTAACAAATTTTTAACCAAATTTTTAAATATTCAATGTTACAAGTAATTCTATAAATAGGTATATCATTTGGATTTTATATATATATATCAAAACTAAAAGTATGGATAATTTATAACGAACATTTGTTAGTTAAACTTAATAGGATATTAATAAAAACACGAGGCATGTAATTGGCAAATATTGATATATATCCGAATTTTTATTTACGGATAATAGATTTGTTAACTCTTTTAACATACTTTAAAACTACACATATCATTTAATGGATTAAAGACTAATTAACAAGTTAATGAATTAAAGACTGATATTTTAGCCTCTATAAATTAATATTGTTCGAACTAATGTATTTTATAATATTTTATTAATTTATTGAATTTATTAATTTATAAAATTAATATTTGAATCGAAATATCAATTTGAAACCAAAAAATTATTAATTTAACTATACCATGGTTCTATTAAACAAAACAAAAAAAAGGTATGTGTAGCCCTAATTGGTTTCATCGAGAGGAAGAGGAGAAAAGGTCGGTGTAATAAATTGTTTGATTTTACATTAAAAAAAAGGAAAGAAAAAGCAGCAAAGAAGAAGAAGAAAAGAAAGTGTCATCTGATTCGGATCCAATCACCCAATCCTCGTTAAGCTTCCTAAACAAACGTGAAAACCAAACGCGGCTTAGATCATAACGTTTTTTAATATATTAATGGTAACGTTATTACATTCGAACCATTAGGCAAAAATGGGGATATTACATTCTGATGCTGCTTTGTCCCTTGGGAGTTTGAGAGGCCACCCCCACTCGCTGCGTAGTGCCCTTTTATAATCAATACATTACCGATAATGTGTGCTTACATGTTTAATTATTTTTGTTTGGTCAAGTTTTAAATTTTATAATGACTTCTGCTTTTAACTATTAGTATAATTTTACTATATGTAATATGTACATGCATGTTGCATTCCCAATGATGTTTGTTCCATTTGTCTATGACTTATTAGTAAGACAAAAATAATTCTTATGATATTTTTTGATTAAGATAAGAAGATTGATTCATCTCATCTCATCTAAATGGATATAATCTTAGAGATCGTGTGTGGAAGTTAGGTTTTTTGACCAATGCATTGCAATTGTTTTAATTGTTTTGCCAACGGATTACACTTACTATTAGAATTTTTTTATCCAAAAATAAAATAAAACGTTACTTGCACTTTGTAGAGCTGTGACTACTCTATGTTACAACGAAACGACTTGTCAACAATTGTTTGTCTACAATATGTGGCTACAACACCCCTTTTAATATAAGTTTGACTTATATCTTACCAAATCATATATTCAATTTAGCTAATTGAAATATAGATGTATTGGAATGAATATTTGGAGAAATTTGAGTTTTAGTGACAAATAATATATTATTAAAACAGAAATTTTAAAATATATTTTAAAATCCAATGTTATTAGATTGATGATTATAAATTGTAGACTAAAATCTACTGGTATTGAAAACATGATTAGAATTTTATTTAAAATTTTTAGTTGAGATTTGAGAGAATTAATTAATAAAAATTACAAAGATTAAAATTCCATGATTTTATGTGGAATTTCGGAAAATTTAATAACAAAATTCCTAATTCACGAAAATTTCACAAAATCATCTCAAAACTCATTAAAACTCAAATCTCTTTAAATATTCAATTCAATACACCCCTTAAATACTAATGACATAAACTAGACTTTAAAAATATGGAACTATAATTTAAATATAATGTCAATTTATGATAAAAATATAATTTTAAAAATTTAATGAAAAAAAGAAACAATGGGAGAAGAATCAGAAGATGGAGAAGGAAAACAAAAATTGTTTGCTAACAACATGCTAAACAAAACTAATTAATGGTGTTATAATGTTTGAATGGTTTATCCTTAAAGTTAAGGAACCTTAGTTTCTTCCACTATATTATATATGATCTTCAATTAATGGTACAAAAATACTTGGTTCCTGAACTCTAAAGATTTATAGCATTTGCTTATAATCATGTATACCGAAAAAAAAATATCAATAAAAAAATGTTTACCGAAACTTCTTCGATTTGGATAAACTCGTAAACGATAGCTCAATTTAAAACAATAAAAAATATTCATCATTTTCAAAAAGTTATAAAGTGGACCCGTACCAATATACGACCTATAGTAGGTTAGATAAGATCTCATAATCGCTTTAATTTAATAACAAAATAAATAAAAATGTCATTAACCTTCGAATTGGATTAAGGATAAAATAAAATGGTCCACCACGTTATCTAGTCATCTACCAACCCATAAAACTAAGATGATAAGAGGATTAAGGGTAATAGTGTCATTTCACTAAACGACTGTATTATTATATTAGCCAAAATTAGAAATAAAGAAATAAAATAGTTCGATCGTTAGAAAACGTGTATATATGCATTTGGTATTTATCCTTTTATCCTCTCTTTTTTAATTTTATTTTTCTTTGTCTCGCATTTAATTTCTTTCGATGCTTTTGTACCAAAGAGTCTCGAGTCCTTATCGTGAACTTTATTGTTCATTCATCAATTCAACGAAGAAGATAATCTAACGTTTTCGTTGAGTTTTTTCCTCGCCGGCGATTAGTGAATTTTCGGTGAAGGTGAGTAGAATCAGTTTGAACCACTTTTGTTTCCTTTTTCATTTTTTTTTTTTTTGATTTTTGAGAAATAACCTTTTGATTTTGTTGACTTTTTAACTGTTCCATTCATAGGTACAGATTTAATTGATGTGAAAACGTGTTATTGAGCTTTTTCTAGGTGTTGTTTTAATGGCGATCTATATGTAGCACGATTCAAGAATCATAATTTTTGGAATTGA
Organism: Cardamine occulta; assembly: GCA_028015245.1. NCBI lineage: Eukaryota > Viridiplantae > Streptophyta > Magnoliopsida > Brassicales > Brassicaceae > Cardamine > Cardamine occulta. The sequence continues at coordinate 8,875,158 of CM051363.1, forward strand.
TTTGGTCTCAGATGATAATCAATTTCTTCACTTTCAGATTCAGTCAATTTTTGTTTTTTTTCCCCCAAATAAAATCATCTTTTGTTTGCATATTTTTCTTTTGGTGTTTATAGAGACTCGTGTTGTAAGATCATTGTTTCATCAATTTGGGTGGCGTCAAAGTAAATTTCATTGGAATGGTTTTGTCTTTTTTTTTCCAGATATTTGACGCTTGGAAGTGTTTTTGACGCGTGTTGGCTTTGTCAAAATCCAATCTTTTGCTTTTGCTTCTCTATGGTGTCAAGATCTTATGCAAATTTTCTCGATTTAGCATCTTGGGACTTACTGGACTTTCCTCAAACTCAAAGAGCTCTTCCACGTGTCATGACTGTTCCTGGTATCATCTCTGAGTTAGATGGAGACTATGGTGATGGATCCTCCGATGTTAATTCCTCCACTAGCTCTCATGAGCGGAAGATTATAGTGGCTAACATGTTACCACTACAAGCTAAGAAAGATACAGAAACTGGACAATGGTGTTTCACCTGGGATGAAGATTCTCTTCTCTTGCAACTCAGAGATGGGTTTTCTTCGGATACGGAGTTTGTTTATATAGGTTCACTTAATGCTGATATTGGTATGAGTGAACAAGAAGAAGTTTCTCAAAAGCTTTTGTTGGATTTCAATTGTGTTCCTACGTTTTTACCAAAGGAGATGCAAGAAAGATTCTATCTTGGTTTCTGTAAACACCACTTGTGGCCGCTATTTCACTATATGCTTCCTATGTTCCCTGACCACGGTGATCGTTTTGACCGGCGTCTTTGGCAAGCGTATGTTTCTGCTAACAAGATATTTTCGGATAGGGTGATGGAAGTTATTAACCCTGAGGAAGATTATGTTTGGATTCAGGATTATCATCTGATGGTTCTTCCCACATTCTTGAGGAAACGGTTTAACAGGATCAAACTTGGGTTTTTCCTTCACAGTCCATTTCCATCGTCAGAAATCTACCGCACTTTGCCAGTTCGGGATGATCTTTTGAGAGGATTGTTGAACTGTGATCTCATTGGTTTCCACACGTTTGATTATGCACGACATTTTTTGTCATGCTGCAGTAGAATGCTTGGCCTTGATTATGAATCTAAGCGTGGGCACATCGGGCTTGATTACTTTGGTCGAACGGTGTTTATTAAGATTCTTCCTGTTGGCATCCATATGGGTAGACTGGAGTCGGTTTTGAATCTCCCCTCAACTGCAGCGAAAATGAAAGAGATACAAGAACAGTTTAAGGGGAGAAAGTTGATTCTTGGTGTGGATGACATGGACATCTTTAAAGGCATAAGTCTCAAACTTATAGCCATGGAACATCTCTTTGAGACGTATTTGCATATGCGAGGAAAACTTGTCCTGATTCAGATAGTGAATCCAGCTCGGGCCTCTGGTAAGGATGTGGAAGAAGCAAAGAAGGAGACATATTCAACCGCAAAAAGGATCAATGAGCGTTATGGTTCCGTTGGTTATCAGCCAGTTATCTTGATTGATCGTCTTGTTCCTCGTTATGAGAAGACTGCCTATTATGCTATGGCAGACTGCTGCCTGGTGAATGCAGTAAGAGACGGTATGAACTTAGTCCCATACAAATATATCATTTGCAGGCAAGGGACCCCGGGAATGGATAAGGTCATGGGCATTAGCAATGACTCACCCCGGACAAGCATGCTTGTTGTCTCTGAGTTTATCGGCTGTTCGCCTTCGTTGAGTGGTGCGATCAGGGTGAATCCATGGGATGTAGATGCTGTTGCAGAAGCAGTAAACTTGGCCCTCACCATGGGTGAGACTGAAAAGCAATTAAGGCACGAGAAGCACTATCACTATGTTAGTACTCATGATGTGGGTTATTGGGCAAAGAGCTTTATGCAGGATCTGGAGAGGGCATGCCGGGAACATTATAATAAACGTTGTTGGGGTATTGGTTTTGGCTTGAGTTTCAGAGTTTTGTCCCTGTCTCCGAGTTTTAGGAAGCTATCTATCGATCATATTGTCTCGACGTACAGAACTACAGAGAGAAGGGCAATATTTTTGGACTATGACGGGACTCTTGTTCCTGAAAGCTCCATTATCAAAACCCCTAATGCCGAAGTCCTCTCTGTTCTGAAATCTCTGTGTGAAGATCCTAAAAACACTGTGTTTGTCGTCAGTGGGAGAGGATGGGAGTCTCTGAGCGAATGGCTATCTCCATGTGAAAATCTCGGAATAGCAGCTGAACATGGATACTTCATAAGGTATGAACGCTTATAAGTGATTCTCTCAGTTAAGGTTTCAAATAAGAACTTGAACAAAGTTAGACCTATTTTATATTTGGATTCAGGTGGAGTAGCAAGCAAGAGTGGGAAACCTGTTACTCGTCGGCTGACACTGAGTGGAAGACAATGGTAGAGCCGGTAATGAGATCATACATGGAGGCAACAGATGGTTCCACTATAGAGTTCAAAGAGAGTGCTTTGGTTTGGCATCATCAAGATGCGGATCCAGACTTTGGATCTTGCCAAGCAAAGGAGCTTCTGGATCATCTAGAGAGCGTACTTGCAAACGAGCCTGTTGTCGTCAAGAGAGGCCAACACATCGTAGAGGTCAAACCACAGGTAACATCGGAGATCTTATATAAACTCTTTTCTTTTACTTACATACAACTAGTTGTATGCAAGAATCTGCTATGAACTTGTGAATCAATACTAGTAGTAATCAAATGCAAATGCCTCATACCTTTTATAGTCGGTATGTGATGGAATCTGTTTCTTTTTATTGTTGCAGGGAGTGAGCAAAGGCCTAGCGGTGGAAAAGGTGATACACCGAATGGTAGAGGATGGAAACCCACCAGACATGGTGATGTGTATAGGAGATGACAGATCAGACGAAGACATGTTTGAGAGCATATTGAGCACAGTGACAAACCCGGACCTCCCAATGCCACCAGAGATCTTTGCCTGCACTGTAGGAAGAAAACCGAGCAAAGCCAAGTACTTCTTAGATGATGTATCTGATGTATTGAAGCTCCTAGCGGGATTGGCTGCTGCATCGAGCAGCTCAAAGCCTGAGTATCAACAAGAATCCTCCTCCTTGCACTCACAAGTGGCGTTTGAGAGCATCATCTGAAAAAACAAATGATTGTGTCAGTGTGAGTAAACCATAACCAAAATGGGGGAAAGGGGTTTGTATATGAAGGTTAGCATGATGGGACTTGTCAGTGTGATTTTGTTTCAAAAGCTTGGGAGGGTCAAGGGTATTTTCTTCTACCTCTCTCTCCCTGTTATTTTTCTTTTCTTTCTGTTTTTTTTTTTATAGAATTTGCAGGTTTTATCTTTTTGTATAGAAGTCTCAATGGTGGTTTGTAATTTATACGGAATAACCAAATGAACAAGTTGGTTTTTTGTAATTCTTTAAACAAGTGACAAAAATGTTGCACACCAATTTGTAAAAAAAATTAACATAATTAAAATCTTAAATACAATCACCAAACCATTAAAAAAATGTTGTCATTAGTTGCGCCGACGTTAATGGCATGACAAAATGTGTCACTTTTCTACGCCTCTCTTTCTTTTTTTGGCTTTTTTCTCTTCAACCTTTCTCCTAACTTTTTCCACAGATACTCCTTTCACCATTTTTAAAAACCATCTCTGTTTCCTGCAATTCATAATAACCAAATTTTATTCTCCCATCGAAATCACAATCCAACACATTCTCCTCCATTTTCTCTACCTTTTTAGATATGACTTAGGTTTTTTTTTCTTTCTCTCGTCTCTTCTCCTGAACCTAAGTAATGATGAGTAGGCATTTTCTGTTACAGTGTATTATCATTCTACTTCTCTCTGGGTTTGTAGCTTCAGCTCCTTCATCATCTTCACCTGCGAGTTAGTTTCATTTTTCACCCTGTTTTAACAATGACACTCTTTTGATCTTTTCTCGAGCTCACATTTCATTCTTCTTGCAGCGATTGTTAACAATTTCATCTCCAATTATGGCACTTCCTTTATCAAATGGTTATGGTCCTTCAAAACCACCACTCAAACAGGTTATTCTTTTCTCTCTTTACCGATTAAAGTGTGTCAATTTCAGCCATTTTGTTGCTAAATTTTGGTTTCTTTTTTGGGTTATAATCAGCGGTTTTAACGAAATCGATGGTGAAATACGAAAATGGGTATTCAGTGGAGACGGTGTTAGACGGAAGCAAACTTGGTATCGAACCTTATTCTCTCGAGGTTTTACCAAATGGCGAATTGCTTATTCTGGATTCTCAAAATAGTAACATTTACAAGATAACCTCTTCTCTTTCTCTATGTAAGTGTACTATTGATTTTGCGTGTCAGATGTTGTTAGATTCCAATATTTGCTGATTCTCTTATGGATTTTGAATACGGATGATGATGAAATCACTTTTGTTTTTCTCTACCTTTCACGTGAAAAAATAAACTACTTTTCTTACCTAATCTTAGTGTACTGTGCACATGGTCTAATACAAATTGCTGTTTATGGCAATAAAGAGAGACTTTTGCTGACGTTTTTCTTTGTTTGAGAATTTGGGATTCCATGTTTTTTAATTGCAGCATTTTAACATTAAGCTACTCTTGTTGAATATTGATTGTGGACTGTATGTTTGGTTCAATATTGTTTTGATTAGGAGAAGATGCATTGTTCATAGACCAACAAGTTTTAACTCTTGGAAACAATGGCAGATAGCAGACCAAGGCTTGTTACTGGCTCTCCTGAAGGATATTCGGGTCATGTCGATGGTAGATTACGAGATGCTAGGTTGAATAATCCTAAGGGGCTTACTGTGGATGATAGAGGAAATATCTATGTTGCAGATACTGTCAATAATGCTATTAGGAAGATCAGTGAAGGAGGTAACTTTTTTTCTGCTGTTTTATGGTTTTGCCTTTTGTGGAAAAATGTGGTAAGAATCAAAGAAAAATTCAATGGCAGGTGTCACAACCATTGCTGGGGGAAAAATGGTTCCTGGGGGAGGTCATGTGGATGGTCCGAGTGAAGATGCAATGTTTTCAAATGATTTTGATGTTGTTTATCTCGGAAGCAGTTGTTCCTTGTTAGTCATTGACCGAGGAAACCAAGCCATCAGAGAGATTCAACTCCATTTGGACGACTGTGCTTACCAGTATGGAAGTGGCTTTCCTCTTGGTAATACTTACATACCAGAATCCTCCGTTTATTGCCTCTTTCATTCTCTTAACATCTCAACCTTTGTTTGTTATCACTGATTCAATTGCTTTGTTATTGCAGGGATTGCAGTTCTTGTAGCGGCAGGTTTCTTTGGTTATATGCTGGCTTTGTTGCAACGCAGACTCGGTTCTATCTTTTCCTATCATACTGTGAGTGTCCAAGCATCCTAACATCTTTCTCTTCTGCTACTCCATTAGTGGCCTTAACTGAGATTTCTGCCTGTTGCGTTTACGTAGGATACATTTAAATCTCTTCCTGATGAAGAGCCTATAAAACCGGTCAGACCACCTCTGATTCCAACCGGAGACGAGCAAGAAAAAGAAGAAGAAAGCTTCCTTGGAACTTTGCAGATATTCATTTCAAATGCTTGGGTTTTTTCTGTGGAGCTGTTCAGTGGAATGTTTCCTGGTCTCAGAAAGAAGCACACAGTCAGCTTCAACTTCAACCATCAAGAAACAAAGGATTCAGCTTTTAGCACAACTTCATGGCCAATCCAAGAAAGCTTCATAATACACAACAAAGATGAACCACCTCCCGTCGAAACCAGGAACTCCACTCCCAGAAAAACCTATTCTTTCATGTCCAAAGATGCAAAAGAGAAAATGCAACAGCTGCGCCAAAGCCGTGCCTTGTACAGAAGCTTGGATCCTGAATTCCTGGAGGAGCAGCAGCAGCAGCATCACCGTAGGCATCACTCAACAATTCCACACACTCTTTATGAGCAGAGCAACGAGAAGACTAATGAGATTGTGTTTGGACCGGGCCTGGAGCAAGACCACAGGCGTGTGGCAGCAGAGCAGATGAATACTAATACTCACCAGAATATTCACTACAGAGCTCACGAATCTGTGATTTACCCATATGGATACTAGTCGTATACATGAGAAGTCGCTTGATATGATAAGTAGTAGCAACTGGGAATTCAGGTATAGGTGTTTTGAGATTTCTTGAGAAGGTACATTGGGGATTTTGGGTTTTAGATCACTCTTGTAAGGAAAGTAGCAAAATTATTCTTCAGTGGTATAAAGAAAAAAAGATAACTTCAATAAAAAAGATTCTTCAACTCAACCAACTTTTAAAAGTAGAACATAACATTTACAAAAGATACATTACTTCCTCCACTTTCATGTGGTTAAAACCGAAAACTACTCAGCAGAGGAAGAACCACGAGCTGCAGCATCTTCTTCAGCCATCTTTGAAAATCCTTCAACCTGAATCTTTATAATGTCATCTATTGTTGCACAACGAAGAGACAAAGTAGAGTCCGTCTCTTGATTACTGCAATCTTTGTCCTCATTAGTTTCTTCTGCATCATCAAAGCTTATTAGGTCCATATGATCATCAGAGGGCTTCCGAGTAAGTGGCGGCTTTGAGTTACTGCAACTTGGGCTATCAGGATCAGATAAATGAACTTTCTTGTCTACAATAGCTACATTGTTGGGTTGACGCATGAAGAAAATGGGAGATACCATCATACAAACTAATTTACATAGTGCAGAACACATGAGGGAAAGGTGAGACACGATCATCATAACTAGTTGATTTAGTACCGAATAAACAGTTGATTCAGCAACTCTGTTTTTAATGTAGGAGAAGAAGGTCAGAACTTGTTCCCCCAGTTCGGTTAGGAGAAGCTTCCATGTCATGATGAACGAGAGATGGTTCACTTCTTCCTGTCTATAACGATTTGGTTAAGAGATCTGAAATGTTGATTATACACTAAATGTGACGATAGATATGAAAAAATTACATGACGAATGATGTAAGGACGAACAGCAAATCCAATGGCTACACCAAGAAAGCATGAAAGAACAATCCCTAGTGACCAAAGAGAGTATGTCCCTAAATCTGAAACAGCAAAAGAAGAATCGTTGAAGTTTCTAAAGCATAGTGTATCAAATATACAAAAAAGATTACTTATAAAGAAGACTTACTAGAATGAGAGCTTTCAAGGCAATCCTCTTCCTTAAGATTAATCTGGCGGACCATTTCATTTCCATGATCAGAAACAAGCAAACAACATCTTTGAGGAACGAACGTTATCTCGAAATCGCTAGAGAAAGTTGCATTTTGTGCAGGTCCATCTCTATGTCCAACTTCCTTTGAGATTCCTCCAGCAATGGTGGTTACATAGCCTACAAAGTCCGGTCAACAAAAGAGGAATAATCAAATGGTTCTTCAACCAAATCGAGATTGGACAAGAACAAAAACTAGAATTAAAGCAAAGGGAAACAAGAAATGGATGAAACAAACACCTGAACAGCTGATCTTGCGTATAGCTTTATTGCTCCTATCAGCAACATAAACATTCCCTTTAGCATCGATAGCAAAACCTCGGGGTTTGTTGAAACGGCTGTTACCAGCTTTACCATCTAAATAACCGGGATTCCCATCTCCAGCAAACCGGTTTATCACACTATCTGCATAAACACACACAAACATATTCCAGATGAGCTAAATCTTCAACTGAAAGAGAAACATAACAAAAATTTGAAAAATCTTTACTTAAATTTAGTAAGGTTTACAACTTTTTAGGGAAAAACAAACTAAAGGTCAAGACTTGCAATCATATATACTTAAGAATCCATAATTTTACTAAACATATACAAAAAAACAAATTATAATGATCCGATTCAATACTTTACCATTGGATAAAGGAAATGAAGTAGTATAGAATGTGCTGCCAGTAGAATCAAGGACGATGAGATTGGAAGATCCTGGTAAAACATGAATCGTATATGGATTCAGACCAGACTTATGGCCATCGACCACTGTTGTAACTTCATAACCGTCTTCTAGAACTATCTTAGCACCAACTGTAAACAAAATCATGAGAAAAAACCTCAGGAAAAATGATTAAAATCAGTTATTTGGGTTTGGAAATTCAACTAAATTAGTTTTGAAAACTTACCCAGATTGAAAACGATGAACAAGAAGAGAGACAGGGACCTAAACCACCAAGCCATGTCAGAATCGAGAATGAAGCGAAAGCGACTGTGTTGTGTGTTTACTTAATTTTGCGGCAAAGTATCTTTAATTATTAAACTTATAAAGGTACTTAATGGGGAACAATAAAATACTTTTAATTAAAGAAATGGGCCCAACATCAGCCCATTTAATGTTTTAGAATTGCTGACTAAAACGTACCGTTTAGATGAAAATGAAAGTCATGTTATTATTCAACGCATTTAATTTGCAATTTGCTTACGACGACTGAGGAAAAAAAACGAGCATCGTCCATCGAGATCCAAATCCTCAGTTTCTTTTTCATCTCTCTTCGTATTGATCAGCTACTCGCAACTCCGGTAACGGATTTAGACAATCCCGCCGGCGAAATTCTGCTGCCCGGTTAACTCTTTTTTTCATTTTCAGATTCTTCATAAAGTTGCCGGTTCAACTCTTGAACATCCCAATCATGAATCCATTTTCTTCCGTTACTCGTCTAAGGTAAATTGGATTCTCCTCTTTCCTTTTTCGTTTCTGTTTCAGGTTTCTTAGTGGTTTTTGGTTTTTGATCAGCTTACATACGAAAATTTTGGTTTAATATGATGTAATTAATTGAGCTCGCTCATTTGATGATTCGAATTCTGATTTTTATTGACCTGTATCGAAGATGATTTTGGGTTCAGCTGTTTCAGATTCCTTATAATTTTGCTTTTTTAGTCTAAGAACATAATCAAACCAAGGATTTTGGTAATCCTTTTTACTTATTTTATTGAATATTATTGGGATTTTATATTGGAAGCTTGATTCAGTTTAGATTACTTGTATATGATTCTGAAGTTATGTGTGACTTATGAATATGATTCAGGGACATGATCCGTTCCATAAGAGCAAGCAAAACAGCTGCGGAGGAGCGTGCTGTTGTAAGAAAAGAGTGTGCAGATATCCGAGCATCCATTAATGAAAATGACCCGCACGATAGGCACCGGAACCTTGCAAAACTCATGTTCATACACATGCTCGGTTACCCGACGCATTTCGGGCAGATGGAGTGCTTGAAACTTATTGCATCTCCGGGGTTTCCAGAGAAAAGGATTGGATATCTTGGGCTAATGTTGCTTCTTGATGAGAGACAAGAAGTGTTGATGCTTGTTACAAATTCATTAAAACAGTATCCTTACTTATTCCTAGACTCCTAGTATTCTTAAATTCTAATACCTTGGCCTTTGTTACTGGAAAAAGATAGAACATTTGATTTTGGATTGCATTGTTGTGATGGGAATTCAAGAGGGAAAAATATCGTTATAGATTTTTTATTGTTTAGCCTTAACTCACGTGCAGAGATCTAAACCACACGAACCAGTATGTTGTAGGACTGGCTCTCTGTGCTTTAGGGAATATTTGTTCAGCAGAAATGGCTCGTGATCTTGCACCAGAAGTAGAAAGATTAATCCAGTTTCGTGACCCTAATATCCGAAAAAAGGTCAAGTGTTTACTAGTTCCTCTGCTGGAGTTTAGTCGCTGTTGTTTTTTTCTCCTCCATCGAATTTACCATTTGAGTTGTATTTTATGCAGGCCGCACTTTGCTCTACTAGAATAGTGAGGAAAGTTCCAGATCTTGCAGAAAACTTTGTTAATGCTGCTGCTTCCTTACTTAAAGAAAAGCATCATGGAGTTCTTATAACAGGAGTTCAACTTTGTTATGAATTATGCACAATCAATGATGAAGCCCTAGAGTACTTCAGAAAGGTAGGTCAACAAAATTCTACTTACCACTCCACTTATGCATACAGAAGCATATGCATGCTGTAGTTTAATATGCTTCACTGAACATGTGCCTGCTATATTTTCTTTTATGATGCTTCTATGTATTATATATCTCCTGCAGTAAAGTTATCATATCTGTGATATTGGCTTATAAATAGATCACTGTACTAAAATGAGGCAGACAGTCGGTTTTTTCCTTCTTTTTTTTTTCTTAATCAGATGGTCAGTTTTGACAAACCCTTATCTTTGTTTTGTCTCTGCAGAAATGCACGGATGGACTGATAAAAACTTTGAGGGACATTACTAATAGCGCATACCAGCCTGAGTATGATGTTGCAGGGATCACAGACCCTTTTCTTCACATACGGTTGCTCAAGCTCCTGCGTGTTTTAGGCCACGGTGACGCTGATGCTAGTGATTTGATGACTGATATACTTGCCCAGGTTAGTCATGGTGTAGCAAGTAATTCTGGATATGGTTCATCATTATCACATTTACGATATACTTTCCTTATTAAACATAATAAAATGTTGGGTTTTTTCAGTTGCAATAAATATACTTTTTTGAAAAATGTTGTAGAGAGAAAATATGACTATGTTCTCTCATGTGGTGGAACTGATTCTGTTCACTTATAGCATAAGGGAGAAATAATTTTGTTTAGTTAATAGCAGTAAGAGGCTATCATTCTCTTTCCCTGATGAACTCATCATTTTTTTATGCCGGTCCTGGTTTTCTTAGTGAGTGCTTCTGTGTGGCCATACAAGTCTGTAGGTTGCGCCAATCCTTTTTATTTCACCATGATAAAGAATGCACCCCGCTTCTGTTACATGCTTTATTGTGGAAATCTTTTAAGTTCAGAGTCACAGATCACCGTGGGTTACGTTGTTTTCCTGGTTCCTTGATCCTTGCTGTTATGCTGAGATATGTCTTTATTCTAGCTGGTTTCATGCTATTGTAGGTGGCAACAAAAACTGAATCAAACAAAAACGCAGGAAATGCCGTACTCTATGAGTGTGTTGAAACAATCATGGCCATTGAAGATACCAGTAGCTTGCGTGTGCTTGCTATCAATATCTTGGGAAGATTCTTATCTAACCGCGACAATAATATCAGGTTCAATACTCTTCACCTCAATTATTTTATTGGATATTATATGTTTATGTTAGAACTAGATTGCTCGTATTTTCTTTCTATCATCTTTTTTTGGGTCTACTTATGTCTATGAAGCATACTGTTACTCTTGTTATCAGCCAGCGCTTCATTTTTAGTCTTGGTTTTATTTCATGTTCTTAACTCTTGTTCTCTCAGACTGTTGCATTCTCCTTATAAAATTTATACTCTCGTTTCAGATATGTTGCATTAAACATGCTGATGAAAGCAATCACTTTTGATGATCAAGCAGTGCAAAGGCACAGAGTTACAATCTTGGAATGTGTTAAGGTATTGTTTTAATTAATATTTCCCAGAAAATACTTTTATACAATGTTAACTGTAAGTAATAGTTGTCTTAGAGAAAGAATATATGTTGATTTGGCTATCTGCTTCCATCAACAATTTAGGATCCAGATGCGTCTATCCGGAAAAGAGCTCTTGAGCTTGTCTCGCTTTTGATAAATGAGAATAATGTCAAACAGCTGACAAAGGAGCTAATTGATTATTTGGAAATAAGTGACGAAGATTTCAAGGAGGATCTTAGTGCAAAAATATGTCTTATCGTTGAAAAGTAAGTATTCTATTTGAGAAAGTGAAGGACTGTTTGCTCTTTTACTGAAAGAGAGTAGGGTTTGGGGGTGAGGGGGATGAAAAGGTTATGTTTGTGTCTAGATGATTGACATTTTATGTTGATATCTGAAATTTTTTGATAATGTAGGTTTTCTCCAGAGAAGATCTGGTATATTGATCAGATGCTCAAAGTTCTGTCAGAGGTATGGATTTAAACGCTAGACATTTTATGTTATGTTGGAGTTATTACGAGTCTATGCCATTGCATAGCATTTTATATCTGCACAAGCTCTTTATAACTGTTTTTTCTGTATCTGTCGTAACCGCATTGTCCTCTATTCCATGTTAGTAGGCTGGAAAGTTTGTGAATGATGATGTGTGGCATGCACTTATTGTTGTCATAAGCAATGCATCAGAGCTTCATGGATATACGGTCAGGGCATTATACAAAGCAGTCTTGACATATTCAGAACAGGTAGCTCTTATTTTTTCAATGTTTGATTGTGTTCAATACTCAATCATTGTAATCCTTCCTAATATGGATTCATTGAGTTTTCTATCAGGAGACCCTTGTTCGAGTAGCAGTATGGTGCATTGGGGAATATGGTGATCTGCTAGTAAACAATGTGGGGATGCTTGGTATTGAAGATCCAATAACGGTGAGCATCACAATGACAATCTTAATTCATTATCTGCTCCATATTAAATATGCAGTAATGCAGATGTTCTTTCTTTGGATTTCTTGTTGACTGAAAAATGTACAATGAGTAGTTGACTGCCTTGAGCAGGTAACTGAATCTGATTCAGTGGATGTTATCGAGGATGCCATTACTCGCCATAACTCAGATTCATCTACAAAAGCGATGGCATTGGTTGCTCTACTGAAGCTGTCATCCCGCTTTCCTTCTGTTTCAGAGTATGTTCAAGTTTGTTCAACCTCCTTGTGCTATCTGTTTTTATCCCAACTCGTTCATCTGATATCTCCACTTATTCAACTTCAAACTCTACACAAGATGCATATGTACACTGAGTATATAAACAATGAATTTTGGCTGTCTACCAGTGTTGCGCTTTACCTTCGGAACAATGATTAGAAATACATTATACCTGTCATCCATGTCTTCAACTCAACTCTCTTTGGGTAATAAAACAGTTTTTAATGGCAGGAGAATCAAAGAAATAATTGTGAAGCAGAAAGGGAGCCTTCTCCTTGAAATGCAGCAAAGAGCTATTGAGTACAATTCTATTGTTGACAGACATAAAAATATCAGGTGGTTAATGAAATCCTTGTTCCTCTCTTCCTCATCTATCTTCACGTGTAATTTTTCATATTCTCTTTCCCTCAAATCTCATAACCGAGATCTGTAATGTAGGTCTTCTCTGGTTGAGAGGATGCCGGTGCTGGATGAGGCTACTTTCAATGTGAGGAGGGCCGGGGCTTTTCCTGCAGCAGCTTCAACAATGGCTAAGCCCTCAGTTAGTCTTCCAAATGGTGTTGAGAAACCTCCTGTAGCTCCTCTCGTGGACTTGCTAGACCTGGATTCTGATGATATCATGGCTGCACCTAGTTCATCTGGTGCAGATTTCCTTCAGGATCTACTCGGGGACTTAGGATCGTCATCAGCACAATCTGGTTAGTTCTTTAGCGTTTCTACAGCTGTTGCTTTCTTTTGATGGCATGCTCACTTGCTATTTGTGTATGAATGAGCAATCTTTTTCTATTTCATTTCCTCTATCGCCTTGCAAGAGAATAATAACTCATGTTTGGTCTTCTTTTTTCTTTATACAATGTTTCAGGTACAACCCACGCTCCAAAAGCTGGCACAGATCTGTTGCTGGATATTCTATCAATTGGAACACCTTCTCCTGCACAAAACAGCACACCATCTAATGATTTATTATCAACAGCTGGCATCAGCAATAATCCTTCTAATGCGCTAGACACACTTTCTTTACCAGCTTCACCTCAGATACAAACGACTGGGTCTAGCGGTATGTTTGATTTGTTAGATGGTCTTTCTCCAAGCCCATCGAAGGAAGGTAAGAAAAAGTCGTAACCCGAACAAAAGCCTATATAACCATTAAAACTCTGTTACGAAGATCAATAACAGGCTCTCCTCCTCATTGCAGCAACCAATGGTCCAGCATATCCATCTATTGTTGCATACGAAAGCAGCACCTTGAAGATTGAGTTCACCTTCTCAAAGCCACCAGGGAATCCGCAAACAACAAATGTCGGGGCTACTTTTATTAATTTATCCCCTAGTACTTTCACAGATTTTATCTTCCAGGCTGCTGTGCCAAAGGTCATTTCATCTAACCTCTTTTTTGCTTTTCCCCTCTTTTTTTTCATCTTCTACCCAATTGATAGTCTGGTAGCTATAGAGGAGTATCTGTATTGAGAACAGTCCTGTTTTCAAAATTTTCTTTAACCTTCTGTTTGTTCTGGGCTACTTACAGTTCCTCCAGCTGCACTTGGATCCAGCTAGCAGTAACACACTCCCGGCTACCGGTAACGGTGCCATCACGCAGAATCTAAAAGTCACTAACAGCCAGCATGGGAAGGTACGTACATACACATTCTCTGTTCGGTTTTCAACATTACATGTTCTGCTTCATGCTCCACAACTTAGTCTTATGCTCAAATGATGATTCGTTGATCCCGTGGAATCAGTGACTTAACACTCAAAAGGATTTTGTGTTTATGGCAGAAATCTCTTGTGATGCGTATGAGGATTGGGTACAAAGTGAATGGAAAAGATGTATTGGAGGAAGGACAAATCAACAACTTCCCTCGCGGTTTGTGAGATTGATTGTATTGTCATCACAAGGACTTGAGTGTGTATTTTCATAAACCCAACTTATAAAGAAAAGACAAGTCTTGCCCAAGCCGTTGATGCAGCAAAAGCAGCTTTTTCTCCTTCCATTTTTTTTCATCCTACTTTGGCTTTGTTTGGGATTTGGGATTCTCGGGGTTATTTTTTGTACAAAAGTTCTGATGTTTGGAATCGGAAAGTGATCGAGGAAGCACATGAGTTTTGTGTCTTGTGTCTGAGACTTTAAAGAGATGTGATTCATAACCCATGATGTATCTCCCCACCAGTTACAGCTTCATCTTGCAAAAAAAAAAAAAAGTTTTGGATTTTGGATCATTATTACTTAACTTGTCTTGATGAACACATTTCTCTTATTTGAAGCAAATTCTAACTTTTTTAATAGAAATGGCTCAGTACCGACATAAAATATTCGAACATGTGTATGGGTTGGTAATACCAAATAATGGATGTTCATTTGATTTGGTTGGATATGACTTTGAAGACAACTTGTGACTTGAGAGATCATCGTGACGTAATTATTATGAAGATAACTTTTGAGATCATCGTGAGAGTTCCACAACCCAACTCACTCGAATGCACTTTTTGGAGGATAATTACAAATTATGGGTCATCATTATTTTCCCCTACCAATAATGATTCCATCCCATTTTTGGATGCTCTTTAAAAGTCTTAAACCCCACCAAAGAAACAATATTTGACTTCACTTTTCACCAATTTTCTATTTTTTAAATATCTGTCCCAGAAATATTATAATCTCTTTTATCTGAAAAGTTTTGAACTCATTTAATCTTTAAACTTACAACATGACAGCCTTTAAAAATTCATCAAAAGTTGTGCAGATTAGAGGTTCTCTTATTCAAAATTTCAAATTACAAAATCAGATTTAAGTTTCTCAAGTTTTGTGACTGATTTATGAACATAGTTTGATTAGAACTAGAAACATCCCCATTATAACAGTACTACCACTACAAAACATCATCAAAGAACAAAGCTTATTCCCCTCAAACACACCAATAGAGAGATTCAGCTACAAAGGACACAAAAGAAAAGAAAACACTAACAAGTATTGTTCAAACAAAATGAATTCCAAAACTCAAAATCAATAATTCAATTAAATCAATGGCAGAAATAAGCTACCCTTTGATTTCTTCTGTACCTAACCCTGTCTCATCATGGACCATGAAATCTCCTTCCATTCAATGATAATCCAGTAGCAGAAACTATACTCCCAGATCCAGAACAAGCATAAGAAGAAGAAGAAGTACCACCAACAAGATTGGTCTCTGATGGATTAGCAAACTTTGATCTTTTATTAGACCATTGCCAAATCTTTGACACAGAAAAGCTCTCACCTTTACTTCTCATATTAATCTTCTTCCCTTCAACATTATTATTATTACTATTCTCTCCTTCTTTCACATTCTTCAAACCTTCATTATTAGAACACAAAGCCACAACAAGATCTGACTCAGCTACTATGTACTGATAAGACCCCATTGAGAAACATCTTCTGTTATCAAGATTACTGTTCACACTACCACTACTACTCACACCACTTGTCTCTTCTCCTCCTCCTTCACCATTGTTATTACTGCTTCTAAACTTCCCAAGCCTCACTGAAAACACTCTCTTCCCAATCTCATTCTCAGCTGGTTTCTGCACTGGAGAAACCCTAACTCCATCATCTCCGGAGAAAAATCCAAAATTGAAATCCGGGTTATCAAATTGATAGCCTATTGAGAAAAGGGTTCCTCTACAAAGTGGACAAGTCGAATTCGAAAGTAGCCACGTATCGATACAATCGAGATGAAAAGCGTGACTACAATTAGGAAGCAATCTAAGCTTATCATCCTCTGAGAATTCGCATAGACACACTGCACAATCGAATGGTTCTTTCGTACCTTTGATTTCTTTGTAAAGAAACACAGGAAGAGCATCGATTAAAGCTTGATCTAGACCTGAATCGTGGAGATGAAAAAGCTGTTGAAGCTGTCTTTGGTAAGTTTCCGAGTCGGAAAATTCTGGGTTTTGATCAGATTCATTCGTTGATGATGAAAGACTCGATCTTTTCTTCCTTAAGTAATATCTCACCAATAAATGTAGAATGCTGCAGATGAAGAAGATGACGGCTAAGAGAACGATGATGAACAGAACGATTGGGCTTATTCGATTGCTATGGGAAGAAGATGATGATGAATCGTTTGATTGATTCAGTGTGATTGGAGAAGGAGCTGATGAAGGTGAGATTTGGATCAAATTCTCGTTTTCGAGCTGGAAATTATGAATCCTCTTTGACATTTTTTTTTTTTGTGTGTGTTTTTCTCTCAGGTGATGAAGAACAGAGACAACATTAAAGACAATTTTAATCATAAACCCTCTCGATTTTTTTCCATGGAAACTCAAGAAATTTTTCAATTGATATATAACAGTCAAAATGTAGCAGGAATTTTGGAAACTGAAATGATTGCTAAACAGATTTGGCCACAACGAGAGAGAGAGCTACCGTCATTATTTTAAACATGAAAAATATTAGTTACCCTTAATTAAATGATTAATCACTTAAATTGACCATAGAGTTAAGCAGAGGTCTCTTTTATTAGGTCACCTGTTTATTTTTTAATAACTATATTGGAAAATAACAATTCAGGGATCTGGTGCCTAGCAGTTTCGAAGAATATAGAAAAAAAAACTTACCGAATATGTTATGATTTGCTTATTTTTTTTTGTAATTATCCAATAGCTAATAGCCTAACATCACATTTTATTATCCAGTGGTAGGTATCACACAAGTCATCAAAGTCGTTAAATAATAACGAAAAACAAGATCAATCCATAATAATCGTTCATCGTTGAACATAATCACTTCAGCTAAAGTGGAGTTAAAACGTTCTACTTTTATTTTTAGTGTGTCAGTTGATTTTTCAATATCTAGGGACTCGTACAAACAAACTGAAGCAACAAAAAAAAAAAAAAAAGTGTATTTTTTGAATTAGGATTAAACCATTAATAAGCACATGGTAATGTCAACAAATGGGTTTTTTTAAATTTCGAGTTAGTGAACATTGGAATTTGAAATCGGTAAAATAAAGAAAAAGCCTGTCATCGTCACTTTGAAAGAATCTACATATTTCGTTACGTGACAAATGGATGGGCCTTAAAGACCCAAATATGATAATGAAGATTAAAATAAACAAAAGAGAAAATTGTCAATTTTGAGAAATCGAGTAGAAACAGTTACCGTCATTACTTTAACAATCCAACCGTTTGAGTTAAAAATATAGTATTTTTTTAAATCATAGATTTAATTGACATTATATTCTTCTACTCAAAATCTCGCCCAGATTCATAGGAATTTAAGGCAAGTTTCAAAAATAGTCTTTCCAATACAATTTTTTTTTTAATTATGTAAAATGCAATGTAGTTTTGAATGACATCAATTATTTAAAACAAAACAATAATCTAAAAAGAGTAAAATAATTTTTCTTCCTCATATTTCAATAAATTATTTCAACAAATTTTCATATTCTAGGTTCCTCTCTTTTCTATAGATATGATATATAGTTTATACAATATTCCGTGTGACATTGTTGATTGCAAATAAAAAACTTCATTAACTTTAACTTTGAAAATGCATATGAAAATAGAATTATCGAACAATATTTGATCAGCAATTCATGAGTTAATTTGGATAATAATCTTCCATTCCTTTTAAAAAATTCAACACTTCAACGTGTCGATTTAGATTTTGAGATCTTGATTTTATTTTTGTTCTTCTTTTTTGCTAATTCATGGCTTCTTTCTTTTAAAAATAATCAAATGAATTGGTGTATGAACAAAAACCCCCAAATAATCAAACAAGGTGGCTAAAATAGGCGAGACATGGCTAAAAATTTGAAGTGACAACTGATTCTTGTTGTTATGATATATATAACTTAAGATAGTGAACTGTCAAAAAAATATATATATAACTCAAGATCGTGTATAGTCATTTTCATTCAAATATTCAAAGACTATTAGAGAATTATTTTAGAATGAATAATTTTTATAACGTCGTTAAATTTTGAGTTGGAAGTGATCTTGATATAAAAATATAAAACATAACTAAGCTAAATTCCTTCTATAAAAACATTTAGTTATGTTTTATATTTTTATTTTTGTATCAAGATCACTTCCCATTCTAAATTTTAAAATATTATAAAAGATATTAGAACGAATTTAGAAAAATAAAATTAAGATAATCTGATTCCGACAAGATTTATGTTTATAATGGCTTGATCAATATTTGCTTATGTCTATCAATCTTACAATCTTGGCTTGAATCAATATTTATTTAGCTAAAGACAATATCAAATTGTTTTCATAAGTACAAAATTTGTTCAGATGATGCAGCTGTTGTTGAGAATTTCTCTCCACTTAGAATCTTTTTGTATACTAGGTTAATCATTGCACCGGATCCACTTAGTGACAGCATGGAAAATTTCTTATGCTATACAAACATATGTATGAGAGCTTTGTTGTGCATGTTTGAGGTAATATTATTATTAGAATATAACATTTAATTCTTTTTTATTTATTAGAAGTTCATTACTTATATATATTTTACATTTTTGGATTTTGGTAGCCTATACTCATCAAAATAACAGAGAATATAAATTTATTTTGTTGTCATGCTTATGGATTGGTAAATAGAGGATCATGCCATCATGGTGATGTGTCTTGATTCAGTTCAACTTTACTGATCAGTTTTGCTTTGGATCTTAGGATAAAAAAATCAATATAGTAATTTAAAATATAGAAAATTTATATTTAACACAAAAATATAGGAAATGAAAAGAATCAAACGTAAGTGAATGATACCATATCATTGATTTTGACTGCAGATTTGATTTCTTGTTCAATTTTCCTATTAACAAAACAAATAAAATAAAAATATTTTTATTAGTATTAAATAAAAGCTAGAATGACTCTGGAAACAAAAGAATGTGGAAGGTTGAAGATGATATTAGTAATCTATTTATAGAGAGGTAATATTGTAGGGCTTAGAGAAAAATTTAAAATTTGAAATTGTTCTAAACCTGAATGAATTAAATATTGCAAATATTACATTTTTAGTTAAGATTTATTTTTGGAAACAGATAAGTATATCTATAACCGTAAATTGTGAAAGTGAATTTCAAATTTAAGAATAAAATTTCGTTTTTGAGATTATACACATATTAAAGCATATTGCATTGCATAAATGATAAAAGATTTGAAACATACAAATTTAGAAAATAAATAATCTGCAAAATCAGTTACAAACTTTAATATTTTAGCACAATTAAAGGAACTAACGATTGAAATCTAATATTTGAAATTAAATTTAGTAAAAATTTTAGTTTGTTATGATTCACAATATCAGAAGAGTATTAAAATTAATAGATATATAATGTGTTTTACTTATTTTAACATCTACCGGTTTTATAATTAATAAATTAATAGAAATATAATTTATAAATGAGTTAAAAATTTGACTTTGTTTTTCATGACTTATGTTATAGGTTTGGAATATAATTTTGAAACTAATCGAATATATATATATTAGATTACTGATTTTAAAAGAAAAATAAGTATATAGTGATAGTGAACTTGAAATATACTACTTAATAAATAGATATGTGATATTTAATATTAATATATAATACAAACGAATTAAAATACTTATATATCTAGTTTTTAATACAATTAATTTTTTGTTTTAAAAAATTCAAATCATAACATATACGAAAAATATATTTAATTTTATTATAAAGATAATGTGATAATTTAGTTTAATTATTTATAAAACATATGATCACATAAAAATGAGGGAAAAATAATATTAACAAATAATTAGTATAATTTTATTAGAAACTTAATCGGAAGAGAAAGAGGTTAATTAATTAAATTAAAGTTATAATTAAAACTAAAATGAGTTATATATGGAAAATATAATGTTACTAATGATTTATGTTCAATGACATATTATGAAATTAGTTTAGTAATGGTTATTTTGTTTTAAAAAAATCACTGAGAATCTATGTGGTGTTGACACGTCAACATGCCATCTCCATAAATATCATGAGAGGGTAAGGTTACTATATAAAGTGTGCTTCTCAAATAATATATCAAATAATAATAGGATATTGGTAGCCAGAAGAACAACACCCGATGAGCCATGCACTAGTTCTTCTTTTCTCTTCGTCTTGTTCACATCATCATCATTCTAGAGGTTGATTTTCTACAATGTTTAAGCATCTTCAACCAAAGTTAGTAAATAAAAAAGCATGCTATCTATCTATGTCAAATTTGCTACATTAAAGAAGACAGTTTCACCAAAATTCTAAAAAAAATTCTCTCAAAACTTGCCTCAATAAAAGCCACCATGCATCTAGTGGCAATGGTTAAGACAATGAGAAATGTAATGGTACAAGCTCATCAGAGGATGAGGTAAAGATGCTTACAGTAGCCAGATCGTTTACAGTTGGTACAACACAGAGTAGTCTCGAGAGAGCTGCCTGAGAGCCGCCACGAAGCTATCATCATCTTCGATGGTGGATCTGATAGAAACTTCACCATCGCTGGATTGGCCTGGGAGAGTATCCAGTGGAACAAACAAACGGGTCAAATTCAGAAACGGGGATATTTGATAAGTTGAGGCAATGGTAAATGACAAAGAGAAATGTAAAGAAAAAAAGCTGAGGCAAGGATGCTTACTACTTTCCGTTGTCCTCGTGGGCTGGATTGCTTCACAGCATGCTTCGTGAGTTGAAAACGTAAAGAATCCAGATCTTCGTCAGTTGGTTCACCAGTCCCAGTCGGATGCACGGTGGTCCACTCCTGCGTGAGTGGAATAAAAGGGTCAGAAATATTTGATGAGAAATGTTATAATAGAAAGTGAGGAGGGTGAGGCAAGGATGATTACCCACAGTAAATGATCTTTAGTGTTGAGATGCGTGGTGAAATCTGTGAAGCTTTGGCCACCTAAACAGCATAGTATGCAATACCAGTCCGTTTCACAGCACTTCCCTTGAAGCTCCTTGTGACTTGTTGTCTCCTCCTGTTTAGTATCTGTTGAAAAAAACCTAATACCTAGTTAGCTCCAGAGTGATGGAAAAAACCTAGAATAACTAGTTAGCTCGAGAGATGAAAAAAACCTGTGAGCAAGCTTTTCCAGAGCCACACGTCAGAGGCGTATTTTGGTGAATCTGGCTTCTGATTTATGTATGTGCGAATAATTGTGTATCCCTTGGCTTGAGCCTCAAGATATATATAGTCATCTTCACGATCAGATATGAGCATCAAAACAGCCGGAGGTGGACTCAAGTGTCCAGAACACCAAATCAGATTTAATGCTACTCCCACCTGGAGAATAAACTACATAAAAACCCCTAATTGCTTAAAAATTATAGAAAAAAATCATAGAAAGAGATAAGAAGATTAACCGTAGACGCTGTGTTTAATAACGATTCCAGCGAGGGACATGAGTTCCAAGACACGACGAGGGATGCGATTCATGTTGCCAAAGGCAAAGATGGTGACAGGACCAGCACCAAATTTCTTGTTCAACGCCGATTCTAATATCCAACGGACTTCATAAGGGTCACGACCATGGGGAACCTGACAGCAGTCCAGGTCCCACCACACGTACTTCGGTTTAATAGCCACCTCCATCTCCTATTTTATTATTCAGGACCTAGAAGAATTAAGTTAGGTCTTAAGTAAACCCTAACGGAAATCTTCTCCAATCAAACGAGAGAGATAAGAATCACCGACCTAAGTATATTATCGAATCTGACGCACATCTACAGACGCCACTTTTTCAATTATATACACGAAGCTTATGCTTATGGCCCTAACCAATGGGTTATAAAAGGTGTGGGCCTAGGGATGTTAATCTTATTTTTCTGTTGCAAAATAAAACACAGTTCAAATAAAAACGTTAATATTATCTAAACGTCACAGGGGAAGTGTGTTGAATGTAAGTTCAATGCATGGAGGATCAAGCAGGTTTATGGTATTTTAAACTGCTAAGGGTCAAAGATGAGTAACACTACTCAAGATCCGGGAATGGAATCCAGAGACTATACCAAGTTCATTCTATCTCAGGTATCATCGCCAAAGTTTGTCTTGTTTTGTTCTTGCATCGCTAGGTGGAGTTTGTTAAGAATTAGTGATGAAGAACATAAGAAAAGGAGTGGATCAATCCAAGGGATATTCATACCTACCGGCCAAATAGAATGTGAATTGAAGGTGAAGCTATTTTTGACTCAAATTAAAATGTGTAACAACTCAAGAATGGGAGTTGAAAAATGTGACTAACTCATAAGAATGGGAACAAGAAACAAATCTTCTCCAAATGTAAAAAATTGTAGGCAAATCAATTCAAACTTGAAGAAGAAGCTAATGTGAATGGCATCTTTGTGGAGGCTGCACAAGGAGAACTTGTGGGTATAATAAATAGGTGTGCTTGGCAAGGGAGATAGAGCATCACAAAAATCACAAGATCAAGATGTAGAAAACAAGAGAAAGAACATCAATCATTGTATAAGCAAGATTGATTGTTCTTGGGGTTCTTGAGTGTTCTTGAGTGATGGTAGATAAAAGGGTGAGAGAAAAACATGTAAAAGTATAAGCTTTGGGTTGGGTTTTCTCTGGTAGTACATGAGGGTAATACAAAGCGATTTCTTGAGAGTGAAACACTTGTATCTCTTGTAGTCACTTTTTTTTTTCTAGTGATGGATGTGGATCGAAAGATCCTAACCGGATGTGAAACTGAGTATGAAAGCAGTGTTTGGAAAGGTTTGGAAGAGGAGAATGGTGGCAGCATCATATGTGGTGCTTTTTTAAATTATAATAACAATAAAAAAGTGTGAGTTTTTCAAAAAATATAAGAATCCCATGGATGAGTCTCTCATTTATAAAATAATATTTATTACTTTATAAAGATTTTGTTAAAAATTAAAATTATATAAATTTAATCAATTTAATCTAAATAAAATTAATGTCTTGGATGTTATAAAGTTTAATAGTTTTGGATTTGAAAGTTTAAAATTTAAAATAAAAATTAAATAAATTTAATAATAAATAACAAAGATTATAGATGATGAATTCACTTATACAAAAGATTAACATAAATTTAATTTATGATTAGTGATATTAATTATTGTATTTAAACAGTCTATACGACTATTAAAATAAAAATTATGCATATTTAGAATTTAAAATTTATATAAAATTTGTTTATTTTTATGAAAAATTTATATACGTTGTAACAATAAGATAGTTTGAAATACAACATAATATTTTCTTATATAAGAAAAGGTAGTGATGAGTTCTAATAAAATTCATTAAAAATACTAAAAAGTATATATACATGTATATATATATATATATTTACATGATAATAAATTTATGTTATTAATGAGACTATATATTTATATAGAGATTCTTAAAAAAATATTATCTTAGTATCTTATCAAATTTTGTTCATTTTACACCGACCCAACTTAGAACTAGTAAATTTTATTATTTTATAATACTTATTAATTTATCGAGTATTAATTTATAGAAGTTTACTGTAGTTTGTATTTTTTTTGTTTGTCTTTTCTTCATGATTTCCTTTTTGCTCAATCCTCTTTGTTGCTTGATTTCCGTTTTACTTGTTTCCTTTTTTCTCTTCTTTTAGTTTTCCTTAATTTTGCTCAGTCCTTATTAATGACTCTTCAATTGTTGTCTTTGTCATCTATTAACCAATCCAGACAAAGAATAATTACTCTACCACCTAATTTTCTCAAAAATATTCGAGTTGGCTTCTAATTTTAATTGGGTTTTTGTAAAAGAGTATATTTTTCTTCCCCTATTTTCAAATTGGAAAAAAACGCTTTTAACTAGAAACCTGTGTTATATTGGTCATAGGGTCAAATAATGTTATAACTGAAAAATATTCATGGCATATATGTATCGTCAAAGAACGCGACGTGACGTGCCTAACATAAAAAAAATCAAACTCCATAAACTACAATCATAAACGTAGATAATTCATAAAGAGGTTCCACTTTATTTAAATTATTAATTAATTAGATAAATCTTATAGAAACGATAGAACCCTCTTATACATTGTAATGATTTTAGTTTTAGACGCTAGATTGCTTAAGGAGATACTCATCGATCTCTTTGAAGTTCTTGACAGCAAAGTCCTTGATGACGTGTGGGTCTGCGACCTCATGGGCGGTCTTCTCAAACTCACCGGACCATTTCAGAAGGCTGCCACCGTCCTTAGGAGTAACAGTGATGGTTCCTTTGAACGTCTTGTAATACTCCAACATCTCGCCACCGATGATGCTGTACGTCATGCTTTTGTTCTTCAAATCCACGGCTTCGATCCTCTCCGCCGATATCTTCACCAGTGATGATCCTTTATAAACGGTTAAGAATAGAATGAACGAACATATTTTGAATAAATATTTGGTGAGAGTGTGAAACATAGTCAATGAGGACATAGATAAGCATTTATATGAATTATACTAAGTTACAACCCATCTAGTAACATGAATGATTCTTTTGTTAAAATCTTTGCTCTATACATGTTTCTCACCTTGGACCAAACCATTTGCTTGATCTAGAATATAACACATTTGCTTGATCTAGAATCCAACATAATGTGCATAGGAAAACTTTTTTTTCTTTTTTATGAATTAGCCACTAAAAATCCATAAATATATGATTCTCTCCAATCAATCTGAAACATGAAATACTAATGGTTACAAATTAATGATAAAAACATGAGACAATATACCTTCTCCATAAGTAATGAGACGAATGGAGCCAGGAGCGTTGCCATCGCCGGCAAGAACTTGGATGGTTTTGTAGTCCTTAGGAAAAGCTTTGGGGAAGAGATTGATGCCATCGCCGAGGGCTAACCAGAACTTTTCAGCCGGAGACTTAACCTCAACCTCCACATGAAGAACACCATTCAATCCCATTTTTCTGATTAAACAAACTCTGTTATAATGTATGTATGTTTTTGAATGATTTGGTTAACTTGTCAATGAACGTGTCCATTATATAGAAAGGTTTTCTAGCCTTTGGGATGATATGATAATTGCATTAACTATTTGGAACAACCCATTCAACTAACTTTTCATCCTATGGGTCCTTTTAAATTTAACCAAAGGCTTCTAATACATCTGCCATTCTTCATCGCTATGTCACCTACTCAAGGAGGTGGATGAATATTAATATTGGTGCATGATTTAATTAATTTTCAGTACATATATCAAGTAAAATTTTAAAATTATGGTTTAAATTGTTATCTTAGTTCATGCAACATCTGGATTAATGATGTGAATAATCTGGAGGAACATGGCATTCTATGTAGCGTAAATTATCTTCTTCACTTCATTAGGTATGTAGTATGAGATTGATTGTATGATATTACCATTGAACCCGACTTTCTTTTGTATAGTTCAACATAGAACCAAGTAATAAGTGAAGATTGAAGAAACACATTTTACACAAATTTGTTCTCATTTATTACCTCATAATAACTGTGGACCAACGTGAACATGATGAAAAACAAATCGTTTTTTTTTTAAATAAAAAATAAAGTATTATGAAATCAATCATAAAAATGCTCACATCACAAAATTGAAAACATTTCATCATGGTTAGGTACTTTATTTTCCCATTGCGGCGAGCCTATATGTGCGAGGAAAACAGCACATGTTTTTACCATTTATACAAAACGGCAATCACTCTGAAATCCTATAATAGAAACGACAAACAAGGTTCTAAAAATGAGTCATCATGTCTATTTGATGCAAAAATTCATCCGACTCCAAATTTTGAATATATAATTGAATACGTTAAAATTACAGTATCTTAGGATATGACAAATAAAACTAAGATTGCTTTGAAGAAAAAATTTAGGTTTTCTTCTAAAAAACATACTTAGGATTATAAATAATCTCTATCTCTCAACGGACACATGAAAACAACATTATGAATTAATTAAGTATATAGAGATGATTAAAAAATGAAACGAAAAGGGGAAGGAAACATTCTGAAAGCAGCTTCCCATCTCTCTCGCTCTGAATCGACACAGATACGTTATACGTACGTACATATATACTGGTAGATTCAGACGAGAACCGAACTGGGAATTTAGCATTTAAGAGTTGTAAGAAGCATCAAGGTCTTTCTCAAGATGTTCTCATTTGCTTTTGCTTCACGTACATGTTAATCTACGTATTCTTCAGCTCTACCGTCTCTTTCTTTCTCTCTCTCTCTCTCTCCCTCTGTAGCTTCGGTTGTTGAAATACTGCTGTTGAGTATTTCAGAAACTTTACCCTCAAAATCTTAAAAGAACAATAGAGACTTCATACACTATATATCTCATCTTCAACCACAACAATCTTTTCTGTTTCTTTGGAATCAACTTTGACGACAAAGGATTCACCACTACAGAAAGACATACCATAAGCTAAAAAGCCCAAAGCTAAAGCTATGCATTTTCCTATTGTTTCGGCTTGGAACAAGAGAAGGAGAAGCAAATCTTATGATACAGATCCATGTACGTTCCTTTTCTCCATCATCTTCGCCAGATGGCGTAAAAGTATGTTAACCTTTTTGGGTTTTTTTTTTCAAACTATATTACTGAGTACGAGGGTGAAACTGAATCATTTGTGTGAAACTAACTTTTCTTCTCAGGGGTCTACAGAACAGCAGAGTGCTGGCAAATCGAAGATCAGGCGTCTCAGCCAAGGAAACGAAGATACGGGTCATCAGTTTACACCCTCAAGGAAATGGAGGAGGCCACAAGCTCCTTTAGTGATGAGAATCTCCTTGGTAAAGGAGGCTTTGGCCGAGTTTACAAAGGCACTCTAAAAACAGGAGAGGTAGGAACTATATTGTTTCATTTATGTGTGTTTACAGGCTTTGTAATGTTAGAAACATTTTTCTATGTAAGAGGAGCTATTAGAATAGGATACATATTATCTTGATCCCTTGCTCTTTCAAGGTTGTTGCAATCAAGAAAATGGATTTACCTCCGTTTAAAAAGGCTGACGGAGAAAGAGAATTTCGTGTGGAAGTGGATATCTTGAGCAGACTCGACCATCCAAATCTGGTCTCTTTGATCGGCTATTGCGCAGATGGAAAACACCGGTTCCTAGTATATGAATATATGCAAAATGGAAACCTGCAAGATCATTTGAATGGTAAGTCAGTGATATAAGAGTCAAGTGCACTAAAGGCAATTGGTAACTAAAATCTTATTTTTTTCACAGGAATAAAAGAAGCAAAAATAAGCTGGCCAATAAGGCTCAGAATTGCACTTGGAGCAGCGAAAGGACTAGCGTATCTCCATTCAAGTTCTTCTGTTGGGATTCCAATTGTTCACAGAGATTTCAAATCCACTAACGTTCTACTAGACTCCAACTATAACGCAAAGGTGTTTATAAAGTACATTAAAATGGATGGTTATGCAACACTAATATCACGCAAACACTCAAACTAAGACGTGAATGTAATCCTTGCAGATATCCGATTTTGGACTAGCAAAGTTGATGCCAGAAGGAAAGGACATTTGTGTGACAGCAAGAGTTCTAGGAACATTCGGCTATTTCGACCCAGAATATACATCGGTAAAGATTCTTACTTATATCTTCACATGATTCTATTCCTATAAATAAGGATGAGATGGCAAAGGGTATACTAGATGCTACTTAACTAAATTAAAAACTATGACATGAAATGGCCAGTAAAAGGAAGTTAATCACACTCACATATTCAGAACCTATAAGCAAGGAAGGACAGTTTTTAGAATAACTTTTTCCTATTTTTTTCTGTGGCAGACAGGTAAGCTTACTCTACAAAGCGACATTTATGCATTTGGGGTTGTGCTGCTTGAACTACTAACTGGACGCAGAGCAGTTGACTTAACTCAGGGCCCAAACGAACAGAACCTGGTGCTACAGGTAAAATGGCCCTCCTGGGTTCAAAGATGAGCAAAATTAGCACAGGAATAAACTGCTCACTTTTATCTACGTTTCAGGTTAAGAAAATACTGAATGATAGAAGAAAATTGCGTAAGGTTATAGATGCCGAGCTGCCTCGGAACTCATACAGTATGGAAGCTGTAGCCATGTTTGCTGATCTGGCATCAAGGTGCATACGTATAGAGAGCAGTGAGCGACCTTCGGTGATGGATTGTATTAAGGAACTGCAACTAATTATCTACACAAACTCGAAGCGTGGTTTGGGTGGGACGATTCCTACATTCACAAGGCTCTAGACATCGAATTCTTTGAAACCAGTAATATGGATTACTGTCATTTTTTCTAAAATGAGAGGTCACTGATGAAACTTGATAAATATAAAACAAACAATCCTAATTATGAATACCGGTAAATTTAAATTCAACTTCCAGCTACTAAACTTTGATCAAGCAAATATTATTTGGATGCATATACTATAAAGTCACTAAGCAAATTGGATCAAACAATACATATATTTGAATAGTATGCTATATTTGTTATATATTCAGGGCTGTAGCCTTTTTTCTTTCCTCTTTTCCTTATGCCTAAAGATTTGACCACATGTATATGAACAAGATAGACAATCGCCCCAAAACTGAAGCAGATAACAACAGGTAATGCTTCCAAAATACGTCTAACAAAGATTAGAGCATGTGTGAAGTACCTCAACTAAAATCATATAAACAGCAAGTTGAAGCAAATGGGAGTATCAACTTGTACCCTTGGTCAAGTCACATTTAGCTCCTGCATGATGGAGCCAATCACAATTTTTGTTATGAATTCAAACAAGATAGACTAAAAGCTTATTGGTAACTGATGAAAAAAACTATACCCATTTTCACGCATTGACAGAGGAGGTAAGCTCATTATCAGACCTCACCATATCTACCGTATCTACAGGACTGGTACACGGTGGAAGCTTCTTACGCATCAAATGTTTACGCCTCTGTAACATCAAAAGCACCAAAATGGTATCTGTCTTAACAACCTCGTATCCTGCTTTTATGTACATACTGAAAGGAGCCTCATCAACCATCCTACAATGCAAGTATACATCTTTTGAAGGACTAATCTGTGATATCAATTCCTCACTCGCCTTCAACAAATGCCACCCAATTCCTCTCCTAAACAATCATCACACAAACACAACACAAAACTTTCTAAATCAACAACATTAACAACACAAAGAGGTTCTTGAGAGAGCTGTGCCAAATACCTTCTAAGATCCTCTTTCACAGTCATGTTACAGATATAAGGTGATTCCTTTGGAGGAGTTGGAGAAGGAGGCGAAGCATTAGCGCCTCGTTTCTCTAAGGAAACCTCTACAGTTCCAGCCATCTCAGCCTCTTCTCCATCACTGTCCCCATCCGTTTTTTTCCTGTAGAATCCAACTAAGGTTACTGCGTGTGGCAACACTTCTCTTCTCTCAATCAGATATTGCTTCACTAAGAACCGTAACACAGATTGATAACCAGAAGGCAATAACATCGATTCGCCGAATGACTCAGCTAATAGCTTCACCGTTGAGTCCATTTCGTTAACTCTCATAACCCTAACCCACATCGATCCAGATTCAAGCTCTTGGAAATACGCAAATCCTTCAAGAGTTTTTAGCTTCTCTAGCTCATCGTTACTCAAAAATCTCCCAGTACGAAACGATTCCTCGAGAAACGCGTAGCTTCCGGTCGATTTCGTAGATTCTTCTCCCGTTTCTGTAGCTGTTGAAACTGAAGATGAATGCGAAGAAGGAGGGAAAGCGAATCTGAGATTGGAGCGGTGAGATCTGCACGAATAAAGTGAAGGATATCTAGGCGAAGAAGAAGAAGACGAGAAACTAAGCTTCGTGAATTGGGTTGGTTTAAGAGAATCAAGAGAGAAAGCAAGGGAGATGCTTACGGCCGCCATTGTCACACGACTGACTATCTTCTCCGATTAGCTGGTGGTTTCAGTTTCCTCTAAATCATTTTAACGAATTAAAATGGATAAAATATAACTGACAAATTGATGATGATATCTTTAAAAACGCCGCGTTAAAATCAACCGTAAGCTCATTACTTATTGGGCCTATGGCCCATATTGGGATCAATTCGGATTTCGGTTTAATTTTGACTTGAGATTTTACGTTAATTAGTTAATGGTTTCTAAACTAAAACTAACTTATTATTATGGATGGTTTAGTAATTACTAATTACTATTACAGTTCAGATTCGGGTTTTAGTTAAAATGTTAAATACATCCTTTTTCTGGTCTGTTTAGCAATTAGCATTCTGATTCGGATTCAGTTTCTTTAATATATGTTAAGAATAATTAATCTATTTAAAACATATTAAGACATTAATACTTTAGTCAGCGCTTTTAAAATCCGACATAAGCCCATTAAGTATTTGGGCTTAAAGTCCATATTGCCCATGCTGTGAATGAATATATAATTCACTTATTTCCAAATCTCGGCGACACAGAAGCCGGAGGAGGAGCAAGGAGGACGGCCGCCATGGATCCAGCAGGAGCATCGGTGGCCAGCGATAACGTAGGAGGAGGAGAAGGAGAAAAATTTGCGATAGGGAATATATATTCGGTGAAGGTGATCACCGGAGATGAGTTCCGAGGGATCGTCATGGCTTACGACCCCATTCCTAACTTCGTCTTTTTTGATATCCTTTCGATGTTACCTTTTTATTTGTTTTATCTATTTTTTTCATAAAAATTTGAGATTAGGGGTTTTGATTTTATCCTTGACGAAAAGATTGGTTTTTTACAAGAGGGATCGAAACCTAAAGCAGGGCATTCGAAGAATATTAGGATGGTGAATGCGAATTTCATTACAGGGCTTTCGTATTTGGGGAAAACTGAAGATCCACTTGTTCCTGAGTTTTCAGTTGATCTTGATAGGCTTCGAGCTAAAGAAGCACTTGCTATTAGGTGAATTATTGTTTTTTTGAATCCTTTTGAATTAAATATTTGTATGATTTGGTTATAAGCTTTACTTGGAAACGTATTTGAGCTCAGGCAAGCAGAAGCTGATGCTGAGAGAATGGGAGTTGGTGTTACTGCAGAGGCACAGAGCATCTTTGATGCGTTGTCTAAGACGTAAGGATGTTTCTTTAGCTAATTTGTGTGTTCAAGTAGAGATTTTGCTATGGTTTTAAGCGCTTGTGAATTCTCTTTTGAAGAAGGAAACAGCTTATACTGATGATCATGATTATAAAATTTGATTGCGCCTGAGATAGGTTTCTGTGTTTTGTTGCTGATAGTTATGGTAGAGATGGGATAAGATTCTTAATCAGATTGTTTCTTAGTAGTAACGTACTTTTTATCTGCTTTTGATTTGTATTTGTGTTTGTTTTCCAAATTCAACATGGTTGTTGTAGACTATATATTTTGTGTGCTCTAGTGTTTCAGTATCTTTTAGTCTTCTTTATGACGCAAGTAAGAAGCATTTTTGATACATGGATTTAGATTTACATATATCCTCTGATATTTTCTTAGTTGAGATTAAAACAGCAGAGAATGATTGTTTTTTCTTTCCTTTTAGGCTTCCGGTGCAATGGGAAAACTCAGACATTTTGGTGATGAAAGAAGTACGTGTTCGTAGCCCGTATCTTTCAGGTTGTGTCTTTGGAGGAACTGATGCTGCCAACAACCGAGTCAAGAAAGTGGTAAGCATCACTTGCACTTCATTGTGTAATGTTTATCAATCCTCGGGTGTTATAGTAATACGTTTTTGCCTTTTTTTTATCACAGCTTGAGCTGGAGAGACGAAGGTTGCAACTCTCTGACACATAAGGGCCAGTGAACTGCGTCGGTCAGTGAAATAGCGGAAAAGGGTTTGTTGCTACTCACCCGAAAAGCGTCTAATGATCTGATCGTCCAGCGAAAAGTGGATATGTTCAGTTTTCGCTTGTTGTTGTCTTTACTTAGTATCTGCTGGTACTTAAGCAGATTAGAGATTTTCTTGAGTTGGGAGGGATTGAAATTTGGACTAATTTCACCCTTATTGACAAGAACAGTGAGGTCTTGTCCACTTTTTTACCAGGTCTTGGTTAATTGATCGCCTGGAACTGTAAACTACTCTGAATGTTGAATTTAAAACAACTATTTAGTGACTTTCTCCAATAGAATCTTTACATCTTGTGTGCACTTGAATTGAGTTAAAGTCTTTAAATGTAAAAATTAAGCAAGCATTTATATGTAAATAATTTCAAATAAAAAATAAAGCACGTTCCGTTTGATTTAATGGGAATGATGCGAGTACACATTAGCATTTATAGATTCTAATGATCGTAATATTCAATAACAGTGGTGGTGTAATGATCATGTCATATGCTCAAATCAGAGTAAACACAATCTCTCTCAATTTCTTAATCCTAAGATTCAGAAGCGAAGAGTACGAGGAAATATTTGAAAGGGATGGAAACGTGTGTTTGTGGATGCCAAATCGAGTATGAGGAAATAATCGATGGTTATTGTACTAGTTATAGGATTTATGATAATTCTTGGATGCATCAATCTAGTAGTCTGAGATAGTGAGATGATGGTAATGCTTCAACTTGATGATGTCTCTAGCGTAATATGTATTCTGGAACTCATCATACCACAAACAAACTCTGTTTTTGTCTTGTTTTTTCTTACACTTCTTTACCAAATTAGGTTTCTTGATATTATTTGAATTAAGATTCAAGAATATTGTTGTAAAATGAATCCAAAAAAACCAGAAATAAAGACACTTTGTAATTCAACCTTGAGTTAGAGCTGGATTGAAAATAACAAAAGTGACGATATGAAAAATTTACATGCAATTTTAAAATTTTATCCGCCACTGATCCAGTCCACATGCTTGTTGAGTAATTTGCTGAAGTTGAGATGCTTTCATTTGCGATCCCCTACTTCCAAAAGCCTAGAAAGACTAACCTGGGGAGCTTTTTTAATTACAACATGAACGAGCATCGTGTCCAGCTTGACCACATTTCTTACAATGCACTGTGCGCTTGTTAAGTTTCACTTTCTTCCTTGGTGGAGACGCATGGCTTTTCTTTCTCTTTCCCGTCTTCTATGAACACGAATGGCTTTTATTAATTATTGTTTTTTTTTTTGATAAAATATTATTAGTTGATCATTAGAGCATTATACATGCCTTCATAAAATCCGGATCATTAGATCCAACAATATCTGGCTTAGGCTTAGCCTCGGGAGGGAGGGTTATCTTAGCCCCAGCCCTAAGAAAGACACTGAAACCTAGAAGCAGATGACGGTGGTCTTTCATGACTTCCTCCAGCTTTGCAATGAAACTAGCTTCAGTCATTCTCATTCTACAAAGAGACTAGCTAGTAACGTCAGAATCAATTCACCATTCGTGTTTTGTTGTGCAGTTTTGGGAGTTAAAATTAAGAGCAAACCAATTACATATATGATATGTAAGAGGGAGAAAATAAAAAATTCAATACCTACGAGCATCAATTAGCTTGTGCCATTCTTTACGTTTTGCAGGTTCAGTAGCAAATGCCGCTTCCACAGAATACATGTATATAGGAGTATGAAGATCAAGTAGCTCCTGTGATACGTTTATGCAAACTATGGTTTTAAATTTATCTAACCCTTTAGCCTTGGGAGGGATGATTATCTTAGCCCTTGGAAGGAAATCACTGAGACCACGAAGCAGCTTTGGATGTTCTTTTTAATGAGTTCAGTCATCCTTACAATTCCACTATCTTTATAAATTCTATAAATAACATCAGAATTTAATCACAAAATTTCACATGTGTGTTTGTTGTGTAGATCGGAGTAGAAAATCATTCATACCGATGAGCTTTAATATCAGTCAAGATCTTGAGAAATTCTTTGAATTTTTCAGGTTCATAATCAAGTGTTTCTTTCACACTAGTGAGGTATAAAACCGAATCATCCATACTTAGCTCCATTGGTAATGATCTTCTTCCAACCATGGTTTGAAATTGGCTTAAACCCTTTAGTATCCAAAGAAAAAATCATCATTGAATCTCTTTAGTATCTCAACACTTTTTTTCTACAAAATTGACTTCAGAATCCTTCAGGAAGGAGCTAACCTAGAGTGCATGCAGAAATACAAATCTCAAAAGATATTACGATATATGGACTACATGGCACGTAAACTATACATGTCAAGCAGTCAATTCAAAACAGAGCAAACCAATCAACAGTACTGGATTAGATTTCTAATCTAAGAATTCAATACACCAAGTAAGGATTAATCAAATCTGATAGGTTTTAGAGATTAGCTTTACGCTTCACTAGGGAACAAAACAAATCATCTCTAGTTTTGGAGTTCAAGTCAGTTGAATTTCATCTAATTTGGATATAATGATTCATGTAAATTTCATCACAGATACAAAAAAAAATACATGTATTCAAAGAACCCTATTCAAACTCATTCCAGCGGCTAAAGAAAGCAACTAATTACGAAAGAATATCTGAGAAGAAAAATAAGACTTGGAGAACAAGCTTTTTCATTACCCCCACACGATCACGAAGAGAGACGGAAAGGGTTCCTTAAAATTGTTTCGTGTAGGGTTTTGTTTCAACATACTCCTTGCATGGGAACTGTAACAGTTTTTAGCTATGAACTTGTTTCAGATTGGCTTGGCTAATGGTTTGGTTTGATTGTTTGTGTGCAGAAAAATAAAGAAGAGATGACACAGCGATATAACGAGTTCCCACGCCAAACCGGCAATGGTACGTCTCGGTGAGCAATAAACTTGGCTCACAACAGTATCAAGAGGAACCGATTATAATCTCACACACTCACCAAGAAAGAAACCCCCATAACAGAACAAATGAAGATCAAGGAAGAAGATGAAGTTTCACTCACCCCTCTCTAGGTCTTTTGTCTCACTCTCTGCTCTATTCTCTCTCTATGTGTTGTAAGTCGTAGTCTTCTTTTCCGCTCCTCTACTGCCTTTATATTCTCTGCTTTTGTCTGTTTGCACAGCTCACATCATACTGTACCTGTGATGATCAAAAGGCAGAGTACAAGTAAGAGCTTCTTACTTCAGTCCGATTTCTTCTCTTGGGCCTTAGCTGTACCACGTGGCCCATATTGAGATCAGCCCAGTTTGCAGATATTGGATCGACACTCACAGAAACAACTGTCAAAGTTGCATGTGGGAAAAAAAATAAAAAAACAAGCATACTGGAAATATAAGTACACGCTTAATTTTTGTTTGTTTTAACAATTTCAGAGCTTTAGACATGACATAGGATCTTTTCTAGTTGAAAACAAAAAAAAAAACAGAAGAGAAATATATTTTCTCTTTCAAATGAATCACATGTAAACTTCTTCTTTATTTTTTGTCTTATAATTAAAGATGGTGTTACGTACCTACGTACTCTGGAGACAAAATATCAAGATATCATCGTACTATAATTAACTTGAGAAACAAAAAAAAAAAAAAAAAAAACCTTGAGAATGGGTAATCAAAGTATAAATGAACTAACTTATTGAAGAGCCAACTCCAGAAACTAACATTGATGTCTAAACGTGATGGAAGTTTTAAGTTCCTACAAAGCCAACTCCGGATACAAGAAAAGCAATCGCTTGCATGAAGAGATATAGATATAACAAGGTTTTCCCAAAGACAACTCCATAGCAAGCACAACACAAGATGTATATTCCCACCATTATCTCTATGGAGTTTACTCTGCAACCAAACCAAACTCTTTATCATCCATTAGTAAAAAAAATTTAGCATTAATTTCTTTTACTTTGATTAATTAGTTGATTACCTTTCAAAAAAAACATTACGAGATTTTCCAGTCTGAGGAAGCAGCTTAGTCTTAAGAGCATCTCCTAATTTCTCGGTGACAACCCATTCGTTCACTCTTTCTCCTTCGAGTATGCCGATGAATGTTCCCTTTGTCCGGTGCATGGACATTACATTTTCAAACAAGATCCAAAATATCACGAGGTAGAACGATCTACAAAACCCGACAGTTCATAGTAAATGATATTATACAATTAGGTGATATTAATATATATACATATATATTTATTGATCAAGATGTATTAGGAAGTAGTACTAACCTTGGTGTTGCAATGACGATGCAGAGAGTAATCATAGAAGGGATGTAAAAAGTTGACCAAGCTGGAATGCTGACTTCAGGGAAGAAGACACTTGTAGGAAGAATAACACAGTAGAAGAAGAAAGTGAAGCAGTGGACTATGATCTTCCGTAAGAAAAAAAAGCTGTAGATCATATACAACCTCTTCCAAATCTTCACTCTCTGCTCATTATTAAATAAATTTGTAGCTTAAGTTAGATGTCTACTCATGTTAATTTGTATAATTAAAGTCACAAAAGAAAATAACCAATCTTTGATATAGCTTGGTTTACTAGATCAAATTGAGACTGCAAATCTTTTTTCTTGGGAATGTATCTGTTTCAAAATTCGGATTCAATTCTATTTGGCCATCTAACCCATAGCAAAGCTGTGCGAAAAGAAAGTTGGGACTAAAAGGGATTAGTTTGGATCGAATGCCCGGATGAACTTCTCGATTACAAAAAAAAAACGAACAAAAATATGATTTGACGATTAATTAGAAGAAGAAAAATGTGCGTCAGCCTCACATCATATGGCATGTGCCTCTCCACAACACGATGGACAAAAAACAAAGTAGTTGGCCGTGAGATGTGAGACAAAATCTTGTGGGCACGTGTTTGTCAAGATGAAATAAATAAATTGAGAAAAAGGACCTTATTGCAAATAATCTCCATAATCATTTTCTTGAAGAGATTAGCTGGACCACAAGACCATCGATGTTGTTGGAATCTAAAGGCTTTAAATTTGCTTGGTAGCTCGCTTTTCACCTACAAAGCCAATGCGCATATACATAATCTAATGATTATACGTTAATTATTGTTATACCAACATGTGAATGGTGAATGCATCACTATAGTCTATATATAGATATCATTGCATATCAAGACGAGAGTGTCACTGATATTGATATATGAACTTTCGCAAATATATATATATATATATATATAATATTATAACCAAATTCAATAAAACCCCACGATAAAAACTAATTCAAAAGTGGAATTGCCTATGTGAAGGAACTAGTAACTGTAAGATATCCAACCGACGTGGGATATCTAACAAGTACTTAATGTTTGTAAGATTTGATGAGTTTTTAAACTATGTAAGGATTACTTTATTACAATTAATGGGTAAGGAAAATATCAAGTACCGTGAGGTCATTAAGAAAGACAAATTTCCAGCCGAGAAGACCAGCACGAACGGCCAAGTCCATGTCCTCGACAGTGGTCCGGTCATGCCATCCTCCAGCTTCTTCCATTGCGGCCATTCTCCATACACCCGCAGTTCCTGAAAGAGATATACCAATATCATTTTTATGTAATAATTTAATTTTATTTTTGGTCAAACATTTGTATGTGAACAAAATTAAGAGTATATAAATAATTAAACATATAATTTAAATCATATGATAATAGGCAAATGCACCATTGAAGCTAAAGAAGGCATGTCTAGTGGATCCAGATTGTTGCTCTGCCATGAAGTGGTAGTTGAGGGACATCTCTTGCATCCTCGTCATCAAGCACTTGTTTGCGTTTACTGCGTTGAACCCCACACACACAAGCACTCAGTTTAAAAGTAAACTTTTGTTAGGATCTCATGCTGAAAAATTTAAGAGACCTATAATTAATGTTCGTAAAATATGAGAGATATATAATATAAGTCATTAATTCATTTTAATTCTTACCAAGTAATTTTAAGACAAAATTTAATGAACTAACATAGTGTCAAAGTCAAAATGAATGGGGTAGAAAACTTTTCATTTTCAGGTAGTATTAGTCATTTGACATATTCCACTAACACTGAATTGGTTTTAAGATAATATAAATAATACCTTAGTCGTTATCAATTAGTTTTGAAGATAGAATCTTACTAATTTAGTCAAAAAAAGAAAGAAAGAAAAAGGTAACTAATATTTGTTTAATTTAAGGTATGTTAAATTTTTCTACCATAAGCTACGTACTGAATCTCCATCGGGCTTGAACAAGAGCGAGCTTGGGGTTGTGAACGAGGAAGGGGATAGAGCGTTGGAGGTAATCAGGCTCTGGTTGGAAATCTGCGTCGAAGATGGCCACGTAGCTGCATAGCTTCACGTAGTTGTGCTTCATGCCTTGTTTAAGAGCTCCGGCTTTGTAGCCATTTCTGTTGTCTCTCCTCTCACACTTTATATTTACGCCTTTGCTTTCCCATTTGGCACACTCTATGTTGACCAGCTCCTGCAATTGGAAATTGCCTTCACATTCATTATTTACGACACATATGTCCAATAAATTGTTTAAGATTTTAACAACATAAAAATAAAAAGTTAAGTTAGTAAAGAGACCTTGATGGTTTGATCAGTGGAATCATCTAAAACTTGAACAATTAGTCGATCCAATGGCCATATTAGTCTACATGCAGCACCTATAGATAGTTGAAGGACCTGCGGATTAATTAAGAACATGTTAGGAATCTCACTTATAAGTGTACAAATATAATGTAATTTTGAAATATAAGAAGCCTAAATCGTTATATAATTGCCAAGTAATTTTGAATTTTTTTTATCAATCCGTCTATATAATGTATATAAAGTTCTTGTAGATATACCTCTTTTTCGTTGTACATTGGGATTTGGACAAGAACCATGGGATAGGTTTCATCTCCGAGCTCAATGTCCTCGTGCATCGGCTCCCATTTGTAAACTTCTTCGGGTTTTCGCTTAAATAATTTAACATAGAGTACTACAAGGTTCATATAAGCACCCTCTATGAAAACTAAGAGGGAGATTATCAAACAAAAAGCCACCAAACACTTGAATATAGGAACTATAACTAAACTCCTAAATTCTCGTGTCCAGTTCATGTCGATGCTTATATTTATACCATTTATGGATGCTTCAAGCTTCTTTGGAACTGCAGCTGCTTCTTCAGAACTCCCTCCATGGAACTTCTCATGCGTATAGAACAAATAAGAAACTATTCGAAACAGAGCTAGCGATATATAGAAAAAGAAAAGATGATATCTTAATTTTTACCAGACAAGAGAGGAAGGTAAGACATGAATCGTGTAGAAAGATGAAAGGCTTCAGAAATGTAGTCATTTTCTTAGAGAGATTATTTAATCAATGGTGCATTGCATCTTTAAGCAGAGTGTTTTAACTTTTGACTATTCGTTTGTTTTTTTTTTTTGCTTTTTGTTGATTTGTGTTGGCTTTTAATGGTCCTAGACTTGTCGTTTACACTAATAGTGTAAAATGTACGTTGCTGATTGTTTGGAGATGCTGATGACTCACGAGCAGTAATCGCAACTTGAAACCACACAAAAGAAAAGAAACAAAAAAGTTTTTTTCAACTCCTCTCATTATTTTTTTATCCGCAATTTTCACGTGTATTTTTGCTATTGTACCGGTTTGTGTGACGTCGACAATGATAACACAGTAACCAGGAAAAAATTAGAAACCAGAACCAAAGCAGATGGATTTGTATTGGGCTTTAAATAGGTCCATTAACCCATTTTTCAAATCAAATGGAAAAGATCACAACAATTGAAATGGCTTCGCCCGGGTTCGAACCGGAGACCTTCAGTGTGTTAGACTGACGTGATAACCAACTACACCACGAAACCTTGTTGTAAATTT
Organism: Cardamine occulta; assembly: GCA_028015245.1. Taxonomy (NCBI): domain Eukaryota; kingdom Viridiplantae; phylum Streptophyta; class Magnoliopsida; order Brassicales; family Brassicaceae; genus Cardamine; species Cardamine occulta. Next base: position 8,915,381 of record CM051363.1, read on the forward strand.
TCAATACTTACAGATAATATAGCTGTCCTATAACATTGACAATAATTCTAAATAAAACACGAACTAAACCGGATAAACCTCGGTTAACATTATATGAGCCGTACCCGAACCATCCCTAGACGCCCGACCTAACTGGACGACCCAACGCAGACAAAACCCGGCCTAAACCCACCGAATTCGTTCGTCTTCCTAAGGAGCTCAGCTCACTGAGAGTTTTGGCACCTGTGACGAGCAATTAAGCGAGATATTCACATTCCTCTGCTTGGTAACATCTCAATTTGACACTTTAAACCTGCTCTTATTTTCTCTATTTGCTTTTCGATGCTTTTCTTTTGGTTCACCAGAAGCTCTCGTGGAGAGATTTATTTTATCCGCTTCAATCATAGATTAAGAATTCTCAAATTGTAGTTTGATTCAGTAACAACGAGTCAGTAGCCTTAGATTATCACTTATCAGCTTCTTCTTTTCTTTTTCTTTTTTTATTGTATCCAAATAACGATTCATAGTGAATGTTACATACTCGGCAATAACTGTTGAAGTTTTCAACTTTGATTTCTCATTTTTTATGATATTGCATTGGTTCTTATCTTTTTAGAAGTTCAACTAAAGTTGTGTGCTTTTGTGTTTTTCTTTTTGATAAATCTCAGTGTGGCTGCTACATTGTTATGAACTGCTTATCTCATGCGCGTTCATATATTTCCTTGGGACTGCTTAAAAGATCCAGCTATGTTAGTTCTCAGATTCCATGGAATCAATGCTTCTTTACACCTTCAAAATCATGTTTAAAGCCTGCTAGTGTGAGTGCTTTTGGACTATCTAGTGTTCACTCTTATTCCTCGAGATCAAAGGCTAGTAAGTCAAAGATGTCATCAACCGTTGCTCCTGTTGCGGATAAAGAGAAGGACGCGTTTTTCCTTGTTAGGAAAGGTGATATTATTGGGATTTACAAGGATTTGAGTGATTGTCAAGCTCAAGTTGGATCTTCGGTATTTGATCCTCCGGTTAGTGTTTATAAAGGATACTCGTTGCCTAAAGACGCGGAGGAGTATCTTTCTTCTGTTGGGCTGAAGAAGCCACTCTACAGTTTTAGAGCTTCAGAATTGAAAGAGGATATGTTTGGTACTCTCACACCTTGTCTTTTCCAGGTTTGATGAAAATAGCGTAAGTTGAATGATTATAAGACAAAGTGATTAAACTCATTGCTTAAGTATTCATTTTCTCAGGATCAACTTCCTTCAGCTTCCATGTCAGTTGATCCTTTGGAAAAGTCATCTGCTGATACGGTAGACGTGAGTTGTGATTATGTTTGTATTTATCATTATTCGTAAGTTCAATGGTTAGGATGCAGAACCTTTTGCTCATGTTGGTCTCTTTCTCCTCCTGTGTTAGGAAACTTGCGTTATTGAGTTTGACGGTGCGTCAAAGGGAAATCCCGGTCTCTCTGGCGCAGCAGCGGTACTGAAAACTGAGGACGGGAGCTTGGTATGAATCCTTTTTAATCACTGTTGCTAATGAAATAATGCATTTCTATATCTAATTATCATTTTTGTACGAAAACAGATTTGTAGACTGCGTCAAGGTTTGGGAATTGCCACAAACAATGCAGCAGAATACCATGCGTTAATCCTAGGATTGAAGTATGCCATTGAGAAAGGTTACAAGAAAATTAAAATGAAAGGTGACTCCAAGCTTGTCTGTATGCAGGTTCGTTAATAAAATTTATATATACCTTTGTTCAATTAGGTAATTTAATGAATCATATATGCTTCTATCTTCTCACCTTCTCAACTATATCTGATCAACAACAGTTGAAAGGTCAATGGAAGGTAAACCACGAGGGACTGGCAAAACTCTATAAGGAAGCAAAACAACTTCGCGACAAATGTGACTCTTTCGAGATCAGTCATGTACTAAGGGTATGTTTCTATGTGCATCTATTTCTCTGTAAATGAATGATATCGCATATTTCTCAGTCTTATGCTTGAGAGCAAGGTTCCTACATAGTCATGCAAGTATCTGACATTGTGTGCATTTTTTTTCTTTTATAGAATTTGAACTCTGATGCTGATGAACAGGCGAATTTGGCTGTCCGTCTTTCTGGTTAGACAACCTAGTCTCTCTTTTCTTTGCATTTGATAATATTTGGATCAATATTATACAGAAAACTAATCTAAATCTATGATGGCATTATATACAGAAGGAGAAGTTGAAGTGGCTTGAGGACTATGTATACTTTTATTATCGGTGAACGACTATAGAGATTTAAGGTTTGTTTTTCCAGGCCACATCCAAATCAGAAGAGTCTAATAAAAAAAAATGGTGAATAGCTAAAGTGAGCCCAGACGAGACAATGATGCAAAACATCGGAGAGAAGAGCAGAAACTGACTTATCATTTTGCCGTCGTTCTAACTTTTTTCTTTTGCTTGCTCTCCCAATCTTTCAAGAAATCACACTTGACCAGTTTTATATTGAGAGTTTTTTTAGGAGTTGGCACGATCGTTTTATTAAGCTATTGAGCTTAGATTTTCCATCGATTGGGCCTATGATGATATCATGAGCCCATTTTAATTAGCTTTGAACATTTCGCCGACTTGGAGCTCAAGCAAAGCACAGTTTAGTTTTTCGTTGACAGCTTCGAACTGTATTTTTTCTTAACCCAGAAAACGCAAATTGAAACGTTTCTTTTATCTGTTGAACCAAAAATGCTAGGAAATTTTTCAATATGTTGATGAAGGCGCTTCGGATTTTGAAACCCAGCTCTATTCTGGGAGGTTCTCTCCAGCGTCGATCGGTTAATTCATCGGTTTACCTCTCTACTCCGTCGCCGACTTTGACTTCCGTAGCTATTTCCCGTACGACGGCTGAGATTGACGCCGATGAAGCTGTAGCGTACTCGGACCCAACTGAATCGCTGACTGCGATTCCGGTGATTATGCCTAGTAACCTTCAGCCACGTGTCGTCGTGTACGACGGAGTTTGTCATCTTTGCCATGGAGGTAACAATTCTTTCGATTTCCCTCTTTTGCTTAGAATCGTTTTTGAGGTTTATTGATCGATTCAATCTATGCGAAATGGAGAAAAAAACGAAGTCTGGGGTTTTTGGTTCCTTGGATCCAATTGATTAACCTGAATCGGAATGATTTGTGATTTCGAGTTCTGGAAGAAGAAGAAGAATGTTATCTTTTGACATTGATTTGACTTAAACCAGAGATATTGTGGTAGCAAATTTGAAATATTACGTTTCTAATTTTACATATGTTGGAATCATTGATTGATGCTAGAGTAATCTAACAAGGATTGTCTTCTCTAGATTGAATTGTTATTTGTAGCTGAGTAAATTGTTTTCAATGTAGGTGTGAAATGGATCATCAAAGCTGATAAGTACAGAAAGATAAAGTTCTGTTGCCTTCAATCTAAAGCAGCTGAGCCTTATCTAGAAGTGAGTGGTGTCACCAAAGAAGATGTTCAGAAACGGTTTCTCTTCATTGAAGGTCTTGGGTATTACCATCAAGCATCTACCGGTATGTAAACCTTCTTTTGACACAAGTGCTTTCAAGTTTCACTGTTAAGATAGTTAAACAAAATAGTTGCTTTCATGATTTAGCATGTTATTATAATGTATAAGCTCAGTAAGAAAAGCATGGAAATTGACCTTTGGATTTTGCATTTTTTTTACTCTCCAGCTGCACTTCGAGTGGCTTCATACTTGCCTCTGCCTTATTCTGCATTGAACGCTTTCTCCATAGTTCCCACTCCTCTAAGAGACTCAGTGTATGACTATGTGGCGAAGAATCGGTATGACTGGTTTGGAAAGGCTGATGATTGCTTGGTTCTGAATGACAAGGAGCTGTTGGAGCGGTTTATAGATCGAGATGAACTAATTGATCGAAGCTAAATGAAGACAATATCCAGGGAACTAATTGATCGAAGCTAATGAAGACACTCGTCTGCATATAATTAGAGGTTTCTAAAAGAACCAAAGTTTATAAGGCTTTTGTGCTAGGTTTCTAAACAGCGATAAGTGATAACAAAGGAACTAACCTTTGCAAAGCTAATTCAGCATAATCTTCGTTCCTACTTCTATAATAACTTTGGACATACTAGTTACTGAAAAGCTATTCGAGATAAAAAAAAAAAAAACTTACTGAATGTATCTTTGTGTTATTATTATTGAGGATTCAATTATTTTTCTCTTTCTTGAGGATTCGATTATTTGTATCGGCTTTACGAAACTTATGAGAAGAGTCGGTTTTGAGATGGCGCAAGTCGAATAGAAACCACATCGGATAGGGGAAGGGTTCTATTGCGGTGTGTCTGAAAAGATTGATGTCGAACAGAACTATCCCCATTAATAACAAGTCAAGAAAGGCTTATTAATTTCCTTAATTCATTTATGCATATACTATTTTACATAAAAAAATTTAAGTACTTATAAAATTACATATATTTTTATTGAAACAACTATAATTTATGTAAAATCTGAAATATCTACAACAATTGTTAAGCTATGTAAATATCTAATTCCCGTCGTAACGATAACCGGAACCGTACTGAAGAGTTTTACTTTCTTCTGTTGGGCCCTAAAATGTTGTAAGTAAGGCCCAGAATTCAAATAACATAGATATTTATTACATAGATTTATAAAGACATTTTTATTTATTATTCTGGTAACTAAATGACTGATAAAATGAATCTGATTTTTTATATAAAAGAAAAGAGATGGAGAAATATATTATTTTTTCAAATTATAAAAATAATATAAAATAATAAAAAAAACTACGTGAAACATGCAATTGGATCAAATCATATATATATATATATATATCGCTTAATTGATGGATAGGCGTGGGACACAAAAGATTAAAAAAAATATCTCGCTTAATTTATGAGCATATTGAAGTGTTAAAACTTTTTGAAAATTAAAAATTGTTATTCTAATGCATGGATTGTTTATCAAATATTGTTAATGATTCTAATTTCAATTATATTTGTAAGAGTAAATCACAAAACAAATGAATGCCTGGGTTATTTTGTTTATTGAAAGAAAATTGGTTAAAGTATTAGCTTTAAGAGTTTGTTAATGATTTTGTAGGAAAGAAATGAACAAAATTATGTATTAGAATTTACATTTTTGATATTTTTACTCTTGGTTTTTTTCTTGGATGATAAGAATTTTTATTTACCAAAAACTATTGGCCATAATAGAACAACGTCAGCTTCATCAAAGTTGGGAAGAGCCTTGTATAAACATGTTGGCTTCCACTGAGGGTATGCATGCCAATACATGAGGCTACTCATTCCATGCCAGATTTGTTCATTTGACGTTCTCAGAAAACTTTCTCAATATGAATATCAAAACATTGACCCATGACCTACATAATTTTTGAGCCGGCCTAACTTGGTGCTTAAACTGAAATCTGTAAACTTAATGAGGTTTATTTGTTTATTTATTATTAATAATTTATTTTTTGACATATTGATATTCATATTGAATTACTAGTAAAATATATGTTGATAATCTTAAATGATTTGATCCAATTGCATGTTTCATATAGTTTCTTTAATTATTTTATATTTGTTCTATAATTTGAGAAAAAAAAATATTTCTCCATCTCTTTTCTTTTATAAAAAAAAATCATATTCATTTTATCAGTCATTTATTTACCAGATTGATAAATAATAATGTCTTTACAAATCTATGTAATAAATATCTATGTTATTATTCTAGTTTGGGAAATATGTTACTTCGTTACTTACTACTCGAGTCGCTTCATTAATTAGCTCATTGGTCTGCTTGAGTCGTCTTCCAGGTTCATTTCCCTTCTCTGCTACTTAGTGTTCATTCCAAAATCGGATATGATTGTAATAAAACAATTTCATTGTGTAATTCGGATTCAGTGGCATCATTGGTTTTGGAAAATCTAGACTTTTCAAAATCAAAAATCTCAATTTTGAATTCAACGGACCCAAAATTTCAATTTTTTCTTTTACTTTCTACTCAAATTCAGTGATCAGGAAGTTGGAATTTCTTGATGAAAATGGTGTGCAGACTAGTTATGGAGATATTGAATTTGGATTTTATCCCACTGTTGTACCCAAGACGGTGGACCATATCTTGACCCTTTTTCGTTTAGCAGGCTACAACACTAATCATTTCTTCAGGATAACATTACTTAAAAGGCTCAAGCTTTGATGTGGTTTTGCATCTTTGGACTAGTTGAGTTATTTTGCAGGTTGATAAAGGTTTTGTTACTCAAGTTACACATGTGGCTAATGGACGATCAGCTCCGATGAATGAGGAGAAAAGGCTAGAAGCTGAGAAGAAAAATGTGGGAGAGTTCAGTGATGTTAAGCATGTGAGAGGTACTCTTTCAATGGGAAGGTATATATATTTTCGATTTCGTGTAGCTTGGTTTGTTTCTAAGTTTCCTGTGAATGTCATTTTTTGTTGTGTTTAAAGTCTTTCTGATGATGATGATAATGAATGCAAGCTGATGGTTTGCCTCGCTGTGGTTTTGTTTTTGTTCGGTAGATATGATGATCTAGACAGTGCACAATCGTCATTTTCGATGCTTCTTGGTGATGCTCCTCATCTTGATCGCGGACTATTCACTTTAACTCATTTTCAAGATGACTAGTAATAAGATTGGTAATATTCAACAGTATGCTGTGTTTGGTAAAGTTACTAACGGAGATGAAACATTGAGGAAGCTCGAAGAAGTTCCCACTCGCCGTGAGGGGATGTCTTCACTCGTCAAGACAACTAGCCTTTCAAAACCGGGTCTTCTTACGTACGGCATAGTAAATAGTTAGATTTGTTTTACCGACATACTATTACGGTAAATATAGCCTTTTACCGATATACAACATGCCTAACCAAACCGGTGTCATTTAACAAGAACTCACAAAAGGGAAAAACAACTAACGCATACAAATTAAACAGTTCGTGATTCTATTGCGGTCCAACGGTTTAAAGTACAGAATAGCAACAGAGACAAGCAAGGAGATTGATGAAAAGACGAATAAGGGAGTCAATCGATTTTGATCTCATCAATGCATTGTTTTTTCGTTAAAACTATCTCGACCAGTTTCTTGTATTTAATTAGTTTCTCGTTGTGGGATCCCTTTGGTAACGATCTAGCCTCATATTGAACAGACATTGTATAAATTTAAGACTAGTAAATGTTGGGCCCACACAATGGCAAAACCCTCCAAAAATAGGCGTATGCTACTTATCGTGGAGAGCACACGGTATTCTTTAGTAAAAGGCGAAAGAATAGTTCGCTTTGTGCTCACCACATAGCTGCGTAATTTTTATTTGAGGATAGTGAAGTTTATTTATATTAGCTTTTCCACTACCGAACTCTCATAGTTTTCCGATGTGGGATATGTTAAGTTCCTTTCTAAAAGGCTTTATGGTTGTGAGTAAATGGGTATTAAAGCCCAACATTTATTAATTTTCGAATCTCTTTTTTTTTTTCGTTTTGTTCCTTTTGTACATCTCCCAAGTCCTAACCGAAGTTACTTCTAAAATCTAATAACGAAATACTCTTCCGATTCAAACTTTATTTAAAACCAATCTCACTAATATTTGTCCTAAAGTTAATCAGTTCTTTGGCATATTGTATTTGTTCACAATCACAATTGGTTTATTGAATCATAATCATCTCAGTACAGTGCTCTTATACAACAACAAAACACATTCCGTGATTTACAATGTAGAGAATCAATGTTTCTTCCCTAAACTCTCTATAAACTCGTTAATGCTCTGATCAGAGCTTCCTCCTTCACTCATTGCCTTCACAGCCAAATATTTCCACTTCTTAGAACTCTCTCTAATCTTCACACTACTTTCTCCTTCCATCACTCCTTTCAAACACCTCACCACCTCTTTACTCTTCACAATTGCTTCACCATCTTCCTCTTTTGCTCTATACCCAACTTTCCAAACTTCCTCCACAAACTTAGCATCATTCATCTGATCACTCCATTGAGGCACACCAACCATTGGCACACCCAAACTCAACCCTTCTAATGTAGAGTTCCAACCACAATGAGTCAAAAAACTACCTATAGATTCATGAGCTAAAACCTCAAGCTGGTTAACCCAAGAAACCAACAACGCTCTATCTTTAGTCGATTCCACGAACCCTTCTGGCAGTTTCGCTATATGAGCTTCTTTAATCACCCACAAGAAGCTCAAGTTCGATTCTTGTAAAGCCATTGCCACCTCTACGAGTTGCTTCTCAAAAATAACCCCAAATGAACCAAACGAAACGAATACTACTGACTGATTCGGCTTAGTCCCGAGCCACTCCATACATTCATCTGAAACCGGTTTCATGAGACTCGCACCATAGTCTTTATCGTCTTTTATACGACCATCAAGATAAGCCGATGGAATCATCGGTCCGATCAACGTAGCCCTCATTGCTTCTGACTCACCAATTTCACAATCCTAATCCAAACATAGAACCAAAACATCATCTTCACAATCTCAATTTTAAACAACAATCACATCAATATTGAAACTTTAGTGTATAATTGAAACTCTTACCTGTGTTTCTAAGCCTTCAAAGCCATTAACGAATAACCAATCAGCATTCTCATGATTAGGAAACTGATTCAGAAGAACTCTCCCATGCTCTGGATGACTAAACCAATGACGTCCCACAAACGAAGGCAACTCATCGTACTTCAACGACGGCAAACCACGAATCAAAAACGGCGCCGAATTAGGATCGGCGGGAAGAGGAAAAGTTCCGTTACAGAATTTACGCAACACAGAACAAACAGTGAGATTGTTAGTGAAGAAAGAAGCAGCTGAAACCTCCGTAGATCTAGCGACTTCAAGTCCCCAAGGAAGAAACGAATCGTAGACTAAGCAATCGATCGGTGAATCAGTGGATTTGGATTTCTCGATTAAGCGAGTTAGGGCTTCGGATCCGAGGAGTTTGAAGGTTTCTGCGTAGACATCGATGCTGGAACCGGGAGTAGCTATGGGGATTGAATCGAATCCGTCGGAGATTGGTTCGACGGAGAGTGATGGAGTTGTGATTGAGGAAGATGTGTAGGTTGTGGTGGCGATTGTGACTTTGACGTTTTTGGAGATTAGACGTTTAGCGAATTGAACCATGGGGTTAAGGTGGCCTTGAACTGGGTATGGTAAGACTAGGACGTGGCGTTTGAGTTTGTTAGTTGATTCCGCCATTGTTGTGTGAGCTCAAAGAAGCTTGAGCTTTGATTTTGTGTTTGGGTTTAAATTGAAGAAGATAGAGTTGAGATGTGTGGAAGAATATTGATTTTGGGTTTTTATATATATGGTCAAACGCATTGTTCACGTTTCGCGTTGGTGTCACCTAACTAAGATAACTGTGGAACATAGAGTATGTTAAATGAAAACGTTTATATAAATACTAAAAATGAATGAAAATGAAATACAGTAGAATAACATAAATCATGAAATTTTTGTAATTCAACAATTATATTTTGTGATATACTAGTATACTACTGTTAAGAATTTTTTTTTTAACTTTTAGTAAAGTGATGTAATTTTGTTCTAATTATTTTTAGGCTTTTGGCTTATAGTGGTTAAACTCGTCAAAGCTTTTTGGTTAAGATTGCGCGCGAGATAAACTTAATTTTGGGGGTTAAGAATTAAGATATTCCTTGCTTAACCAATAAAAAATTGAACTATGGCAAATAGTATCATTCGGATGGCAAAAAAAAAAACAATGAAATTTGAATCTTAAGAGAAAAAAAAAAAAAAAGAGTTTCTGATATATGAAAGTGAAAATGCAAAGACTTATATATATGAGTTTACATTTGTTTGCGGGAAATTGGAAATACAGAAAACTTATACTATATGGGAACCTTTTTTTTTTTTCCATTAGTACAACTGTACATGCATTGCTGTTTCTCCTTCATTTTTCTAATAATTTTGAAAACTAAAAAGGGTTTAACATATTTGTTCATCCACATTCGATGAAATCTTTTGTGTTATGTCTATTCATTCTCCAATCTCTCCTATCTTTTCCAAAACTCCTTCAAGCCAATCTCTCAGCTGATTATTACAGCAAAACATGCCCTGAATTCGACCAAACACTTGTCCAAATCGTCACCGAGAAACAAATCCCCGCTCCGACAACAGCCGCCGGAACACTCCGTCTCTTTTTCCACGATTGCATGGTCGATGGCTGCGACGCCTCAATTCTCGTAGCTTCAACTCCACGTAAAACCTCAGAACGTAACGCAGACATCAACCGTCCTCTCCCCGGAGACGCATTCGACGTAATCACTCGTGTCAAAACCGCCGTCGAGCTTAAATGTCCTAACGTCGTTTCTTGATCGGATATTCTCGTCGGAGCAACACGTAGCTTAATCACAATGGTCGGAGGTCCAAGAATCAACGTTAAGTTCGGTCATAAAGATAGTCTTGTCTCTGTATGAACCTCGTTGAAGGAAAGCTAGCTCGACCTAACATGACGATGGATCATATCATTTCGATCTTCGAGTCGACTGGTTTAACTATTCAAGAAATGGTGGCTCTTGTTGGAGCTCACACGATTGGTTTATCTCATTGCAAAGAGTTCGCGAGTCGCATCTTTAATAACAAAAACGAGGCTAATCTTCCGGAAGGGATGAATCCGAAATACGCGACGGAGCTGAGGAAGCTGTGTGCGAATTACACCAAGGATGAAGAAATGTCTGCGTTTAATGACGTTTTTACCCCTGGGAAATTTGATAATATGTATTACAAGAATTTGAAGCATGGTTACGGGTTGCTCCAGTCGGATCACGCGATTGCGTATGATGACAGGACGCGGTCGCTGGTGGATCTTTACGCGGCGAACGAAACGGCGTTCTTCGACGCGTTTGCTAAGGCTATGGAGAAAGTTAGTGAGAAGAATGTGAAGACGGAGAAGCTTGGGGAAGTGAGAAGACGGTATGATCAATACAATGACTACCAGGGGTAAATTAGGAGTTACATCTTGTAACACACACGAGAACAAACCAATTTTCATATTTTGGTAGTGTGATTTTATTTTTAACAAAATGGGGACTGTGATTGTTGAGTTGATAAAGCATTTATTCGTTGAATTGTATCAATCACGCATAAGGGTGAAAAACAAAAAGATTTTCTCGTCAAAAAAATTGTGCCATGAAAATGTGTTTTCTATTTCTATGTATATTAATCTATCAAACTCTAAAAATCTGTGATACAAATTTTGATAGCACAAAATATTCATATTTGTGATCCATTTGTCAGACAGGCTTTGTTTAAACTTTCTCAGATAATAATTATCGAAATAAATTGTTGATTAATACTAATGATGAGTTTAAGGAGAAAAAACAACAAAAGATTTACAAGATACACCCATCCTTAGGGGCAAGGGAGAAAAATAATGGATAAGAATTTATTTATTTTTATAAAAGAGATGAACAACAACTAACAAGGTTTTTTCTTGTTCAATTTCAAATGTAAATTGAACCATTTGCTCTTCTTCTTAAGTGTCTCAGACTTATCACAAGTACTTGGTTTCTTGTTCTTCTGTCTGCTGCTTTCTTCTTCTTCTTCTTCTTCTTCTTCTTCTTCTTCTTCTTCTTCTTCTTCTTCTTCTTCTTCTTCTTCTTCTTCTTCTTCTTCCTCTTCATCTTTTTCCTGTTCAGTTGGAGCCTCAGCCGCCTCGGCCGCCGCCTTCTTGAACCTGCTCTTTCTCAGCCTGCTCTTGCTCGAGCTCCGCTTCATCATTGGAATCGTTGTGTAGGCTGAGTGAATTTCATTTCTCTGCTTTAAGAGCTCATCGATCTGTAAAAAAATGCACATAATAAAGTCATACTTAGGGGCAAACTTAGACATAGAATTTGGTCTAATTCACTCGTTATGTATAAAAGACTAACCGATTGCATTTCCTGAGCGTATCGACTGGTCATATCGGTGAACTGGACAAGTACTTCCCTGTACTCTGTTTCAAACTTTGCCAGTTCTGCTCTTTTAGTGAGGATCTGAGCTTCTACAGACCTAAGGTCTTCTTTTTCTTGCGTAAAAGCAGCAGCACAAAGAACTTGGATTGTGTAGCTCACGCTTTTGAAAAAATTATCACCTGAAAAAGAAACATGTCATTTCATGACCACCAAGTTGGATCAATCGAGTACTGAATCCAAAAAGATATAGAAAGGGAGAAGAGAAGTTAATTTGTGATCAGATTACAAGATGGGAAAACTGACCATAGACAGCAAAGACATGAGTACCAGCCTTTAGCTCGGTAACTTCACATTGCTGAAATCCATCAAGTTTTTTAAAGAAGGCAGTTTGTGGATCCTTTGCTTGAGCCATCTAGAGCAATAAAAATGAAGTCATGTTGGAAGAAAAGCATACGAAGAAAAAGAAACTCATTAGAACATAGTGAAGTGAACCTACCGAATTAACTGTGTGATCCAACCGGTAGACAGGGAAACCGAAAAAGTACATTCCAGCAGATGTTATCTTACCGGTTCTTCTGCTGTCCTCCTAAATGGGATTCAGTGTACAAGAAGGAAACAACCATTTGAGTTAGTTATATTTTTACATGTAACACCACATTCATTCCATTAAGCTATGAAAACTGTTTCAAATAGACTGTTTTCACTTCAATAATAACAACATACCTGCAGAGCTAAGCTCAATCCGCTGTTGGGCTCTTGGTCAAAAAACAGTAACTGCACAAGCAGATGCACACGTTAGTTTATCAATACTTCGTTATTTCTATATCAGTTTTAAAAGAAAGACTCTGTCGAGCCAACCTTGAATTTGCTTTTGCTAGATGATTCTACTCTGCAGACCAACCCAGATCTTACTTCCTCCTCTGTTATTGTGACAGCATAAAAGTGTGCGCATTGCTTTTCAACCTGTAAGAACCATAGCACATATGAGACTTATATGGAGATGGACACTCATTATACACAAATGAGATCATAGCCAGGTATCGGCTTAAAGAATTCACCTTTTTAGACACAGCTTGTCCAAGTACAAGAGGATCAACTGAAACTCTGCCATTAAGAGCCTCCTCCAATATAGTTGCAGATACAGATGTTTTTATCGGTACACCAAATTTGCTATTTCATTGGAATTTTGATAACACATACTCAGCTTTCATTTAATAAATCTGTGTCCAACCATAAAAGGGACTTCAGAAACAAACCTAAACAAAGCTGCAAACACAGTATTCACAGCTCCCAAACTTGAGAGATCCAGCTCCAGCTCTTGGCTTTCTGCTTCAACAGCCTGTGAAAGAGAAGCTCTTTGCAATTAGCAAAGTCTGGAAATTGATGCTGCCCCAGCATTAGCTGCTGGATGAATTTGTAGCATATCACACATCAAGAACGTCCCTAGAGTATTACTAGAAACGAGGATCTCACCTCAAAACCAGCTGAATCAAACTGGCGACGTTTCTCCGGATCAGATAAGATGGTGTATGAAAACGTGACCTCCTTAAACATGTCAGCTGCAACCGGATCATTTGCTGTCTTATCAGGGTGGTACCTGAAACACAGCAACCATTAGTTTTTGCAGAGATTGCAGGAAGAGAACTAAATCTCTGTGCATAGCCATATGAACCAGCGAGAACTAGCCTTAACCAGACCATCACCTTCCCTAATGATAATCCGGATTAAGGCTTAGCTGATTAACAAGTAGCCATATAACTGATCTCAGAGTTAATGGTCAATTCAATTCAATTCAATTCAAGAGTCTTCTTTGTAACCTAAATTGATTCAATTCAAGGTTCTTCTTCGTAGCCCAACCCTAGATTATTAAAACAGTTTCCGAATTGCAAACTCAAACTATAACGAAGACATTAGAATCCAATACAAAACTTACTTGAGAGCCAATTTCCGGTAAGCGCTCTTAATTTCTTGATCCGTTGAGTTCCTTAAGACGCCAAGAACCTCGTAAGGGTCTCGACGGAGCTGCTTCTCAGCATCCTTCTTCTCCGACTTGGTTCTATGAGCTGGCATTTCAAACCTCAACAAAAATCCTCACCAGAAACCGTAAGAATCAATCTCAATTCAACGAAAAGAATCTCAGCGAAGGAACAATCTCCTCGATTATTCCTTCATTTCTGCAATTCTTTCCCACCGGGAAATTCTAACTAGAACAACGCTAGTAACGGCGGAAGCGAGCCACCACGAGACTTGTCCTCTCCGAGAGATAAGACTGAACTGTCAATGGAGAAATCGGAGGGGGAAAAATTTAAGGTGAGAGGAAGTAGTTTGGGTTTCGTAGAGAGAAGACGAAATTTAAAACTGAGGATATTCCACACTACAGTACGCTGTTCGGCGCGTGATCTCTGCGCGTGGGGTTGATTAGATTTCAGGTCCGCAGGTTGTTTCTTGTTTGGGCATCTTTTTTTTGGGGGCGCGTAGTGTTCACGCGGAGCAAGACAGTAGGTTTCCAGATATATTTTTATTAATTAATATTAAAATTTTAAAATATGTGTTGATTAATAATCCAACTCATATGAGTTATTTATGAGCTTTTTTTAATCATTTCTTAAATGTCTGTTTCTGTTTTGGATAGGTTTAGTTACAACTTACAACATGATTTTCAACAATATCTAAAGAGTGGTTTAAGTTTAACCATCATAAAACAAAATTTTGTTAAATGGTTTTTTAACCATAAGAATAAGAAATTATATGTTGTTAATCTTTGATATTATAACATAGCAAAATAGATAAATTTATTTATTAATATTTTTATACGTTTCGGTTATACATTAAGCAACAGCTCAGATTTTATTTAAAAAATGGATGTGACCTATATTTGGAATGCTTAAAAACATAATCAACCTTATATGGTAAAATAAGAGAAAATAGCCATATTTTATCAAAACAAACATTATATAGTAAAAAAAATAAAATAAAATAATCTAATATGGTGAAAATAAAATATAAAAGGATTTATCATATAAGTAGGGTTGAATAGTAACAGTGTTGTTGACTAACAATAGAAAAAATTATTTGATGCTGATTTAGTTTGAGTGTAATCCAATTTTAGTAGCCGATGGAGAAAGGATTGTCCCATAATGTCAAATTGTTAAGTTTTTATTTTATTTTCTGTCCTATCATCACAAAAAGGCTGTTATGCTGTGGATTTGCATGAGTGTACAAATTTTCAGGAATATTTTACCAAATTTTCATACAAAAATGGTCCACACATGAGAATATCGTTTGAATATTTTTAAGAAAACAAAAATACAACGACGAGGACACTTCAACACAATCAGAGACTCATCATCATGTTGGGTTTATTTCCTAATAAAATAGTGACCTTTCCAAATCTTATTGTTGGGCTTTATCGAGGATCGCTTTAAACTAAAGATTAGTTTGTAACGAAGAATTTTTTAAGATCGATAGTCTAAGAAAATAAATTACCGACTTTAATTATTTTAGATAGAAACATTGGAGATCGAGATATTTGCAGTTTTCAGAATACTACTTTCACTTCACGAGATCGAGACGTAATACATAATAATAATTAAAATGATCACCAGATTCCTACTACGAAAATGATTGGAAATGGACCCCTGGTCTTACCGTCACAACAAAACGTCGTATGCTTGGGATTGTTGACTTGTTGATGTGTTTGTATCATCGTACTAACTCACACCTAAAATATAATTGGATAGTGGAAGATTGCCACATACTCTAATTTCGAAATGGAGTATTTTGCTAAGCTATCCTTTCTCTGTATAAGATCTTTATCCTCTTCTCAATATGGGATGAGTTTTAGATCTTCTTGTTCTTTATTTATCCGAATAATCTTTTGATACCTGGAGGCTTGGATGATAACAATCATGATGTGCAAGTAAATATGTATAGCTGTCAATTGGTCCTCCCGGGCTAGACCCAGTCCAAATAGAGACCATTAAAACGAATGGTCCATATGCACATTTAGTTGATTGATGCACATTTAGTTGATTGATAATTGAGTTTATGTCTAGATTAGGTTAATTATGTTAAGAGTTGTGACTTTTAGTTTAGGTTGTGGAAGAGACACAACTTTCCACCTATGTTTCTTACTTGTGTCTGTTGGGTTCTATTTAAACAAGTATTGCCGTGATCTATTAAAGATCTGACCGATATAAAAAAAATCGGAACTTTACATTAATGCTTTTTCTTCTCAATACCAGTAGGTTCTAGATCGAAGTTCGTAATCCTCTCAGACTCAAAACTAGAAGATGTAATATTAGTTTTGTCTCAAGTATCACTCGAACTGACGATTTCTAAGCTTCACCTATGATATTTATTAATCAAGCTAACGACGACACTTGGTGTTCACGTTTATATAATTTATATGCAGATTGAATTTAACAGTGTTTATCATTGGTATAGTGGACAAAGTTCTTCTTTCCCCATACTTCAGGAGAATGATGCAATATACATTTCTATATCATTATAAATTATAAATAACATATAAATACAGTCATAGTGGAAAGACAAGTTAGCTACGTGATTCGTTATTGAAAAGTTCACCTCTTTTATCAATGTATTTTTTGTCAATTTTCACACACAAATTCCAGATTAATAACTTCTACCAAACACAAATCGCAAAACCACCAGACCACATGATTTTCTTGACCCACTTTCACGTTGCATTGTAGAAATAAGATTTTAATTCTTTGTAAATATGTAGTTGTGTATACAGTTCGCGTGAAGCCGCGAAGGTTGTTTTAATAACATAGCCAACGATCAAACCTGAAATCTCATATATTTGGATTTGGACTATATATGAATGGTCAGTCTACGGAGGAGAACTAACATTTAAAATTTGTAGTATTAAAATGTACTCCGATAAAACCGAGTACTGTGGTAGGTTTATGACTAAATACTGAACTTTACTGTAAAAAATGTGTGAACTGACTCATGAATTTCTACTCAAAATTCTTTAATTGATATAAAAATGAAAGAATATTCTATTGTTATGTATACAAATATAAAGTATTTATGAATGACTACTCTAATAAGAAATACAAGATATATATTTTTAATAGAGTCAAAGGCTGTAAATTAATTAAATAATTCAATTATATATTTTCTCCATTTCATATTATTTATTGCTTAAGATTTTTTTCACACTTATTAAAAGAACAATTAAATTTTCTATTTTATTTTACTGGTCAAAACAAAAATGACAAAATGACAAAACTAAAAACTTTATTAAACACTTTTACTGAAAACGTAAAATGACAAATAACATAAAACGAGTTTTAATTTATAAAAGACGAGAAATATATGATATGAAACGATGAGAGTACGTGATTAATTAGTTATTCGCACCGTACAAAGACTGGACTCCTTCCACGTCATCCCTCGTCAAAACAACTTTACGCGTCCCGGCCCTGAGTCTTGGATACATGATTGCACTTTTGATCGAGGAGTGACCTAACCCTAGAACATGTCCGATCTCATGAACGGCCACCGATTCCAGATCAACCGCCTGATTCACAGAGAGCAAACGATCGCCACCGTTGGAGACTACCCAGTTCTCGTCACTGTCGAAGTGGGCGCGTCCGTTCGGGGGCGGTAAAGCGTGGCCCAGAATTTTCCCAACGCCATCGAACGGGGATCGGTCGCCGTGATCGCCGGAGTAAAATCCTATCGTGATGTCAGAGTTGGAGAACGTCTCCACGCGCGTGAATGTTAGCGGAACCACCTCCGCCCAACGAATGAATGCGCGTTTGAACACGCTCTTGACCTCTTCGGTCAACGCGTTGCGTGGGTCGAACGCATAGGTTAGATCACGTCGATTCCAACGTGGCACTCCTTCGAAGAAAGAGTAGTGTTTTACGGCGTGGAAACGTGGGCCCCGTCCGGCGAAAGAGACCTCGTATGTTCTTCTACCGCTATGCCTATGCATAGTTGAGGTGCCGTTGACTACGTCGGGGTTGCCGCAACGTGGGAGTACGACGTGTTTTAGAGTGAGCTCGTCGAGTTCTCCGGTGACGTTTAGCCCGAAATTCCTCTGGTACATTTCCACCGGCCGTTTAAATTGGTTCGAAAAAGAAACATGATAATAAAATAGTTTTGAAGGCGGGAGGATCAACTAGTTTAAAGTTTGAATTAGTCTTTCTTCTTAATTTTTTGCTGAGGGGTTTTGTTATTGGTCTGAAAAATCAACGTACAATCTCCACCTTACAAAGTTACACGAATAGTGTGACATGCCTTGTTTGTTATGCATGTAAGTCTTTCCTTTTTGTTTTTTTTTTGACATGCATGTAAGTCTTTCCTAGTGACTCCAAGTCTCCAACATGTAAGTCTCCATCGCTAAGATATTTAATTTGATATCATCATACATGCTGCATGCATATCAATTTGGCCCAAAAGTTTGAAGCCCGTCCAAACAAAACAGCCTTAATTGTATTCAGGTTACATATTTAAACCGGATATTTTTTTGACCAAAACAAAAAATATCAAGATATTTGCAGTTTTCAAAATACTACTTTCACTTCACGAGATCGAGACGTAATACATAATAGTTAAAAGGTTATCACCAGATTCCTACTACGAAAATGATTGGAAATGGACCCCTGGTCTTACCGTCACAACAAAACGCCATATGCTTGGGATCGTTGACTTGTTGATGTGTTTGTATCATCGTACTAAAATCTACAGATTCTTTATGGGGCCTTACAACTAGAAGCCCAATTAACTGAATCCTAACGGCCCAAAATATCAAACATCCAAGGGCATATTCCAAGCCTCCAAGGTATTAAAAGATTATTTGGATCCAAGAATGACATATGATTCAAACCACAAACATACCCTGGTGTTCAAATATAGACCAAACAAAGAAGAAGAGTTGTAAATTCATCCGCATATTGAGAAGATGATAAAGATCTTACATAGAAAGGATTGTTTAGCAAAATACTCCAAATAGAGTGTATCATAGTAAAAATTGGAGCTATATTTTGTATATTCACCAAATTAAAATGTCCCATGTCGAGATTTGGAAAAGTTTGTGGATTTATATATGAATGTGTGACAATTTTCTACTGTCGAACTACATGTTTATGTGTGAATTAAACCCATATTTACTAATATGACATCAGAGCATATCCAATTTCGCTTCAAATGTCCAAATTTGAGTGGGAGAGAGGTGTGTTAGAATCAAAATGTCCCACATTGAGATTTAGAAAGATTCGTGAACTAATATATAAGTGTCTAGCAATCCATGAACTGATTAGGTGTGAATTCTGTTCACATTTACTAATAGAATGTCTTTTGAATTTTTATTATGAAAATAATATCTACCAACTCAGCCTAGTTTATTAACTTGAGCGACATAGTATATAAACATTGCATCGTACTAGTAAATCCAAACCATTGGTCATTTTCACCCATGAGAATATTTATTTCCAAAGGTCAATTCTCTGATTCTCTCCAAAGATCTATTAAAGATCCGACCCAATATTAAACAAAACTGGAAATCTACATCGATGTTCACGTTTATATAATTTATATGCAGATTGAATTTAACAATGTTTATTATTGATATAGTGGACATTGGACAAATTATAGCTGTTCTTTCCCCATACTTCACGTGTATGATGCAATATACATTTCTATCATTGTATTATAATTTACATATAAATCCAGCCATAGTGGAAGACAAAGCTACGTGATTCGTTATTGAAAAGTTCTACACTTCTTTTATCAACGGTTTTTTTTTTGGGTCAATTGTCACACAAATTCCAGATTAATAACTTCTACCAAACACAAATCGCAAAACCACCAGACCACATGGTCTTGGTGATCCATTTTTACGTTGATGAAATAAGATTTATAATTCTTTGTAATCATTTTACTTTAACACTTTATTTAACAAACAAAAAAAAATCAAAATATTTTATTAAAACAGTGTGTATAATACATAAGTTCGCGTGAAGCTGCGAAGGTCCTTTTAATAACAACATAGCCAACGATCAAAGCTGAAAACTCTCATATATTTGGATTTGGACTAACATGTAAATCGTAGTATTAAATTGAAATGTACTCCGATAAAACCGAGTGTGGTAGGTTTATGACTAAACCTAGCTTGCTCCATTATCATATAACACATTCATAAATATATAAAGTAGGAGAGATTAATCAATCTTTACCAAAAAAAAAAAGAAAAGAGAGATTAATCAATGGTCACGAAAAGTATTGTAAGAAGGTACAAGTTAAATAGATGAGACCCTTAAATTCCAAACTTTAACAGAAAGATCAAGACTCCCACTATAAACCATACAAGAATAACTAGTATCAGAATCAGAATCAGAATCAGAAACTGACACGGCCAAACACTTAACAGGCTTGGTATGTCCTTCCAAAACCGCTAAACAAGAATAACCATCGTTCTCCATTAATCCTCTCCTCCAAACTCTCAAACTCTTATCAGCTGATCCACTCAACACCAAATCAGACACAACCGCTAAACAAAGAATCGCCTTCGTGTGTCCTCTTAAAGCTCCCACCAAAGACATATGTGGTAATTCCTCTTCAACACCATCATCTTCTTTGTTTAATCTTCCCCACACAAGAATCGATTTATCACACGCTCCTGAGTAAAGAACCTTCCCGTCTTCACTAACGGCCAAAGCGTTCACTGCCGAGAGATGTTTCGTAAGTGTAGCGACCAAAGAGTGTTTCTTATCCTTTTTGTTCCACACTTTGATCTTCTTATCTGCCGAACCAGTGTAGACAAACCCGTCTCGAGACACCACAATTGCGTTAATGGCGTCATCGTGAGCCTTTTCCAAAGACTCTAAGCATTTGAAATCGGAGGTTCTCCATATCTTGAAACTCCTGTCCCACGAAGCAGAGAAAAGGAGAGAGCCGTCTTGTGACAAGGCCAGAGATGACACAGCATCCACGTGGTGAACCCACGTGCACTTCTTGTGCCGTCGGACTTCTACGTAGCTTTTACGACTGAAGAGAGTCGTGAAACGGTCGTTCATCGTCGGAAGAGTCGCTACGCACTTGTACTTTTGATCTCTGCGACTGCTCTCGTCGATGATCTTCCAGACGCGAATCTTCTGATCCTGATGAGCACTTATTAGCTTGTCGCCGAGAATCACCAACGATTTAACTGCTCCGTTCCCAATGGCAATTATGTTAAGTTCATGATCGGCGCCGGTGGAATATTCTGACGAGAACGGCGGTTCCCGAGGCCACACACGTATCTCGCTGTTAGAAGAGCCGATGTAGAGTAATTTCTGGGAGACGGCGAGAGAAGAGACGTATGAGGAGTGACCTTTGAGTGTGGCTAAGCAATGGTGATCGACGCTGGAGCTCTGCGGCGGAGAAGATAATGACGGAACCAATGGGAGACTTGGCTGAGACAACAATGATGATGATGTGGAGGATTCTGATTGGTGATGAGTATATTTTGTTTGACATTCTGATTTGGTTTTATTGCAAGGCAGAGGACAAGAACATGGGAGCAAACTCATTGTTCTTCTTGATCGAGCTAGATAGGTTTGTTTTCTTGTCGGGAATGATCGTGCACATATATGTGCTTTCTTTATACGATAAGACGTATCTCGAGGTAGGGAAGATTTGGGGAGTTTATAATATATTGATTTAACCATAAACATTAAAATTTGGGCGTTAATGGAGAATTATATACAAAAGGTAAAAGATAATAAAAATAAAATTTTTAGGGTAGTTCTAGGGTGGGGGGACTAATCGACCCATGTGTCATTAAATGTGATAGCGTGATGATGTGTTTATATTAAATTAACATATCTTTGTGTTCCTAACTTACCTTTTTGTAATTATTGTATTTTCCTTATAATCTGTTTTGATATAAAAGTATGAAATTATTTTCCTTGGAATTAAGAGATCAAACTCGATGCTTCCAAAGTTGTTATAAAATTCTGGACCACGGTTAAATTTTCATCATTATTTCCATTTCATTGGCCCCCGTAAATAGTGATTACCATTTTAAATTGCTCTCAATATGAGCTTATTTAGCTAAAATTTTAAATAATAGTTAGAACTTTTTTGACTCATCTCAAAATTCTTAACTGGTGAAAAAGTATTTATATGCATAAAAATAGAAAGTATGAATGCTTGAAGAACCAATCTAATAAAGAGATATTAAAAAACAAACAGATACAATAAATTGTGTCAAAAGCTGTAAATTATTTAACTAATTAAATCATATAAGAAATTAATTTATTTACACCATATACAAAAACAATCCAATGGTCAACAGAAGTAGACTAGTCAAAACCGATCTAGAGCCGTCGATTCTACTAGCAGCACCGGAAGCGCCAGTGTCACGCTCTTGAGTCGGCGGTGGAGTTCTAGAACCATTGAAGTTAGTATTCGGACCATACAAATACTGAACTCCTTCCACATCATCACTCGTCAAATCAACCTTACGCCTCCCCGTCGTGATGGTTGGATACATGATCGAACCTTCGACCGAAGAATGACCTAACCCTAGAAGATGTCCGATCTCATGAACAGCCACCGATTCTAGATCAATCACCTGAGTCCCAGAGATAAAACCATCGCCACCGTTGGAGACTATCCAGTTCTCTTCTCCGTCGAGATGGAAGTGTCCGTTCGGCGGCGAGAACGCGTGGGCCAACGTTCCCATTAAGCCATCGAACGGTTCTCCATCGCCGTGATCGCCGGAGTAGAATCCGATGCTGATGTCAGAGGTGGAGAACGTCTCCACGCGCGTGAATGTTAACGGAATCACCTCCGCCCAACGAATGAAAGCGCGTTCGAACACGGTTTTGACTTCTTCGGTCAACGCGTTTCGTGGCTCGAACGCATAGGTTAGATTGCGGCGGTTGCTAGGCCACCGTGGCTCTCCGGGGAAGAGAGAGTAGCGTTTGACGGCGTGGAAACGTGAGCTCCGTCCGGCGAAAGAGACCTCGTATGTTCTTCTACCGCTATGCATAGTTGAGGTGCCGTTGACTACGTCAGGGTTGCCGCAACGTGGGATAATAACGTGTTGTAGAGTGAGCTCGTCGAGTTGTCCGGTGACGTTTAGCCGGAAATTCCTTTGGTATGTTTCCACGGCGTTCTTGAGGATATCGTCGTAGTCGTCAGTGAAGTTTCCGGAGAAAGTTTCGGGGATATAGCCAAAATGTTGGAAATATTGTTTAAGCTTGTAGAGACCATCGTAATTCTTGCCGGCATGACATCCGGCGAAATTCAAGAATGAGTTCCATTGGTTTGTGACGTTACCGTTGAGCTCCGGTGGAATGGCTGTGGAGTTGGGAGAAAAACCGGCGGAGATTGGAGAAGGAACGAGGTGTAAGAAGAAAACTCCGAAAACCCAAAACGTCATCATCATGGGCGTGGATTTGAGAGTATACCAGAAAAAAAAGATACAAATCTTTATTAAAAAAATAAAATAAATGTAAAAGTAATATTGGGATTTACGAGAGGATTAGAGAGAAAGGACGTAGATAAAGCTAAAACAAATAGAATCGTCGAAGCTTGTTTGTAATTTTAAGAAGAAGAGGTTGGCGTTGGAGAAATTAGATGAGCTCATTTCTGCGTTAGCCATCGTTTACGTTTGACGAATTTTCTTTGTTGAAAAGGTGAATTATTCAAATGGAAACTTCCTCCGTCATCGACACGTTCAAACATATCATAAGGAAAAAGACTAAAGAAGCTTCTGCGGTTCTGCCAATTAATGGTGTCGTTGGTGTAGTAGGTAACTAAATTAATTGGTGTATCGATTAGAATCCGGTTTTGTCTTGGGGCGAGCTGTCAAATATGAGTCATAATCCATGGGTCCTGCCCTGTTAGATCTGCCGCGGGGTGCATGCGAATAAATTTTTTTTTTTTAAATTCGGGTGCGGAGTTTAAAACATTTTTTGGCGAGATGGATGTATGTTGTCATATTTTGTAAAACGCATTTACGGGTATCCACATTTTTTTTAAAAAAATTTTAATTAAATTTTAGTAGTTAAATTTTAAAATATAATAATATATATATTTATCCAATTTTTAATTTTTTTAAAAATCAGAAATTTATGTATTTTTAATACTAATTTTTTAAAAATAATTATTATTTTACTAAAACTATTGAAAAATATTTATTTTATTATTATTTAAATATTTATGGGTTATTTGTGGATACCTACCAATTTAAACAGAACAGATGCATGTTAATTATTTTTATTTAAAAATTTACATAATTACAAATTAATGCAAATCAAAAATTAGTATAATCTATTATAAGATGGGTTGCAGATTACGGGTTTGATTCACTTAATAGGGCTATTGACTAAGAATTGCGATTGACCGAAGGCAGAGGACCGGTTAAATTAGTTCGAAAAAGAAACATGCTAATAAAATAGTTGAAGGCGGCGGAATCAACTAGATTGGTTGAAAGTTTGAATTAGTCTTTCTTTTTATTTTTTCTGAGGTATTTGTTATTGGTCTGAAAAATCAACGTACAATCTCCACCTTACAAAGTTACACGAGTAATGACATGACTAGTCACATGACTTGTTTGTTAGGCTATCTTATTATTTCCTGGTGGGTCCAGCATGTAAGATATTTTGATATCATATCATATATTCATATGCATGATACATCATACATGCATATAAATTTGGGCCAAAAGTTTGAAGCCCGTCCAAACTTAGGGGATACATATCTAAACCTAAAAATTTAGGTTTTCTCAAGTTAATACGGGCTAAAAATTGTTTTCAGATTTTGCTTGACCAGTTTGCACCGACATTAGAACCTTGCAAATGAATTAGCTTTGCTTGGTAAAATCTAAACTATGGACCGTTTGACCGTGTTTAGTGCTCATGTATTTTGCCATGTTTTGATATTTCTGACCGTATTTATCATTTCTGACTAATTAGGGCACAAAGTTATCTTTTTAACAGACGGTTAGGGCATCCTCATCGGTTAGGGGTCTTCCCGAAAATTCTTTTTTTTTAAATAAAATAAAATTTTTTAATTTTTTAATTATTTCGACGAATTGAACGGCGACACGTGGCAGAATTCCTGAAGATCTGATGAAAACGCGGGCCCCACATGGGAAGACACCCAAAAAGGTGACCAATGAGGATACCCTTAGCTTTCGACTCTTGAATCTTGCGCTTAAAAAAAATCAAATAAAGCTGTAATTTTCAAGAAGTTTGCACAGCTACATATAACCGTTGTGGAGGAGAGCACTACAAAAACTTATAATTTTAGCATCATTTATTTTTAAGAAGATATTGGGTTCATTGTATCTTTGGAACAAGATATTCTTTGGAACAAGATATGCAATGAAAACCGTAAATAATTTATGTACTTTTTCGCGCATAATTTAAACAAATAGCTTCATATGATGTAAAATATTGTACATTCGCATTTTTATTTATTTATTTAAGATTTTTTTAGTCTATAGACTTTGCATCGTATCAGTGCATTGAATTATATTTATATTTCTTTTTCTTTTTCTAATTCAGTTATTATGCATCTGACCTTTCCATAGATCGACTAAGTTTAAAAATTTAGATGCCATAAATCAAATTTAGTTAAAGTTAAGAAATAATTATGTGTGATTAGTATATCATGTATGAAAAAATAAGAATGTTCATTTCGGAACAGAAAACTCGTCCAATTCCATATCCGTTGAAAATTTTTCGTCTCATAACTGTTTTTTTTTATAAATTACTCATTTAGAAATATTTATTTTGTGTAATAGATTAGGTAAGGAAATCATAGTTGATACTTGCATTTTCTGTTTGTGATGGAAATTATATAAATGTTTTTCATATAAAGTGTAGAAATAATTATGTGTGATTAGATGTATTATGTATGGAAAATAGGCATACTTTTTTCGGAACAGAAAACTTGTCCAATCCGTTGAGAATTTTCCGTTCTATAACCATTTCTTTTTAATAAATTACTCATTTGCAAATATTTATTTTGGATAAGAGATTAGGTAAGAAAATCATATTCGATACTTGCATTTTCCGTTTGTGATGAAAATTATATATATGTTTTTATATTTCTCAAAAAATTTCTAAACTTTGTCAACAATATACGATTTTTTCCAAAATATGTCTCGAAGATGGTTTTTGCCAAAATTAGTAAAAGTTTAGAAATTGAATTTACCTATCCTAATTTTTTAACTTTGTCCTGTTACGCAAAATTTTCATTCTGTATTTGATAAAGAATAGTTTGGACAATGTCTTGTATTTCCCGAGTTACCCATCTTTGTCCCGTATGTACTATTTTATCCTGATATTCGACCTTATATGCCTATGGTATCAAGTTACAATGGTCATTATTTTAAAACAAACTAAATTCGGATCCGCACGTACATGCATGGTTATATTTGTAAAAAAAAAATTGTAATCGGTCTATCAAGCGTAATCCGGACACATACCAATTTGATATTTAGTTTAATGTTTGGATTATTTTAATTTGGTTAAAAATAAGAATATTACATTATTTACCACGTTATGTAGGTGTGGAGAAATTTTCATGCAATATATAATGTTTTTAAAATATGAAATTTGTAAAATTTATGTAATAAAAATGTTTCTTTATTTAAAAACCTATATTTATTATTTAAATAATTATTAATATTTGTTTAATAGTATTTGAATTAAATTAATTGGCCCATGAGTGGCATATGAGTCAACTAATTAAATAAGGTATTAGGCCGAATTTATTATTGCATAGACCAACAAATGAGGTCTGATGAAACTACTGATTATTTGTAATTTTATTTTTTTTGTTATATGCTAATTAGATATTTTTTTATATTTATAATTATAAAACTGTGTAAACAAAACAAACCCAACAAAATTTATCTTCGTTTTTTGTCGTTGGCGATATCGAACAATCTTCTTTTCAATTTATCATTTCGTTCGAGTAAAATCTTCTCTTCACTCTTCAATCTTAATCATCAAATTATACATAATTTTTTTAGTTATGTGTTGTGGTTTTTAATATGATATGAATATATTCTATTTATTATAAAAAATAGTTATTGAGTATATATTCTGAAATTGAATTAATTGACGCATGAGTAGACCATAAGTCAAAGAATAGTATAGATTTGCTGGATCCAAATTTTTTGTTGTAGTAGATCCAAAAATAAGGGCTCATGAAACTACTGCATAGTTTTATATACTAATCTATTACTAAAAAAACATTGTTTGATAATTATATATAAAAAAATTGTTATTTTTTTTCTAGTTTCTCAATTCTTTTCATTACTAAAGCCCAAAAAGAAAGAAACACTACAGTCTATTTGTATGTGAATCCAATATATCACTAACATTATATCTCTGATGTGTTTCAGTTTTATCCAATTTGAAATTAGAAATATGAACATATTTTGTCATAATGATGAATCAATTTTACTGTTATTGAATCAGTTTTAGTGTTTGATTTTAATTAAATTTGGTTTTAGTTGATACACATTATTTGATTTGGTTGTTTCAGAGAGATGCACATACAATCACACCATGAGAGATTGAGTTTCAATCAATCGAGCGCTTTAGAAGCTTGAGAATGCGGGTCAGAATCTATATAAGAATTTGACAAGAGGTGAAGGCGAACACTGCTTTCAAAATTGCTAGAAAGTAATCACTGCTTTTCTTCTTTCCATAGAGTTTGTTGATTCTCTTTTTAGTTCATCAAATTGTTCTTAGTATGTGAAGCAAAAAAAAAAAAAAACAATTAATTTTTAGTCAATCTATGTATCCAAGGAGATCTATCATATATCAGTTTGTTTATGAAAGCTCTAAAAGTTTTAAAGTACGTTACCTGAATATAACTGATGATCTTTGCATGTTACTTTACAGAAAGTTATCGGATTTTTTTAAAATTAATATCCATCAGCAAACATTTTTACATTTCAGTTTTTTTTTTTCCTTCTTTGATTTAGTGGAATAACATGTAATGTTTCTAGAACTTAAAAGTTATTTCTAAAGAGTTATTCTCTTTTAATAGTATAGATAGATGTGAAACATTAAGTAATCCAATAACGATGTTGACACTACTACAACATTTTTAATTTTGAAAGTGTCTCATGCTAACACTTTAAACTTTGAAAGTATTATAATATTAATTTAAATCTTCAAATTATTTTTACTAACTCTTTAAATCTTGAACTACCTCCCGCGTTTTTCCACCATAAAATTCATTACAAAATATTTACCAGAAAACTGACAGAATTTTTGATAAGAAATTTTAGTGGTAATCCGACGGATTTCCGATAAAATAGTTTCATCAGAATTTTTTAAATTAAAACGGTATATCAATGTACATATTTTTCAACAGATTTCTGACGGTTACTTGAAAATCTGTCAAAAATTATTCGACGGATTACTGACGGAGCTATTATGTTAAAAGTCTATCAAATTAAGATCTCGTCGGAAATTTCGTCAGTTTTCCGATAATATTTTTTTGTAGTGATGGAATTTTGACAGGATCTTAATTCGACGGATTTTTTACATAATAGTTCTGTCGGTAATCCATCGAACCATTTCTGACGAATTTTTGAGTAACCGTTGGAAAATATGTACGTTGATATAGCAGTTGACAAATTCCAACGAAACTATTTTGTCAGAAATCTGTCAGATTACCGTCAGAAATGTTTGTCGGATTACTATTAAAAATTTCGTCAATTTTTTTATAACTATTTTGATGTGAATTTTATGGCAAAGAAAACATGAGAGGTAGTTTCAAGGTTTAAAGTGATGGTAAAAATATTTTATAATTTTAAAGTATTAGTGTAACTTTGTTCCAAGTCTGGAAGTTCCTTAGACCCAACCCACCCTCATCTTTAGGTAGACATACTGATTTCCAAGAGACCTTTGAGCCACAGTGCCTTGAGGTATCTCCAGACCAGAGAAACCTACTACACAACTGTTCAATCAACTTCAAGCATCCCTTAGGAAGACAGAAAGCTGACATCCAAAAGTTTACCATGCTATAAATGGTGGCTGAGATCAGTTGAAGGCAACCAGAAAATGACAGAGTCCTTGTTGCCCAATGCTTGAATTTTGCAGATATCTTATCCAAAAGAGGAGAGTAATCTGACACCTGCAATTTTCTGTGGAGTAGTGGGAGGCCCAAATATCTTATTGGTAAAGTGCCATGATGGAATCCAAGCAAAGAAATTGTGTCGGTTTCCTCAGGGTTCTCTCCTGCTAAAAAAAATTCTGTCGTCTCGATATTCATTTCTAAGTCGGAGAGAACATGAAAAGAGTCAAGTGTACCTGAGATTTCAGCAATAGATGAAGCCGACCCATCGAAGAAAACCATGACATCGTCAGCAAAACAAAAGTGAGATATTTTTGGGTTTTGAGCAAGGGGATGATACCCAATAGCCTCACTCTCATATTTAGAATCCAACAGCTTGGCAAAGATTTCCATTGCAAGGACAAAGAGATAAGGGGAGATTGGATCTCCTTGTCTTAGGCCTCGCTTACCCTGGAAGTAGCCACAAAGATCACCATTTATGTTGATTGAAAATGAAGTTGTGGTTAGGCATTGAGAAATCCAGGTGATAAATAAAGGTGGGAAATTCGCAGCCTACAGAATTTGGCTTATGAAATCCCATCTTACTGAGTCAAATGCTTTCCTCAGATCCACTTTTAACATTTCTCTTGCAGAAAACATTCTTCCTACCAAATCGCTGAACCAACTCCGTTGCTAAAAGTACATTTTCCACTAGCAGTCTTCCTTTTATGAAAGCTGATTGTGAGTTAGAGATCATGTGTGGTAAGAGCACTTGGAGTCTTCTCGCTATGATCTTTGATATCACTTTGTACAGAGCATTACATAGAGAGATAGATCTGTAGTCTCCTAGCCTTTCCGAAGAGGTCTTCTTTGGGATAAGTGTGATAGCAGTTGCGTTCCACTGCTTAAGAATCTGACCCGAGTTGAAAAATTCTTGCACTGCTGCAATCACATCCATTCCCACAATATCCCAAGTGCTTTGAAAGAATTCACCTGTGTAACCGTCAGGCCCAGGAGATTTATTTCTTGGAAGAGCAAATATCTCATGCTTGATATCCGCAGCGGTGATTAGAGCTATTAGAGAATCCATGATATGTTCCCTGCAAAAGAAAGATGTTAGTTGAGTAATCAGATCTTTGTCTGCGTCTAAAATAGGAGATCCTTAAACCATTTGAATCCAACAAGTAGTGTATCTGATTTAAGGATTTCCTAGCAGCCACCATCTTGTGAAAGAAAGCCGTATTAGAGTCTCCTTCATCCAACCATTTCACTCTGGACCTTTGCTTCATAAAAGACTCTTCACCCTCTGCCAAAATCAACCATTTTCTATGAGCCTCTTTCTCCTCAACCGCATTATCTTGAGTAGGATTTGACAAGAACTTATCTTGACACTTTCTCAGCTTGCTAAGAGTTTCTTTGGTTCTGTTTTCGAGGTCTGAGAAGTTTGTTTTACTGAGTTCTCTTAGAACCTTCTTTAGAACTTTAAGCTTCTTTGCTAGAATGAACATAGCCGTACCAGATACCTCAGTAGATTCCTAATGATGAGTTACAAGAGGGATGAAGTCTTTGTGCTGCATGAGAAAATGCGAGAACATAAACGACTTCTTAGACTTCAATTGATTCCTAAGAATTAGAGAGGCTGGACTATGATCAAAAAAGTCAGAGACGCCAAAGTGACTGTAAGATAGAGGAAATGACATCTGCCATATGTCATTTACAAGAACTCTGTCCAATTTCTTTGCAATTGGGTTATCATCCTGATGGTTCCACCAAGTATACTCACTTCCACGATAAGAGAGATCAAACAAACCGACGTTTTTCAAGCACTCCCTAAAATCCTTCATACCTCTAGAGGTTCTTGTGCCACTTAAGGAGTCTTCTGAGGGGTTTAAAGTTTGATTAAAATCCCCTAGTAGAGCCCTGGTTTATGTCTGATAGCTGGGTCAAGCGATAGAGTTTCCAAATCAGACCATAGGTTTTTTCTTTCATACTTACAATTAACTGCATAGATGAAGGAGTAAATCATTTCCTCGGTATGATGCAGAAGCTTAACTGAACAAGTGATCATTTGACTAGAGGTAAAGATAATTGATAGGGTAACTTTTTGATCCCATAGAACCCAAATTCTTCCAAGTTCTGCAAAGTTGTAATTATCTGCACTATTCCAACCGGGGAAAGATGATTGAATCAGGCTACTTGCTTTGTTAGCCTTGACTCTTGCTTCTATAATACTACCAAAATGTGGTCGACTACTACGTAAACACTTTTCGAAGCTCCTTCGCTTTACATTATTGTTAAATCCACGTACGTTCCAACAAAAAGTGTCAACAATCATTAATGAGATTTGTTTGACAAGGGGCTCTTCCTCCTGGATTTTTGCTCATGGCGTCTTTGCTTCTTAGATATAACCGGAGTAAAGGGTTCCTCTGCCTTTATCTCTGTCTCTTTGTCCGAGCTGGCAAAGATGAATGATGAGGCTTTTGAGGAGAATGAAGAAGAAGAGTCCGAGTCTGACCCTGAGGACTCTACTACTAGAGGTGATTTCCTTCCCCTTGGAATGGGACTGAGATTGCTTTTTGGTAGGTTTTGGTGATTTCAGTCCAATATCAATCTCCAATTTACCCTCTGAGAATTTTGGGGGCTTTTCCTTGTGCTTACTATCTTTCTTAACCTTTGAGGTTGAAGCAGAAGTATCAATCGGAGCAAGAGGAATAATCTGAACTTTCTTCTTAGGCTTAAGATTGTCCTTGTACTTGTGATGCGTTGCTGTAGTTTCTGAAGGTTGCTTGGAAGACTTCTTCCTTCGCGAGCAATTTTTAAAGGTATGAGCAGTTGACTTACAGCCTTGATAAATGATAGGAGCAGTGGGGCACCTTCTAATTGTGTGTCCTATCTCTTGGCAGTGAGAGCATAAAGGAGGTAACCAGGGACTGGAAACTCGAATGCGATGGATCTCTCCTGTCTCGAATTGGACGTTGACTGCTTCTGGGAGGTTTTTCCGAGGGACTACAATTGTGAAGACCTTGTCATGTTAACTGTTGATGGATGGCAAAATTTAGGGTGGCCTAGCATCCTAGCTATGTGTTCCAGACCTTCTTCAGAAAAGTAATGAAGAGGAACGTCCCGAAATTCGAGCCATACCGGAGCTTCCGTTAACTTCTGCATAGATGGAGCTAGTCCAGGTTCCCAAGCTGTAACAAACATAGCTTGGTCTTCAATGTGCCACATTCCTTGGTTGATGACACGTTGTCGAGTAGCTGGGTTTGGAATCTTGATTAAGAATGATTTATCACCGAGCTTGGAGGCTGAGATGTCTCTAAGTCTGTGGCTCCAGATTCCGTTCATAATAGCGTGAAGAGTTCCTTGGGCTGGTGGGTTCCCATGGAACTGTCCAATAATATAGCTTTCCCATCTTTTCTGATTTCTCTTGATAAGCTGTTGGAATTTTCGCACAAATCTCCCCTGAATCCAACACAAAAGGTTCACCTTTCTTTGTCATGGAGGAAGAGTATCCCCTAACTCGGTCTCTCTATGAAGGTTTGTCAGCCGCTTCTGTTTCACCGGTAGAAGGCGAGATTGTGTTCGGGTCAGGAATCAAAATCCCGTTACCTGGAGAAGGCAAATCGTTTGCTGATTTGGCTTTGTCGGTGTCGATTTTAGTAGCCAAAATTTCAGAGCTTGAGTCGGGAGAGGGGGTAGCCTTGGCAGCTAGCGCCGATGAATCAACTTCTAGAGATTCAGACTTAGATGCGGCAGTGATAGCTGGCGCAGATTTCACATTCTCTGGGGAAGCTTTAGAGATCTGAAACTTTTAGGAACAGCAAGATCCGCCGCAGAGGCAGCAGGAACAGGCTTTGGTGGGAACTTTTGCTTTCTTTTCATCGGACCAGCTGGACGCCGCCACCGAGATCGGCAATGGCTGGATAGAAAGGAAGGGGTTTTACTGTAGCAAAGATCGTCTTTTTACGAGATCTACTTCCCGAATTTAGCCATTAGTATAGGTTTTTATATTTTGATTATTGCTTGCTGGTATCAGGTTAAATCTGTTAACGCTTTCCAAGTTTTGGTACCTCATGCATCAAGCCATCAACTGGGATATTCAAATTTTATTTGCTGTAAATTTTTGTTAATTATTTTTAGGATTGAGTTTTTTTCCTTATGAATTAATTTTGGTTTCCTATGCATCATCTGGCCATCTTTATTGATTTTGCAATTCTGTTTTAGGGATTCTGATCCGTCTTTGAAAAGATATCGTTTTATTAGAGAGTAAACTGATCAACTTGATCTAGGCTTGCAGTGTAGGCTTGGGCAACAAATCTGAAATCTGAAAATCAAACCAAACCGAAAAATTCGGTTCCGAAACCGAACCGAATAGTCATAAAACCCGAACAGATTCTATATGTTTCTATCCGAATTACTTGAACCGAATCCGAACTGAACTGAAATCCGATCAGTTACGCGAAATAAACAAATACTATATATTTATATATATGTTATGCATATTTATATTTATATAATACTTATATACATTTATTTATATTCAAAAATACCAAATAACAAAAATATGCTAAATAAGCTAAATATCTGAAAATATTTTAGTTATATTTGTCAAAATTATATATATTATTGCTAAATTTAATCAAATTTTATTAAAATTGAACCAATTTTTATTAAAATTGAACAATTTTTTTAGTTTTGTTTTAACCCAAAAACTGAACTGAAATTGATCCGAACTCGCACCTATCTAAACCAAATAATCATAAAATCTGAACGGATACTAAACTCTCCTACACGAATTCAAAATAATCCGAATCAAATTCGATCCGAAACCCGAATGCCCAAACCTAATAGAGTGTAACCGCTAACGAAAAAACATTTGACGGGAGTTAATAATAAATTAAATAATGAACTTAATATTGTTATTACTATCCTTAGAAAAATGGAAAATAATGAAAAATACAATGTTGGCCCACATAAACAAATGCAATGTAACTGCTAACCCATTTGACGGAGTACACGTTAATTAGACACGTCAAAGCTGAGATAAAACGCAAGTACGTCAATAGCTTCAACTCTTCTCTCTCCTGTGCTATATAAATGCTTGAAATGTAATCAAAAGGATCATCATTCACTATTAAGATGGCGACGTCTATAGTTTCTTCCATCATTTTCTTTCTTCTTTTTATCCTACTCTCACTTTTTGTAGATGTAAGTGTTTTTGCTGCCCAAATGGAACACCGCAAACTCGGTGAGTCTTCTATATCAGTTCAAAATCATTTACTATTTTATTTTATTGGTTAGTTCAATATAGCTTATAAATAAATTATCATTAGAAGTACTAATTAAAGGCTTTGACGCTCTATATAATATGCCATGTGTAATGTGCAGGTGGAGTTAAAGAGATAATGACCACGAGGAGGAACTTAGAAGAAAATAGGCCCCAAAGCCCCGCCAAAATTGCAGCTTCAGGAAGCAAATCGCCGCAGGCTAAATCAAAAGCCGCCAATAATGAGCCTTCCCGATCGAGGGCCCAAGGGCAAAGCCGCTATCTTAGTTACGGGGCTGTTGGCCGAAACTACGGGGGTAAAATACATCACTTATTTACGAAAACAGCACTGTTTTTTTTCTTTTGCCAGTTTTGACTCTTCTTATTTTATTATGGATTTATGGTTATCTATCAAAGAAGTCCTCTATAATCTGATTTTTATAGAATGCAATACTAAATTAATATTTATTTTAAAATTTACACAGGAGCTGCTAATAAAGAATATACGAGATGTAAGAACTACATGCGATGCACAAGGATATAAACTTTGCATGTTGTTTGATGGTTTTATCTCTATGTGTTTTCTTCGTTCTTATGCTGATGTTAGAGCATTGATGGAATAAATTATTTGGGAACTAATTAATTCCTTATACTTTATCATATCTTGTGTAATCTTTCTTTTTTTGGTACCCCATTATACCTATAAAAAGAGTTGAAAATACACTCGACCAATATATATGTTTTACAAGCTAAAAAAACTTGCTTATTTTTCTCTTACTTTTTCTTTTGTTCGTGATCCCTCCTATCTCTCATCGGTGTCACTTCTACACCAATTTTGTCTTCTTCGTCCACCCTACCCACCTTTTTGTAATAACTAGCTCAAGATACTACTGAAGATAAAAAATCATTTGGGGGTCTCGAACATCTCACTGTTGCAAATCGGTCTTGATCTTCATGAACGCAACTACAACGGGGTGGTCTGAGATTTCTTGAAATCCGTTTAGTTAGTCATAGTTGTGTTCATTTACTTGATATTCATTTAACATTTATAGAGTTCACAGTAAACTTGAGATCATATTAAACCAAAAGATGTTGAGTTTTGGAAGTTACGCGCTTGACAGCCTAATGAAGATGTGGATGTATGGGACCATATATAGCTGACCCCTATTGTGAACTATGTATATATTCTCAAGATAAAGAGCAGAGCTGCCAGAGCATGAGATGTTTGGCTATGGCTACAGAATCTATCCCACAAATAACAAATAACGAATCCCTTTGGAGGGGTTTGGGAACATATGGTAAAATATTGCAATGTCACCCCTCTTGACCGAGTAAACGAAAACATGGTGACCGGAGACCACTATATACCCAAAATCCAACTAATTACGTTTCAAACTCTACCTCTCTTAAGTTAAATATATATATATATATATATATATAATAATTATAATTGCATGAAATCATTAAAAGTTGGGTGGTTAAGGTTGATGACTATGTATATGCCCAAATTTGTAAGAAAAACAGGGTGGCAAATTCGTAGACAACTGACGTAGTTTATCATATAATCACGTATATGGTCTCCTGCTGTACATATCACTTATTTACGAATTTATATGGTATCATGTTATTTGTATAAACCACACGTGAATTATCATGTACAGTGATGTAGTTAATTTATCATAAAATCACTTTATATGTATAAACATGATATGGTATCACATTTTTCTAGTTAAAGGGTTAATTCTTACAAAAAAAGGAGACTTAGAAATGAATTTTTGTGTCCCATGCATCAATTGGACCAAAAACAATTATAATTTCTGCATCCAAAACACGAAAGTTGTACCCAAAAAAAAAGGGGTGGGGGGCAAATTGGCCAACATAAACAATACAACATAATTGGAAAAAAATAACAATAATAAAGCAATCCATTGGACGGAGTAAACTCAGTAAAGGGAAGAGAAGAGACCACACTATTCGACGACCCACACTAAGTCGTCTCTACCTTTATGTCTTTCTCCTCCACTTCTACTCTATCTTGATGCGTCAAATTTTAGTCACATTCATCACAATTTCTAGTCAATTGTGTCTCTTCCATCATTTTCTTTCTTCTGCTTTTCATATTTTCGATCCTTATAAATGACAATTAACAGTCGTCGATCGCTTGCTCTTTCTCTTATCTCTCCACTATTTTCTTCTTCTATGGCTTATTCTCTACCATATCTTAACCTCTTTCTTATCTCCACCTCTCTATTCTATATAAACACATAAGCGTAACTCACACTGATAAGTAGAGAGGAGTTTTAAGATGACATCATCTTTAGTTACTTCCACGCTTCTCTTTCTCCTTCTTCTTCTTCTCGTGTTTCCGCAGATGGATGAAGCCTTTGGTGCACAAACTGAACTCCGCAAACTTGGTAAGTCTTTTCTATCTTTAAATAGTCGTATAACTCATGACTATTTTTACTTTGTTAGTTAGGTTTATAGTTTTTTTTTTGTTAAAGGGTTTAGTTAGGTGTATAGTTTCGGGTGCTTAATCTTGATTTTGGTTCGTGTTTTCGAATTTCCATAAATTTCAGTTCATATTCAATTTTTAATCAGATTATATCTTATTTCTGTCCTTTCATTACGAATTGAAAATTTTGTCTTTCCGTGTGAAAAGGAAAAGAAGAAAACAATTTTAGATGTAGTATAAATCATCATTGAACAGACAAATCATCATTAAAATTACCAAACCTTGACACTGCAATATAAAGCTGGTGCAGAAGAGACAGACCATCTTGATCAAGTGACGGTCCAAAGGATTCCGGAGATTCCTTTTCCGCAGCGGATTTTGCAGGATTCGCGTTGCGCACTCTACCCCCGATGTATTCCAGAACCTCCTCGGTGCGAACCCTACAGACGATGTAGGAGAGGCCCGCCCTGAAGCTCTTTCAAAGGCAAACATAGACTTGGTCAATAATCTCACTGTGGCTTTGAATGCGTTTGTATGCCTATATATGTCTTCTACGTTGTGGTTTGGTTTGTGATTTCTATTGTTCTTCATCCATATGCAGGTGTTTGTCATAGTTTACATATTTTATGTATCTAAAGCAAATAAATAAGATACTTTTGTGAACATTCTATAACGACATATTGAGAACCAAGTCAAGTGAGTAAATTAAGAGTGTGAGTTCTTTTGAGTCTTGTAATCCTTCGAGTGTTCTTATAAATAAAAGGGTATGTATATATGTCTTTTACTTTTTGGTTTGGTTTGTGATTGACTTATGTGGTTCTGATCACCCATATGCAGGTGTTTGTCATAGTTTATATATGTATTTAAATCAAATAAATATGATACTTTTGGTGAACATTCTATAACGACATATTAGTGAATTGGAACCATACGTAGCGTTTAACATTGTATCCAATGACCATACATGGCTAATCGACTCTAACCACTATTAGTCGGATCCAAACTGGTATCACTTTGGTCCGTCATACACCCATCGATCAAGATCTTTATCATGTGAAGGTTGATAAAGACATTTTTTTTGTTTGATAAAAATTTGATAGAGACTTCAAATAGAAATATTCAAACAAGCAAATAATCAAATTGTGGTGGCT
This sequence comes from Cardamine occulta, assembly GCA_028015245.1. Taxonomy (NCBI): domain Eukaryota; kingdom Viridiplantae; phylum Streptophyta; class Magnoliopsida; order Brassicales; family Brassicaceae; genus Cardamine; species Cardamine occulta. Next base: position 8,953,231 of record CM051363.1, read on the forward strand.
GTAGATCCTTAATTTGTAAAAATATATGCAAGCTCTGATTTGACTCATGGTAATTTCTTTGAACCTATGTTAAGACTTGATTATATATTTGTTGTTGTTGATAGTGGTGGGTAATACTTTCAACCAACAGGTTAGGTTTCTCATACTAACATCGTACTACACACTAATAATTACATCTAACAAGAGTATGAAAAACCCATGTTTTAAAATTCGCTAGGCATTAGTCAAGCGGTTTAAGAGGGACTAACACTTAATGAATTAATAAGAGATTTTTTTTTTGTAATTTTATCAATAAATACGTATATATTCATTAAATCTCCAGTTTTCCTATTTCTTTTATTTCCTGTAATTTGAATGTCCAACCAATTTTCTATCAAAGAAAACTCTAGCATGAGATTTGTTATTCTTCCATGTAAACTCTAACTCACCTGATTGGTTTTTCCGTGAGAAAAACCGCTTCTTACAAACTTAGGCTCTGATTGGTGCAATGAGGTATAAGCATAACTCAATAATACATCAAAAATGTTACCAATCATGATATTTAAAAACAAAATTGAAGTTAAGTTTGAGTTAGAATGATGTATGGTTGATGTATAATTTTGAGGTATGTTTTTTGTAAAATTTTTAACTCCAAAAATTTCTCAACATCAACAAATTTCTCATGTGGTAAGCTTGAGTTATCAAAACTCTAACATTTGTTTTTTTTGGTATTTTATTTCTAAAATATCTCCAACAAAACATTTAAGAAAAATCTAACATAATAATACTTGTAAATAAAATCTCCAATCACCAATATTATTTTTTGTTACGTAAAATCAAAATAACAAATAAAATTTTTTTATTAGTAATTCAAAATAAATTTATTAGTAATCAAAGATTTTCTAGTTATTTTTATAATTCAAAAAAATTCGAAAATTTGTTTTTATAGTTTCTTAATTATTGATTTTATTGGTTAAATAATTGAACTCTTATAAAATTGTTATATATATATATGTATATATATATGAATATGAATGTGGCACTTAAACTCAAAAAACAAAAAGAAGAAATATATATATATATATATATATATTAAACTACTTGTAATTCTTGGAAAATTTGTATTGTTCCATTTATTTTGTATTTTAATATATTATTATCATTAGTTTAAATTAAATTTATTTTAAATAATACATATTGCAACTAAACATCATAAAAGTTACCAATAAGTTGTTTTGATAAAAATGTAACTCATATTTCTAATGTTTACTTACCGCATAAATCTACTGTAACTCAGATTTGATACCATATAATTTTTACTGCAAATTATATCAAATTATAACATCAATTGCAACTCAAATTTGATATCAGAACCTTAATGGATTAGCTTTTTTGCCGGCAAAATAAAATAAAATAATGGTCTAGTGGTCCATGCGTCATAGTTGCTTCAGAGTTCATGGGTTTGATCTGCTCTCATGCCATTTTCACTAGAATTTCGTCCTATGACTTTAATGACTAGCGAAAAGACTCATCGCGTCACATTTTTGTTTTCCATGATTGTATTAAACCAATTTGACCAGTTGACTGAGTATACTAAAACATGGTGTGCGGGAAGAGTCCACTAAAACCCAAAACCCACAAGTGACAAAACTGAGTCATCCATATGCCTTTACATCTCTCTTTTGTACCATATGTTCCAACTCTCTTATCTCTACCTCTATATTCCATATAAATATAATTAAATATATAATACACGTGAGTCACGGTGATCAAGTAGAGATAAGAGAAAAGTTGATTAGCTCAGATTCAGACCTATGCGCGCAACTGCAAACTAAATTAGGTCAGTTAAGTGATTTGTGATAAGTAACAGAAAGGGGATTATTAAGATGTCGTCCTCTGTAGCTTCTTCCATGCTATTTCTTCTTCTCCTCATGTTTTCGAATCATATGGAGGAAGCTCTCGGAGCGCAAACTAAAATCCGCATACTCAGTGAGCTTTCTTATAAATCTTTTACTAATGGATATTCATGTTTTAGTTACTAGTAAAATATATGTTGATAATATGAAATAAAATGGTACTATTCAGGGATATATATATATATATATATATGTGTTGATGATATTAGAAGATTTGATCCGACTACATGCTTTCACATAGTTTTTATTTTATTTTATATTTATTTTATTATTTGAGAAAATTATACTTTTCTACATTTCTTTAAAATAAAGAATCATATTCATTTTAGTTGCCATAATAGAGAAAATTATCTTTCTTATATTTTAAATTCCGATCTGGTGAAGTATACTATTTGAGTTACATACTATTTCCGTTCGTTAATTAGCTCAATATTTAGATAAGTTAAATAAATAGTTAATTACATATCATAGAAATTTCGAAAGCCTTGAGGCTATAAATCAAAGTGGGAAAGATGATGCAGAAGAGACGATAATGATGAGGAGCAACTTGGAAGGCAATGGCCTCAGAAGCTCCAAAATAGGTACTAGAAGAAGCGTATCGAGACATTGCGGAGGGGGTAAAAGGTTTAAGAACAAGGCGACCATTTATGGTCATGATGATCAGTTCAGTCCTCTTCACGGCGGCGACTCGTCCTCCCTATGTATAAGGTGCGTCACCACCAAACGCTGTGTTGGGGTCGTAGGCGCACCACCCGAGTCGTACACGTGCACCATCATCTCCACAAACTGTGAAAACATTCCTGGCCCTTGATCAGGTTATAGCATATATCTATATATATATATATATATGCATGTAACATGTTTGTACGAACGTCATAGTTGGTTTGCGTTTTCTATCTTTCTTCGTTTCATATGAATGTGGGTTTCAACATATATTATTATTATTATTTTTTTTTTGATAAAATGTGAATCTATATACCAAAGGAATTAATGTTTACATCAGCTTGGCGGCTAAAGAGTTTCTAAAGACCCAAAAAAGAATAAAAAAGCCTAATAGAAACAGGGGAAGAGAAATACATTTTCACTTTAAGTGGTTGTACAAATGTGAACCAGATGGAAAGAAGATTCATGTATGCCTTGCGATTTATGCGGGCTAGGATGATGTCACGGATGCTTCTGTCAATTTGCCGGAAGATGTCTAAGTGACCAAGGGCAGGGCCGTTGTGTAGTCTGCTGTTCCTTTCCTTCCAAAGAAGGTAGATATATAGTAGCTTGTAATGCTAGGCGCTTTAAAGTTGTTCTCGTATTCCGAGATGAGGAAGAAGAGAGCCAGCCCATGAAATTTGACCAACTAGTGAAAGAGAGGTTCTGGTTACCGAGGCGTTGGAGAATCATGTTCCAAACTCTCACACTGAAGTCGCAATGAAGAAGAAGGTGATCTCTGGTTTCTTCATGACTGTTACACAAGCAACAAGTGATATCTGTGGTGGCACCCCAAGAGAAAAGCCTAGATCTTACTGGAAGTCTATCCAGATGTGCGATCCAGAAGGTAAAGGTATGCTTTCGGATGTGGCCTTTGTACCAAACAGCTTTATACCATGGCTGAATCTGCCCAGTTGGTCGTAACTCTTCCCAAGTCAAAGCTGAGGAGAACTCAGAGGTAGAAAAACCTGAAGTATGCCATGCATAACTATCAGGTCCAAGGTCAGGATCTGGCAGCTCAATGCAAAGAAGCTCTGTGCGTAGGCTGATTAGATGCTGATTTCGAGATCTCGACGAGGGAAGGAACCAACCAGTAGTACTACATGCAGTGGCAACAATACTAGACAGGGGAACCCCTAGGAAGCGGGGGCCCTCAGAACCCACCGAGTCGATTAAAGGCCCAGAGTTTAGCCAGTGGTCCATCCAGAAGCTAGCAGACAAGCCATTGCCGATGGAGCAACGAAGAAAACGCTTAGCCAGTGCCCAGTGGTCTGAGCGCTAATAAAGAGTTCCAGATCCATGAGAAATTGGTGGAGGTCTCAGCGTTCCAGAATGTCTCAACATATATTATTGTTACTTAATCACTGTGATATATGTATGCATGTTTGTACGAACGTCATAGTTGGATGTGATATACTATTTGCAGTTGAACATTTAATATATATACATCTTACCTTAATGAGTTGGAACAATATGTATAATGTTATAATACTTTTTCCATGGACCATACATGCATGGCCAATCTCTTTTTGGGTTAAAGGTTAATATATATTGAACACAAAATTCAAACTGTACGAGGGAATAAAGTTTGGGCTTTAACGGCTTTTTGAGCTTAGGAAAGGACATTTAGGAAAGTAAAGAGGATATATACAGTAAAACCTCTATAAATTAATACTCGATAAATTAATAAACTCTATAAATTAATAAAATATCATGGTCCCAACATTATTAATTTATAGAGATTTTACAGTACATTTGAAGACTTTGCGCAATTGATCATTATGGGCGTTGAGATTTTTTCCAAAGAAGCGGAAGCAAAGTGTGAGTATTGATTATTTTCATGGCCAATCTCGATTGATAAAACGTTGTACGTACATTTAATATTATTGTTTTCTACTTTTCTTCCCAAGTAATGAGCAAGGGGTAAGTCGAGCACTCGAGCTTTATATAGGTTAGTTATTCGGATCTTGGAAACTGTAAGCACAAGACTTAAAACTTGCTACAAAATTAGAGAAATATGAAAGATAAGTCAGACAAAGTTGATCATTATCATTTCGATACGTATAATGTACGATGCATATACATAGAATAGAGTTCAAAGAAATTACTAACAGAAGACACAAACAAAATATGTCGGTTTCTGAAAGTATCATCGATCATCAGTACAAAAAAGAATTTGTCCAATAGAAATGGAACTTTCCGCGAAAACAATAAGAAGGGTGTCTTTTTCCCTAGTGACAAGCCTTGAGAAGAAGCCAAAAATATTGGGACTTTCCTAAGGAATTTTCAACGTTTATATGGTTCACTGCCCCTTATATATGGCCGTGTGTTCGAGTCTTGGTCTTTTGTCTCCTCTCTGCCTATTCTTTTCCAATAATCTTTCTTAGCATCACTTTCTTTTTCTTTTGAAATTTATATTAATTTGTAACAGCTAGAATTTGTTTACTTTCCTAGCTAATAAATTTCCGTTTTGTACATTTGTGTGTTTGTTATATGAAATTATTTTCTTTTGTTAGTTACAACTTTTAAAAATGCGATTTCTTACTATAGTTTTGTTAATTCTTCATAGTTTATATTTAAAACTATTTACTTTTACAATAAAATTTAGAAAAAACGTATAAAATATCTACCATATGTTTCAACTTTCTCTTATCTCAATATATATAAACGTGACTTACAGTGATTAAGATTTACGAGAGTGTTGATTAGGTCAAATCTATATTTATCGGATGCAAAATTAATACTCATATATATTACCATTTAGCAAAAAAATTTTTTAAAAAAATACTCATATATATTTATATGATATACTATTTGTTGAAATTTGTATATCTTACCTTTGTTAGTTGTTGTTGATTGATGCCTATTTTGTTCTAAAACCAAATTGAAGAAATCTAATAAACGTGAGAATTAACCATGAGAAGACAATCACTAGACGACAAAGTTGTTGGAGTCCAATTTTATCCAATAGTTATTTTGAGTATATATGCATGTTTTAGTCCTTTTACTTTTTCTTGTAAACCTTAGCTATAATCTAAACCTAATAATTTCCAGAGAGAGTAATTATGTTTTTTTTGTTAATTAGAGAGTAATTATGTTGGGGATCAATGTATGTTGTAGCTCGTACAGAAACAAAGATTATATAGTTCTTGATTACTACTATAAATATGTGCATGAAGATCTTATGTAATGTATGGAAAATTCAGTTTATATATATCATCTTTTCTCCATCTACTTCAATTCTATATTTCTCTTAAGTTTCTAAAACGTTTCTCTGTTTATCATTGAACAAGTACTAAGACAGATCTTGTTTCAATCCATCTTCTTCCAAGAGTATTTTAGCTTAAGGATTGAATTGAATTTGATTCAGGGTATTTTTCAAAACATATCTCACACTATGATCGAAAAAATAAACAATAAGATGGAATCAAAGACTAATTGACATACTATAAATTTTTAATATATTATTATTAAAATTATAATATAGAAAGTTAAATTAATTTATGTAAAAAATAAACTTATGTAAATAAATATTTACTCTAATGAAGCATTTTTTTTACTTTTTTCTAAAATAATTTAAGATATTTCATTAACTAAATTTATTTTATTTTAAAAGTTTAAAAACTTGTCCATCGGATGGGTCGTAATCTAATCTTTATATAAAAGAAAATGATTCAAAGTTAATAACTCGCCTGATCATGAAATATGTAAATTAAAACGATCAGATTTCAACACATGTTTAATTAAATAAAACCATAGATTATAGAGAAAAAGAAATTTTTTTTTTTAAATACAATCATAAAAGAGAAAGGAATTCTAATATTCTATCTACATAGTTATTAAGTAAAAAAAATAGTTGAATTCACGAGAGCTCGACACGTGTCAAAATTATAATTCATAATAATGACATATGTCGGTTGATCGATAAGAGTATGACATATGTAAATTTTTTGTTTTCTTTAATTAAATAAACTAACAAAAAAACAAATGATAAAATATATATACTTTTTATTTACCATTTTCTAAAATATGTAAATATTATTACTTCAATAAAAATATTATTTTCAAATTTATATTTTAGATTTTTATATTATTTAGACTCGTACAAAAATATTTCAGACGCTTCTAATATTTTAATGTTGGTTAAGTGTTAAATAAATTATAAAGTAAATTGATAAGATTAACTGATTAACCCATGAATCTATCATTTTTATTAGATCAAATAAACACATAAATCTAATAGTTTCATGAATCAAAGGGTTAAATAGATAGACTCATGAACATATAATTTTTTTTTGTAATAGTTTATTATCATAAAATAATAATAATTAATTAACTGTATGAAATTCAATAAACTACATAATCACAATTTTTACAAGAAGTTAAAAAATATATTTTTAATGAGAAATATGTATTTTGCATATTTTGTAGTGGTTAAAATGCACTCCTTCAAATTATAGATGTCTCATTTGTGTTGTTGTACATGTTTTATTTTTCTTTTGGGCACATCACTACAGAGATACACTCTGAGAAAATTGTTTTCGTCGAAACTAATTCTCATACTCAAATATGGATTCAGAGAAGAGAAGAAGACGGTGAGATTATGTTTGAAGTTGAAGATGGTGGTAAATAGAAATCCGATGATGGAAAAGAAAGAAAATTGTGAAAACCAAATATCCTTAGGTGTAGAGCCGCATATATGAATAAAAAATTGGGAGATGATGACTTAAAGGTTGAGTAAGAGGATATAATCGGAAAAGATCAAAAGACGAGGAATAACAATAAAATTGATATATAGAAATTTAAATTATTTTATTCATGTTGAAAAATAAATTTATGTATATAACCCTCTTTTTTAATGTACCATGCTTTATATTTTTTTTCTAAAAAATCTAAAATATATTTTATTAACAATAAATTTTAAAATTAATGTTTTTATTTAAATTTAATTTATTTTAAAATTTAAAAACCCGTCTATGGGACGGATCTTAATTTAGATAATAAATTATACTTAATAGTCACAAATTCAAATAACAACAATTATAATCTAGAGAGTCTAAAGTTGATTTAAAACTTCTGCAACACCAGAAGGAACAAAAAGTCTACAAGTTTGACACATCCGGTTTGACGAATGAAACGGTTTGGTTGGAAAATGGTGGAGTTGACCGGTATACAAATAAAATAAAATGAAAAACTCAAATCGGATCAATTCTGCAATTTCGCTCTAATAGGATTTTTTTTTTGCCGTCTCTAATAGGAAACTTGTTGAGGTGTTAACGCGTTGCATACTATGTTAACGCGGGCCATTATGTAGTACCTTATACTTAATTACTTATATTAGAGTTATGTATTCCATTTCAGCTTATCAAATAAAAAGAAAATTTCAAAATTCTCTGATAATACTTTAGGTTACAAACTCACACGTTTCACACTTTTCCAAGAAAAAAACCTCGTTCATACGTTTTGTGGTATATTTTCAAATTTTGTTACCAATTTGGTAAACCACTATCATATTTAAATACTATTGCACAAGCGGTTGGTTTTGACAAAATAATACATTTTCAAAAGATAAGATTAGTATTATATGAGAAACCGAAACACTAAATACATACTTTTTGCTCATTCTATAGATCTTGGCTTTTTGAGTCTTTTCTTTATGATAGGAATCCCATCATAGCATTAGCAACAAGACAAAAATAATTGCTTATTTATTTCTATAACTTGGTGACCTTTTTTGTTTCATCTTCTAACTTCATGCCTTTTTTCCTGTTTAATTAATGTCCTAAATTTGTTGACACATCTCCACTTCCGAAACGTATATACTAGTTACATTTTTCAAAGAAAATCAAATGTGAATCCATTTTATTAGTTTTAGAGAAAATACTATAAAAAAACTCCATCTTTACAATTTTTCCAACTAAAATCTTCAACTCTTTGTGTTTCCAAAACAAACATTTAAATTGATAAAAATTTTCAACAAAAACCTCAAACTATTTTTGTTTCCAAAATAAATCTCTAAGTATAAAGTTTTGCTTACTTAAACCTTCAAATTTCCAATATAGAGCCTCATTGAGGAGTTACTAACGGTCAATTTTTAACGTATTTTTTTGTTGTTATTTAGTTATTTATCATGGAGAAAATGAGTTTACAACTACAGAAAATTGATTTATTCATCTAGGGTTCATATTCGAAACTGACGGAGTTAACATATATTTAACAAGCGTTTGTTGTGTTAAATGTAACTATCAATTAACCTTCAATCAGACTCAAAATTGAGTTTTTCCATCTAAGATTTTTATTCGAAACTGACAAAATTAGCAAATAGTTAACATGAAGAATTTGCGTCTCTTAATCCAGTTTTTCATACTTTCTTATTTTACGGGAGGAGAGACGGAGAACTTTAGGATCAAGACGGAGAGACGGAGACAAAAACGTCTCTTAATAAGCGTTTGCAAAATTATCGTTGACCATCAATTAACCTTCATTGGGATCAAGATTTGAGAACTTTAGGGTTTAAGTAAGCAAAACTTTATATTTAAAGGTTTGTTTTGGAAACAAAAATATTTTGAAGTTTTCGTTGGAAAATTTTATTAACTTGAATGTTTGTTTTGGAAACACAAATAGTTAAAAGTTTTAATTAGAAAAAATTGTAAAGTTAAAGGGTTTTTATGGTATTTTTTTTTAGTTTTACGTAAAAATCACACCAAACACCACAATTTACTCTTTATTTTGTTATTCGTTTATATCACATTTGATTTAGAAGTTTAAAGAACAGTGAATATGATGAAAATTTTGAAGGGTTGTAGTGGAATATATTGAGGAATGTTACAGGGTAACAAAGATATTGAATTTCCTAAATTGTTTTATTAATTGTACCAATGAAGAACATTTTTTTGTTTGGGATAAAACTTGATAAGAAACATTGAGGATTTGAATGAATGACGATCCTACTATAGATCTTGGCTTTTTTTTTAAGTTTTCTTTATGATAGGAATCCATCATAGCATTAGCAGCAACAAGTCAAAAATAATTGATTATAACTCGGTGACTTTTTTGTTTCATCTTCTAACTACATATTTTTTTATTTTGCTGTTTAAATAATGTTCCGAAGTTGTTGAAATATCTTTTGAGTTCCGAAGAGTAGTTAAACCCTTTTCAAAGAAAATCAAATGTGAATCCATTTTATTTGTTTTACATTAAAAAAAAGGGCCCATAAACAAGACCTTTATGCAGAGTCTTTTATACGGAAGATTTTGAAAATCGTGTGCAATGACCAAACAATCCTTCTCTACTCTGCTTGCAGGCGACGACGACGTCAACAACCCAAAATACCAAAAACCCCCAAAAGTCCCAAAGGAAACTCAAAACCCATAGAAAAGGAAATAACTAATTCTAAATGATTCGTCAATTACTTCTTCTAGATTTTCTGAAAAAAACCGAAATTGAAACAAAGAAACTAAAAAGACGTTATCTTTTCATTGATTCCTCAATTCTCTGCTAATGCGTTAATTTTCCATGGCTGCAATGTTGAAGCAGCCATGGCCACCGTTTCTTCTTCCTCATCTCACCCTAATTCTCCTCCTCTTCCCTCATCATTCCTTTTCTCAATCCGATTCTCCCCGAAACATCGAAACATTTTTCCCAAATGACACCAACTCTGCTCCGGTTCCATCTCCGGTTACTCCGACGCCGCAAAACCCATCATCTTCATCTTCCTCGGACAGAGGAAATATCATAAGAGCTGTGCTCATAACTGCTGCAAGCACTTTACTTGTAGCTGCCGTGTTCTTCTTCTTCGTTCAAAAATGGCGGCGAAGACGACAACGTAGAGACAGAGTCGGAGTCGAAAACACCCTTCCGCCACCGCTTCCTCCGTTAGCAGAGACGACGTTAGCTGGTGAAGGGTTTACTCGATTCGGTGGAAACGTAAAGGGTTTGATCCTTGACGAAAATGGTCTTGATGTGTTGTATTGGAGAAAGTCACAGAGTCAGAGACGTAAGAAAAGCGGAAGCTTTAGAAAAGAGATCGTGCACGGAGGTGACAACGACGAAGAGAAGAATGTGAATTATTCAAAGAATAAAAAGAAATCGGGACCGGTGACTGAGATTCCTCTTCTTAGAGGAAGATCATCGACTTCTCACAGTGTAATTCACAACGATAATTACCAGAATGCCACCACCAACACCACTACTCCTCTTCATGTCAAAAGCGAATCTTTCGAATTTGCCAAATCAGATCCGTTTCCACCACCGCCTCCGCCAATCCCGGTGAAGGCTGCACCAGCGCCTCCTCCTCCTCCTAAGCCTAAGAGTGGTCCTCCTCCGCCGCCTCCTCCTTCTCTTAAGCCTAAGAGTGGTCCTTCACCGCCACCACCTCCACCGTTGAAAAAGTCTGCGGCTTTGGCATCATCATCTTCAAAACCACCACCAGCTCCTAGAGGATCATCTGCAGGGGGAGGTTCAAGTGGAGGAAATGGTCAGGTAAAGCTTAAGCCTTTACATTGGGATAAAGTCAATCCTGATTCTGATCATTCTATGGTTTGGGATAAAATCGATCGTGGCTCATTCAGGTAACATACATCACTCTAATCGTTTATTTCGATTTTAAGTGTTTAATCGGTAAAAATTGAAACTTTGAATTCTTCTTCCTCAGTTTCGATGGTGATCTAATGGAGGCACTCTTCGGCTACGTGGCTATTGGAAAGAACTCTCCAGATCACGGCGGAGATAAAGGACCTAGCTCAAACTCACCGGCTCAGATTTTCATACTCGACCCGAGAAAATCTCAGAACACAGCAATTGTGTTGAAATCTCTAGGAATGACACGCGACGAGCTTGTGGAATCGTTAATGGAAGGTCATGATTTTCATCCAGATACACTTGAGAGACTCTCCAGAATAGCTCCGACGAAAGAAGAACAATCAGCGATTCTCCAATTCGACGGCGACACGAAAATGCTCGCTGACGCTGAATCGTTCTTGTTTCATCTTCTAAAGGCTGTGCCTTGTGCGTTCACTCGTCTTAACGCATTACTCTTTAGAGCTAATTACTATCCAGAGATCTCAAACCATAAGAAGTCTCTCCAGACGTTGGACTTAGCTTGTACAGAGCTTAGATCACGTGGCTTGTTCGTGAAGCTTCTTGAAGCGATATTGAAATCTGGAAACAGAATGAATGCAGGAACAGCTAGAGGAGATGCTCAAGCTTTTAATCTCACTGCGCTTTTGAAACTATCTGATGTGAAGAGTGTTGATGGGAAGACGACATTGCTTAACTTTGTGGTGGAAGAGGTGGTTAGATCTGAAGGTAAGCGATGTGTGATTAACCGAAGAAGCGGAAGCTTTAACCGAAGCAGTGGTAGTTCGATATCCGAGGTTATGTCGAAGGAAGAACAAGAGAAAGAGTATTTAAGACTTGGTTTACCTGTGGTTGGAGGGTTAAGTGCTGAGTTCAGCAATGTTAAGAAAGCTGCAGGTATAGACTACGATACAGTTTCAGCAACATCCTTGGCTCTTACGTCTAGAGCTAAAGAAGCTAGGCATGTGTTAGCGCAGAGCGAAGGAGATAACAAAGAAGGAGAGAGGTTTGTGAAGAAGATGAATGAGTTTCTTGAGTCGGTTGAGGAAGAAGTGAAGTCAGCAAAAGAACAAGAGAAGAAAGTGATGGAGCTTGTGAAGAGAACAACAGAGTATTATCAAGCAGGAGCTATAAAAGGAAAGAATCCACTTCATTTGTTTGTTATTGTTAGGGATTTTCTTGGTATGGTTGATAAAGTTTGCGTCGAGATCGCTAGGAATTTGCAGAGGAGGAAGACTACAATGGAAAGTCCGCAGCAGAGGAATGCGGTTAAGTTTCCGATTTTGCCTCCAAATTTCATGTCAGATAGATCTAGAACTGATATAGAATCGGAGGATTATGAAGTGAGTGACACGTAGATCGCTCAGATTATAAGGAGGAATCAAGGGTCAGGATATATTTGAAAAGTCAAGACGAAGTTGTTGCGTAAAAAGGAAGCTGAGACCAAAATATTCATTGATTCATGAAAAGTTGTTAAAGTTTGTTACACTTTCTCTCTCATTTTCTCTGTAATCGCTTGTTTGATTCATCTTCTGCGAAGGATCTTTCTCTTTCTAGATTCTTGCAAGGTGAATTGGGAATTCCTTGTTTCATGAACATTGGATTCTCTTGGTTATGAATTGATTCGTTGATTTGTTAATTCATTTGTATCAAGAACTGATTTTGGTGGATCAGATTCTGATATGTGAGTTCTCAAAGGCCATCTTGATGATGGAACATATTGTTAGAGGGAGAGCCTTAGATTTGTTTGGTTGTAAATAATAGAATTGCTTGGCTATTTGATTATATTTTTTTGCCTGAAAAACTCTTTGAAATATGATAACTATATTAGTTCTGCTGCATAAGAATTAAGAACTGAATTTTGCAGTTTGACATTGCATATTATGAACCAGTGTTCTTTAAATATTTTTTCTTATCAATTAAACATTGGTTACACTTTTACCAGTTAACAATATCAGACGTACAAATTTCTCAGAAACAGACAAAGGTCAAGATTGTTGTTATTCATGAATGTTCTTTTGTTTTCTAGTCTTGTCTGAAATTCCTGAATGCTTAGGTCTAGAGTTGATTAAGACAGACGACGAAGTCAAGAGTTTGAATACTTTGACAACTAATTTGAAGGTGTTTGTCTGTTTGATTTGACTTATTGACACATACGGAAACAAAAACAAGTAAATTCTTTTACTATTAACTTCTTTCGTTATCAATCTCGTATTCTCAACCATTTATACATCAAAAATAACAAAACAAAGAAACAAAAGTAAATTATAATTTCGTGTATGGTCAAAGAGTGTTCGACAACTGAAAAGATCAAACACATGATGGTAACTGTGATCATCCTCAAAGAAACTGCAGAACTTGGAATTATAAATAAATAACTGTGTTAATTATATGCTGAAGATTAACAAGATTGATTCAATTAATATCTATTGTTCTTACTCAGATAACAAAATAATCATTGGAGTCTATTATACACATACATAGGAAACTGTAAATTATAAAAACTATCCATTACTTTTTTATTACTCCTTCCACAACTAAATACTGAGCAACTAGAGACTTCTGTATATAACAAAAAGATCATCGACTCCTTTACCTCAAGACTGATGGAACAACATTGGTGTTGATCTTGGCCAGAAGATAAGACTATAATCGAATGGATATAACTATTATAACACCTTGTCTAAAGAGCCTTTTGGAACGGTCCGCATTGGAAGAGAACCCTGCATGGGTTTTGCTTTCGGTTTAAGAGAGTCCCTCCGGGTTTTGGCATCAATCACTCCTGCCTGCTAAACATGGAAAGTAATGAGACCATAATATATCTTCCGGGATTGAAAAAGTGCAAAAAAAATTGTAAACCTTTGGGTTCTTCTGCACGCGTGTCTTCTCTACAGGTTTTGCACCAGACTTTGAAAGCTGAGCAACGTGAAGAAAAGTATTAGCGCGAGTACACAGAGACTGTTAGAGTAAACATCCATGTTTAGTTTGTTTATGAAAGAGATAACCTCCTTTTGTTGTTTCTCTGTGGTCTCGTTGCTTTTGAGTCCATGAGATGGAGAACGATGAGCGCTAGTACTAGTTCTTTTCTCCAAGCTACTTGCTTTTGTAGGCCTGCTTTTTTAGGACAAGAACCAAACTTTAGGACTCAAAACATGAGATGATGAGTTTCAGTAAACCAAGCAAGAAACTACAAGTCCCATGAGTATATATATATATACCTGCCATTTTCCTTCTGACGAGTAGCTACTGATGGAATACTAGTTGCCTTTGTAGGATTCTGGTGTTTAAGTAGCTAATCAGTAGATAATCTTTCACAATCAGTGTAATACAAAAGATTACTTAATACTAATATACCTGCTTTAAAGCTGTGTTTTGCCCGTCGACAGAACTCTTGAAGTCGAAACTCTTTTGAAATGATTTAAACGCACGTTTGACAATGTCTTTATCTCCCATTCGCTCCATAATCAATGATTTTCTAGTGCTTGTAAGAGCAGTAGGATCGGAGGCAGATGGGTCTTGATTCATCGAGATATGCAACGACTTTGGAGCTGTTTGTTTGTTTCTTAGTAAAGCAGAGCCATTTACCTTCTTTACTGAAGACTGGGATGTAGATAGTGAACTAGTTTGCGAAGCTGGCTTGTACACTCTTGGAGTTGAGAACCCTGGAGAGGCTTTTGAGATTGGTGCTGCTGGTTTCTTTGGTGCCTTTATCATGTTTCTGATCTCCTTACTCGGTGGAGTTTTCCTACTTGCTACAATCTTGTTAGTTGTTGGTTTTTTGGTCACCTGATTAGGCTGTAGACAAGAAAGCAATAGAGCATTTTAGAAAAGCACAATGACACACAAGAACTAAGCTCTCTTTTTTTTCTTCTTTAAAACACATCCTAAGAACTTGAAAAGTATACCTTGGGAGAGCTTCTTGTAGGATTAATCCTCACATTTCCATCATTCGTCTTGATTAGACTATGCTTTTTCTCTTTCTTCACCACCTTCATTGGTGTTTGATTTGTATCCTCAGTATCATCTTTCAATGGAATCTCTTCTCTCACTTCTTCTCTTACTTCAATCTCTTCTATATCCTCCACTTGTGAAACCTCTTCTGGTTTCTCCTGCATATGGACGACCACTTCTGAATTTTCCTCCACAAGAGCAGTCTCTTCTGAATTCTCCAGTTTTGGACTATCCACACTATCCTTGACTTCTTCTTTCACTTGATCAACCGAGCTTTGACATTCCTTGACAATGATAGTTTCTTCATTAACCTCCTCAATACTCAGTTCGTTTACTTCAGCAGCGATATCAGTCACATGCTTATCTTCATCACAAGTGAACTTCCCATTAGATTCATCCACAACCCCAGACTCTTCCACCAAATCGCCATTTTCGCGTTCCACACTCTCCTGATCTGTAACGACTGATCTAAAAGACTCATTCTTGTCCATTTCTTTCTCCTGATCCATAATCTCAGCTTTCCTCTCAGCAATCTTCTTGTAATGAGCTTCAAAATAAGCCTTCTTCTGAGCTACTGATCCTGGAGTTGCACACTTTCCAACTTCCTCCAAGTACTTGTTTGGTGAGAAAGCTGAGAATTTCTCCCATGAAAGTGAATCATTCTCAAATCTACCAAATGAAACCGACACTTGCAGGCTCGGATTCGATGAAGTTGCCGCCTTTACCGGATTATCCTCCATCAAGCCATAAAATCTCTAACCCATATGAAAATCAAGAACCCACCACATAAATCATGAGAAATAGATAATCAAAGTCAAGAACTTGTAAGATCTCACAAAAACACAGACAAATTAAGCAGAAATCCAAAAGAAAGAAACACAGAGACTAGTCAGAGATGAGTGGATACCTTATCATCAATATTGGCAACACCAACTTGCATATCACCCATTAATGCTCAAGCAGAAGAACCCTACTTCACACAAAATCCAAGGAAATTTTGTAATTCATCTGAAGTAAAGAAGGATCTAGTTTCTACTTTCACTTTCTCCTTTTTGTAACTCTCTATGTGAGCAAACTCAGATTCTTGTGGACAGTGTGTACTATCAAGCTTTCAAATAATTAAAGTAACAAAAAAAGACCCAAATCTTCATCAATGATTGAAAGTACCAAATTTTACTTTGAAGGAGAGAGAATCTAAGAGAAAGTGAAATGAGGATCCAAAATCTTACCACAAAAGTGAAGATAACCCACAAAACAAAATTGCTCCTAATGATGATTCACCTTTTTCGACTTTAGATTTCTGCTCCGAGTGGAGACGCACACACAAAAAAAAGTAGTAACAGTTCTCTAAAGTTTAAAACCAATGTCTTTCAAAGTTGAAGACTTTGAAAAAAAGAGGAAAGACTTGTCAAGAATAAAATTATTAAATAATTGTGGTCACTCAGCTGAAAAAAATCTTAAATGAAGATTTAACAAGAGGGAGATGAAAAAGCAAAAGGAAGAAGAAGAAGAAGAAGAGATTAGATCCAACTCAGATCGGCAATGAAGTCAAGAGTCGGTGGGACCAGTAATATGCAAGTGATAACTTCAAAGCGATCAAGAGAAGAGATCAGAGACAAATAACACTGTACTACTTGCGTTCTATAACTTCTAATAAGTACTTAAATTAAGAGTTTGTTTATTAAAAATATTTGAATAGAGTGACTAAATTGTAAATTAATTAATAAGACTAAAGTTTGTCTAATAAATGTTTGCCTCCTCTTCTCAGGACATCTGTGGATGTGTGGGGACCCCATAGATTCTTCTCATCCGTGAACTTTTCTTATGAACACCGTTATTGAATCTGACCCAACAGATAAAAACGTATTTGGGCTTTAACAGCTTAGCCCATTAGTAGTTTCAGGAAACGACAGTGTTTACTCAATGATCCCTTGACCCATTGGTAGTTTTGAAACGTAACAATTATGATCCCTTGACCAGGTTTTATAACCATTGCCAAGAAGACTTGAAGTGCTGGCTGACCGACTATAATTGCTTCTCCAATACCAAAACTTAGATTCCCAATAGCTAGAGCCATTCAATGTCATTAATAACACTCTTCTTCCCCATTTTTCTAACTAGACAACTTTAATGATTTAAATGAAAAAGCATCTCTCAAGACTCTCAACAGTACGAACTAGAGATTGATAGAGATCGTTATGATTATGTGAGTATACAAGTAAGTTTAAAACCACAATAGGCACTTCAAGATGAGTTTTATTAAGAACAAAAAGATTGAAAAACAAAGAGTACCAAAATGACAAAAGAATTCTCCAAAATAGGGTTATCATCAAATGGCTTAATCAACAGCCTCTATACTCTCCATCTCCCTCTCTAAATCGATTTGTACACCACAAAATCAAAGAATCACTCACCTGAACAATGATATTTGTAAACTCTGGATGAAAAAATGAATTAAACTTTTTAAAACTCTCTCACAAAAAGCTTGAATCATCAGTCAACTCTGACAAAGAAGCAAACCCAAGTAGTGACTGATCTTTAGCTCTCTCAATCTTATGCTTATACAAATCATATGGCTCCCAAAGATGATCCAACGGACAAGGTCTCTTCTCATCAAGTCTAACCCATGGCTTCCCTTTACCACTCCAATGCAACAAACTCACAGGACCAGGATGCAAAGAACGACAACTTCCTCGTATATTGTCTCCTCCTAGACCATGTTGGTTCCATCTATGATCAATAGCTTCAACATCTCCGGCGAACACAAGAAGAAACGGTGGTAGAGATCCAAGATCGTAGATTCTTCGTTTCTTTTGCAATTGCATCCATTGTTCTAGCTTCTCTCTGTAATTCCCTTCTCTCCATCTAACCATATCCATCACCATCACACCTGTATTGAAATAGCAAGGTGTTCGACCCGAGATTAAACCCGGTAAAGCCGGGTCTGACCAAAACCCGGAAGTGAAGTACTGTGTGAAGTTTGCGTGACAATACTCCGGCGCTCCGATGACCCGTGACCCGGTCAACACCGTTTTCCAAAGCTTTGTGATATCGTCGACGACTATAACATCCGAGTCAAGATAGATGACTCGGTCCACGCTTTGATCGAGTATATCTCCGAGATAGTTCCGAGCATAGTTCAACGGATTCTCCAAAGCTTGTCTAATCGACGAAGATATGAGATTGATCACTGTATCTTCCCTAAAAATGTAAACTTTAAAGTTCAGCGAAGGAAAAGTAGACCGAACGAGTTGACTCAGTACACGTGGACTCGCTGAGTCAAACTCAGCAGCGATGAAATGAAAGAAGACGTTCTCTGGACACGACGCGTGGCGAAGAACGGAATGAACGGCTGCGATTGATCCACGGAGATACTCCGAGTCTAAAGTCATAGCTATGTGTACAACAAGCGAAGGATCATTAGAAGACGACACGAAGTTCTCTTTGTTAACTGATGACGATGCACACTCCTTGCCGTTTCTGTATTCCGGAGCTTCCATGAACGGACCAAGTTTATTTCCTCCGCCGCCACCGACGCTCGTGATCCTTGCCGGAATCAACCGTATTCCAACGGCAAACGGTGAAAGAACAATCAAACAAACGAGCGTCAAGACGGCGTTTAAAGAAAAACGCGACGGCATTATTGAAAACGCGTTTGAATCAAAATGAATGACAAGAATATAAAAGAAAAAGATTTGAGCTTTATTATCATCGGCTAATGATTAAGCATTGTTGCAAGAATTTGAGTAAGTTTCCGAAAAAAGATTTCAAGAATGTTACTTTTATTTGATATTTGAATAGTTGTCTCTCCACAGAGATGGAGAGAAAAGGAAAGAGGAAGAAGAAGAAGCAGAAGAAGAAAGATTGGTTGTAAAAGAGATGTTTCTCATTGCTTTAACTTTGGATCCTTCATGATTTGTTTTCCTGATTTAAGAGATTACAAATCACGCGCTATTAAAGCGCGTTAGACGGCAATTAAAGGAAAGTTTTTGAAGAGCAAATCCCTAAAAACTTAATTACCTGTAATTAACAAAAAGGTTAATCAGAAGATTGTAGGTGAAGAAGATAGTAGCGCTGTTCGACTGCGGTAAGGTGTACCGGAAGGTTTTAAATGAAAGGTTGGTTTTGGAACTTGTCTTGACCCATTAAGGCGATGCCAGCTGTGAAAGGTCGAGGGAAACAGCTGGATGATTCGCTTTTTGGAAATGGGGTCCATAGTAGTAACAATGGACGGGTGAGATTAAATGATAAGAAGTTTGAGAACTCAACTTGGCACGTGCTCTGCACACCTATTTTACTTGTTAATGTCTTATGACATTGGAAAACCAGAAAATGTTTGCCAATAAATGTTTTTGCCAGTGAAAAACAATAATATTTCCTTTTTTTTTCTCGGTTAATAATATATTGTTAACAAAAATGTATTATATTTTCGAACTGGCAAGCAATATATATATGTACCCCAGGAATGTTTTTATGGAAAGAAATAAAATAATATCCTTTTGCTTTACAAATTTCTAAAAATATAAGATTTTGTACAGCCAAGCAAGGTATAAATTCCTAAAAAAATATTTTCTTCCCAAAGCATGCTAATAATTCCTTTTGCATTACAAAACGGTAAATAAAAAACATCAGCTTTTGTACAACCAAACAAGGAAACTATATATTCTTTCACATGTCGCAATCATTTAACAATGATTTTATAAAGTTAATAATGAATCTTAGAAAACAGTACAAAATTTTGTTAAAAATATCGTACATCCGTTCAAATGTTACTATCGTATTATATAGATAGACTTGTTTCATGCGTTTCACCGACGAATAAATAGACTCGTGGCTATCATTCCATTTGTTACCTTGAAATTTCATTACGATATATATTATGTTTTAGTTGTCGGCAAATTTTATTATGATATTAAAATTTTAAAAAATGTTTGTTGTCTTGATTGTATATTATTGGGCTGTTGGTAGCGACTACCGAGCCAATTAATTCGAATATTCCCGTTGGGTAGTGCAGCTCATGGTCAGACGTAACATAATAATAATATAAAACCCCCCAACTATCTCTAAATCACTTTCTATATGTGATGCAATGTGTATTATTATGGACTTTTCCTCGAGGACGAGACGAGAACACGATGAATATTTACGTTGAACATGATATGTATCTTTCTTTATTTAATTTGGAGAATATTCTTGAAATAGTTAGACAATGAACGTTATATAAACCTGCCAAAACAAATTATTTTGAGAGTAAAAAGATAAGCAATGTTTGGTTAAGAAAAGAAGAAGGAATCAACGTTCTGATTAGTGATTAGTAGTTAGAAGAAATCTAAATTAAAATGGAGAAATTAAATGAGTGAGTGCGTCATAGAGTTTACCTGTTCAATAGGATTTGGTGTTGATGAGAAAGGGACTTGTAGTAGAAGCTAAGATTATTCAAGTTAGGTGGTGGGGACATAACTCTATTCATGTGGTTTTATTGGTACCGACGGATAAGTTGTCTTTTTTTTTTCTTTTTGATTATTTTGATTTTTAAAATGTGTCATTTGTAGTTGGAGATAACGAATTAAACACGGGTTCCTGATGATTTTGATAATCACATGTCGATGACATTCTTTATTTCAGACAAAGAAGCTGATGATATATTTTTTAACCGCTCTCTTTGTTATTTCTCTATCTTTTCTCATAGAGAGTGATGTGTGAAGCTTCTTGCTTGGTCAAAATAACAATGTTCAAGTGTGGGAAAAACAAAAGTTGGGAAACTGAAGAAGCAATGGCTTTACACTTCAAATGGAAAATTTAAAAACAAAACGTGAAATATTTTGGTAGCAAGACCAAAGATTTGTGTAGCCTTGCCTTTGAATTTATTGAATCATCATCATCTCTTGTGAAGCAAGATTTATGCAAGTGTTACTTTGAGTTCTTTCCTGTCTGCTCCAAAAGACTGCAAATTGCAATGGAGAAAATGCGTAAATCTCTAAATTCATATGCAAAGAACTATATATAATCTTTATGAAAAAGAGATGTTCTGTTAAAAGGATATGAAAGAGTGGGAGAGATAGAATAGTAACCTCAACTCCGCAGTCTTTCACGTACATGTTTGTGAATAGCTCGGATGCATCTGGTACCGGGCTCTCCTGAAACAAGTTAAAACAGTAAGGAATTAGTAAAATGCTTTGAAATGAATAACAAAGGCAAAGCTATAACTTATAAGATTATTACCTTGGCCTGAGCTACGGCGTCATCTACTTCTTTCCTTATTTCTTTCTCCATGTCCTTTAAAGTCAAGAGCATATTGTCATTTCCATAGGCATATGATGATTGTATTTGTAAGTATGCTATTTGTCTAGAGAACAAAGTACCTTAAGCTCTTTTTCCATAGCTATGTCATGAGATAAGAGCAACTTTCGAACCCTTTCGATTGGATCACGAACCTGAAGGTAACACGAATGAAAATTTAACATGTTTAAAAGTTTAAAAGTTTTTAACGTTTTGGGAAGTATTCTTATAACAGAACAAAGAACTAACCTGTCTCACGCCAGAGACTTCATCACGTGTACGGTAGGTGCTTCCTGGGTCAGACATAGAGTGACCGTGGTATCTGTAGGTGTCCATCTCAAGGATCTACGCAAAGTAATGCCAAAAGCTATGTGATTAGATTCACAAGATCTCAAACGCTTGTCCCGATGTGTTGGTGACAAGAATGCAATAAAGGAAAATTGATTGGAAGCTGAACTCAGACAAGTAGTTACACACTAAAAAACTTCAAAAGAGTATTAGTGACTTCTACTACTTTTGATTAGAAATCATAAGAGTCTGTCAATTACGACATGTCACGTTCTCTTGAAATCAGCAAACAAAAACGTTTCTTATGTCCTAAACAAAAGTATTACATGCTAAACAGAGAGAAGTACTTATAAAAGCTTAGTTTTCTCCAAACAATTTACTTAAATAAACCTCAATCAATCCAAAATCCAGACTAAAAGTACAAGCACTTAAAGTTACCAAGCACCACACATGCAAACACTGAATGATTCTATGACTTCTTAATTTACGTAACATGCTCAGAGAGTCATATTTATTAGGTTCAGTTTTGAAGAAACTATAGGAGCAGCTAAGACTGTGAAACAAAGGAAAGAAGACTTCATATAAGCTGTAATGGTAATACATGTTGACAGATAAAGCATTGTGCAAACTTACAAAAGGTCCATTCTTGAGGGCATGCTCCTTGGCAAACTTGCATGCCTGTTTCACAGCTAGTGCATCCATACCATCCACCTTATAAAGAACACAGAAGATGTTCACTAGTAGTTAGCTTTAAGGTCACACTCTCACCAATCAGAAAAACAAAAGATACATTCAATTGACTAAACCATCAAAAATACTGAAGCAACTTCTGTCAAACAACAGATCTTTGAAGACAATGCAATTGGTAGTTCTCATGAAGTTACCAGTAAAGGTTTGTCTTCATTCAATTTGAGTCTAAAGCCCTATCCTCACTACGAATAGCGGTCTAAGCAACCCTATATCAACCAAAAGCACGCTATAGCTACACACTCAACTTCACTCGATGTGAAAACCATTGCAACACTCAAGACCACGACATTAAACAATTCAGTCTCACCTTCAAGCCAGGAACATAATCTCCACGCTTGAAGTAAGCTGGAGACTTAGCCGACCTCCACGTAGCCGTTCCCATTCCATCTAAACATCAAACAATCCAAATCAACACAAACTCACTCAAGACTCAAAATTCCAATCAAACAAACACAAGTACCAAAATAAAACAAAACTCACAATGGTTATTCTCGCAAACAAGAATCGCAGGCAAATCCCACAAGGCAGCAATATTCAAAGCCTCAAACAACTGTCCCTGATTCGCAGCACCATCACCATACATGGCAAAAGTCACAGCTTCATCCTTATTATACTTCTGAGCAAAAGCTATACCACATCCCAATGGAATCTGAGCACCAACAATCCCATGTCCACCATAAAAGGAAGCATCTTTCTTATAGAAATGCATAGATCCTCCTTTACCATGAGAACAACCAGTTTTTCTTCCCATAAGCTCAGAGAAAGCATCAACAAGCTTCCCACCACGACCTATGAAAGTACAATGATCTCTATAAGATGTGATAATCGCATCTTTCTTTGTAATCGCCGCTTCCATCCCCACCGCTAAAGCCTCTTGACCATCGTATAAATGGCAAAATCCACGGATCAGCTTCGCCTTGTAAAGTGAATCTGCTGCGATCTCCATCCTCCTCATCCGAGCCATGTCACGGAAAAACGAAAGGATCTCCTCTGAGGAAGTCTCGACGGAGCGTGACGGCGCATCACATAGATGCGGCGTGAAAGGGACGGCGGTTTCGATTGTGATCGGTGATGTATCTGTGGAAACATGGCGGCGAATTGCGTAGGGTAACGCAGTGGTCACCGGCTTAAGGAAACTGGTGGATCGTGAAGAAAGTCGTGATAGCGCCATCTCCGGAGCTCTCCGATTTGGCAAATGGGCAGTCAAAAAATCGAATCAATTTGTTGAAGTGAGGGAAAGTTATAAAGCAAAGCGTCTTCTCATGAAAATGTCAAAACCCTTTTATGGTAATTGACTCATTTCTATAGAACATAAAAAAAATGAAATTTTATATTAAATGTTACAACAAAATACAAAATTTTACAAAAACAGAGTTAAAAAGAGTAGCTTCACACATGTAACAAAGATCATCGTCCTTTGAGACAACAAAAAGCCAAATACTCTGTTGCTTTATCCGGTGAAGTCAACAATGGAGAATTGACATTTTCTTTTGTTGTTTATGTTAAGTTGAGTTGCTTTTGGTATCTTTTGTGTATCCTTCTTCCAAATTGTTGTTACAGGCTAGTCACAAGTCTTTGGTATCTTTGTAACCTTCTTTGCCTAACTAAACAACAATTAGAAATGGACTCTTGATTGTGGCTCAAAGTTTTACTTCTCTTCTTAACACGCACCAATAAATCTTCTGTTTCTAGTACATAGGAGACCTGCAGGAGATTTCAGAAACACTCTCTCAGGAAACTCGAAAGCGGTAAGCGTAAAAAAGAAGAAGACCAAAGTGTTGTTACCTTTGAAGAATTGCAGGCTATCTTACACTCCAACCCATTTTTAAACTTAACTCCATCTGTGCTGTATAACTGTTCATCCTCACCACCAATTTTGCGCTTGTTCCTGGAGGATACATAAAAATGAGTTGTTCATTTAGCTTTTAGAGATCAGAGATAGTCCATTTGTTCAAGTTCTAGAGTTACCTCTTTAAATAGATTCTGCGATTCTCCCTTGCATTCGATTGTATGGAGAGGAAGTCAGTGTGGAGATAAGCTGCGAAATCCGGGTCAATGGATACAAATGTAACATCTGGCTTATCAAGACCGTTGCACATAAGCTGAATAGAGAGTTTGGCTGGTGTTGGTAATTTCTGCATACACATGAAGTTTGGAAGCTTGATCAGCAGTGTAGTGACAATAATATAAGCAAGTTTATGCATGATGGAGCAAAAGCTTACACATTCAATACGATAAATGTTTTCATCGGGGAGGAGGACACGAGCATTATCGTAATAAACACCATCAGAAATCTTCTCAGGCTTTCTTGATTTCTCATATGCATAAAGCTGAAGAAGTTTGTTGTCCATCTCATCAGCTGCCACTCCTTGGAGCTGAAGAATGACCACATTTAGGTTAGTAAAAGAGCAAGTAAAGAAACAGTCAGAGAAAACACCAAAGACCAAAATCTTACATGCTTGATGAATTTATGGATCAGTTTGTCCAATGTAAAGAGAACATAAGACTGAGTCCCGATTATCGCTCGGCAGTCATCTTCAAACTTTGAATTATCAGATGTACCATCAAGTAAGTTGTAGAGAGCAGTCATGAATCTGTTTTCCATTGAAGGAATTTATAAGAAGGGAACACATATGAATGCCAAAACCAAAAACAATCTCTACTACAAAAAAGCAAACTTCACCTAGCATAGGAATCAGTAGGATTTTTGGTATTTATGGTCTTCCACTTTCCTTCTGGGGATGATGAATTAACTTTTGCTGATAGTATTCTCTCATACAACATCTGTCAGGAGTAACTGTGTAAAGTTAGCAAGTGAAAACTCTTTGTACTTTAGATTATACTGATTTTTTAAAAACTATATGTATGGTCATTTGTTCTTACCCGGTGAAGCCTGAAAAGAACGTAAAACGAATCATTCCCATAAAAGACTTGAGAGTTCTTCATAGACTCTTTGTACTTGTCATGCAAATCCAAAGCTGAAGGAACATACTTTACTAAGGGCTTTACATGCAGCAAGAATCGTGCTGAAAAGGGTAAGGCAGACCCCTCTTCTTCAGCATCATGTGCATCAGCCATACCTTCATCCTCGCCTTCACTTTCTCCCTTGTTATTGGGATCTATATCAGCCTCTGGATCTTCACCACCACCAGACTCCGTTCCAGAAACATCACCGTTCTCATATGCATTTCTGCTGTCCTCTGATGATCTTGCGGCTAGTTCATCACCTTCAGTATCATTCTCTGCCCTTGTCTCCATGCAACATGGTTCATCTTCTCTACTTCTCTCTCGGCTTAAGTTATTTCCAGCATTATCGTTCACTTTGCTTGTGGCCTCCAAACCACTTTCTGCATAAACTGCAAAGTTATCTTCCTCAAACTCTCCCGTAGGAGAAAGTTCACCTTCTTCTCTTTCAACTTTTGATGCCCCCGCCAACTCTTGATTACTTGTTATTTCTACCAAGATCCCATTTGTCAATACTTTCTTGTTACCGACCTATGGGACAAATACTGTATCAGTACAACCTCTTGGTAAACACAGGACTAAGGGTGTTAACTGTTAACTTCAATCATCTACTTAGACAGTTTCAGTTCAAAAAAATTATATGAGGATGGAGCCAAAAGTCCATCAGTAACACTATACCTCTAGTTTTGGCCCATTTCCATCATTCATCTTCAACTCCAACTCTGTTCCACTTGTCACACCAGTAGGCTTTAGACTATTATTGCAAAGCCCTGGCCAAGTAAAAAGGACACTGTTCATCCCTTGGACAATGAAAATGAAAAATTCAAAGAGAAGTTATACTGAAGCAAGGTTTCAGGATGTTACCGACTGTGTGTAGTACGTTGCTTCCTCCATTACTTTGGCCTAATAATCCATCCACAGAAAGTGCAGTTGAATGATGTACATGCTCCATCGAAACATCCTGTTTTCTTTCAGGCATAGCTTCATTCTTCTGCATTTTCTCATTCTGAGAAGTCTCACAGGAATCTGAGGTCCTACCACCAGCGCCATCCCTACCTAGATTACTAGTTTGCCCCAACTGATTACGTTCATTAATTTTTCGACATGTCTTTGCGCGTTTAGAGTCAGCAAAACTAGCGCAATTGTGAGGACTTCCCTCACTCTCTCCACCACTTGCACTACCACTTTTTACATTCTGGTTCGTGGACTTGAAAACGTCTTCTCGGTCTTCAACACCGTGAGGGCGAGAGGGAACACCAAATATTTGTTCCACAAAGGTTGACCAAATCTTCATAACCTTATCTAACTGTTCAGTGGAACACATTTCTGCACACAAATACTTGATCAGCTGGTAAAGATCTTCATGAAGGTCAGAATCTGGATAATCATACTCCAAACTGGGGGAAATAGATAGTTTATTTCCAGCTGCAAGAGCAAGAAGTGAATCCTCCTCTCGCTTCTTTTCAGTTATCTCTTTTATCTCTGCCAACAATGCTGCAGAAACAATATAGAACACAAGAATTTGATAAACCATTCAAAGCCTGACATAATAGAATAATATGTGTAATAAGGTAATGAACAAAACCTTTCGTGCTCAAATTCTTTGAGTCCTGCTGTTTGAAGTAGAAACTTTGATGATCAAGTGACTTGTAGTAGTTCTTGGCATATATGTCAGCCCAAATTTTGTCGAAATCAGATCGACACTTTGCCCACTCTTCTTGCTTCTGCTTCAAACGGGTTAGGATAACAGGTAAAGCCAGAGACACGTTCTTCTTTAACACATCCAGCACATCGAGCCCGTGATCACCATATAAACGTTCTATACACCTTATGTTTAGAGCTACAAAAACAGTAACAAAGGAATGCATCAGAGAATAAAAAATAAACAGCTCAGCTACTATTGTATTAACATTCATGCTTCTTTTTCTTTTACACCTCTTATATGCATATACCTGTGAGGTGATCTTCGACACGGATGGGGCCGCTGGTTTTCAGTTCATTACTGTTAAGCTTTGCTAACAATTCTTCCACATGCTTTGTAGTTGAATTCACTGACTCTAATAGCATGTCTAGCTCAAACCTAAAGCAAAAAGATAGATGCATATGCATGAAAACCAAATATAATGGCTCACAATAACAGGAGAGTAACCATTATTTATGAAGAGTATGAAATACAGGTTTCATTATTAGAAGTTAAATAAACCAACCTGTCATCTTCACATTTGAAGAGGCTCTCTTCATACTGGTTCTTGCGCATGTGGCTAAATGAATAATCTTCACTTCCTGATGTGACAGAGACCCAGTGATCGTTCAGCACCAGGTTACCAAGCTCTGTCTTCTGGCTTGCAATAGAAATTGGGTACTGCAGAAAGGAAAATATTTTACATTAAAAACTAGTGAAACAAAAGATGAACCCAAGAAAAGTAGATCTAGGCATGACAAGCAGCAGCCACATACATTCTTTGGAAGTAACCGATAACTAGGAGTGCATTGTTCACAGTTTGAGAGATCTAGTTCATTGATAGGCTTTGCCCATTTCTGACTTGCTGCTGCTTTTTCAAGCCTCTCCTTATCATGATCTCTGTCTGTCAACCCTTCATCTTTCTTATGTTCTTGGTCTCTATCATTGTCCAGTGATGGCTGAGAGTGTTTACCTTCACTCCACAAGGATTCTGCAGTCATAGTTTAGAATTGATTCGTTTTCTTTTCAGAACTAGAAATAGAAATAGAGATAGATAGACTTACTCTTAGTTAGAATACTTGAAAGCAATCCTTCTGCAAGAAGAATGAAACGGTCAAGAATCTGTCTTTTTATCAAGAAAGTAAGAAGAGAGAATCATAGTTTTGCCTTGTTACCATTCTTTTGACATTGCACCAAAAACTCCATAAAGGAATCCATGAGGTCAGGATATACTCCAATTAAATCTCCTACCTGATGCAAGCACAAATGTTAATATATCATTCGTAAAAACGAATGCTACAGTGAAAATTTAAGCATTTCTATATATGCATACCAAAGATTGAAGTTCTGGTTGGCTGATTATTTCCTTTGAAAAGAGATTAAGACAACGTAAAAACTCCTGGTACTCTGAGGTATTAAGCTTTTCCTTTACTCTATCGACAATAGCTAGCTCTTGAATATAACCTGTAATCACATGAGACAATTTTTAAGCACACATGGAATAGCAAACAACAAACTCACTCACTACTTATCATCTTTCTAATAAGTTGTCATAAAACAAGAACTCACTTTTCATGGCACCTTTTTCATCATAAGTAGATGAACTAGGAACCACTCCAGAAAATTTATCTCCTTCCATGACTTGATTGGAAAATTGAGCCGAATCATCGCCTCTAATTTGTAGTTTCTGCTTCTTGTTAAGAAACTGCTCTTTTTGGCTACCAGGTTCGAAATCTCTGGCATCCCTATGCTCATGTTCTTTGTTTTTACCTCTCATGTGTTCTTTATTTTCTTTCATCAAAGGTCTCTCCCGGTCCACTTCAGTAAGTTCGGTACCAAAGTCATGGTCAGGATGTGGAGTAATGATCCGGTCCTTCTGCAACAACCCCCAAACAAATGATATTCAATAATAGAGTAAACATATAGATCATTAGCATTCTCTAAGGTTAAATAAATTTCTGAGAAGAACCTTATCAGGCAGAGAACTCCCTTTGTCAGAAACCGAAGTTTTAACAGATTGAGTAGAGGCTGTTGCTGAGGTATCAGGTAGAAAGTGAGTAAACTCACTAAGCAAATCCGTATGATCCCGAAATAGAATAGCAACCTGAGATTAAAAATCTAAAACTAAGTACATAGTAGCAAGAAAAGTACAAATAGTAATCTATCAATGAGCCTACCTCTTGGTAGACCTCAGTGATGGACTTACTATCCTTTCTATACATGTTTAAAATGTCTAAAAATGATTTGTATACACGATCATCTCCTTGAAACCTTGTCTGCAAAATGAATGAATCATTTCTTTAGTGGAAAAAAAAGCAGTAATATTTCTTGTACAGTGTAGCACATAAATATATATATCTTACCTTAATCTTGTTAACAAAACTAATAGCTTCCTCAAACTCAACGCGTTTCTTTAATGGAGGTTGTCCATCCTCGGGTTGAAGTGTGATCTCAAAACCTTTTGGCAAGAAAGTATTGAAACCCAAAATTAACTCTTGGTGTCCTTTGAAGAGTTCTTTTACCTTTGTTATGACACCAGCAGTATCAACTCTACAGTAAAAAGAAAAAAACACAATTCGAAATCATTTCTCAAAAACCATGGAGTAAGTATTATTGTCTGAACAAAGACCAAAACCAAACTATATACCTCTGAGATTTAAAATTCTTCATGACCTCAAGAAACTCATCATATTTTTCTCGTTTATCCAGAAATTTATCCTTGACAGCTTTAAGGTAAGCAAGTGCGTCATTTGTAGTTAGCTTCTGTGCATTTCCTCCTCCAACCATGGTTTAAAGTTGAACAAAGCTTCATTACCATATAAAGAAAAACAGATCATAAAAAAAGTCATTAAACATCTCCAAATACGTTACAAAGTTTCTTCAAAATATGAATAAAATCCTTTGAACAACTAATTACTCATAAGCTTATTACCAAAAGTCTTGACAAAAAAATAAGTTCATTCCATGAATTTAAGGATTCAAGTAAATTTGGTCATCATCATTTAACAAACCCGAAAACAAAATCCTTAATCATCCATCATCTACAAATCACATCTTAAAATAACACTAGAATCAATCAAATAAAAAGAAAAAAATTCAAAGAATCGAACTAGAACTCATCTTAATAAGAAGCACCTGCAGATCTAGCAACGACAAACACAATTTTTATTTTTATTTTAACAAAGCAAAAGGAGTTGGAAAAATTCGATCCTAACTTAACCCTCGGATTATTTGACATTAACTTGAGGATTAAAATTATAATGCCCAAAAAAAATGAAAGAAGATCATCTGTAAAGTAATAGTTACCGAAATTTAGAGAAGACGAAGGAGAAGTGTAGAAGCAGAAGCTTCCTCCTTAAATCCCACGGAGACAAAACTATTCAACAATTTTCAGACAGAAAGACACTCTGCGCAAAACGAGTTTTATGAAAGATTGAGATTTCTTCTTCAAGGAGTTTTACGTCTTCTTATGTAATTTTACAATATTTTCTCGTTTTCCTTTTTTTTTGTTTTTTTTTCTAAATTATTTCGTTTTGTTTTTCTGTTGACAAAATAAAAAATATTTCCTTTTTTTTTAACGACACATTTCCTGTTTTTTATGTTAATAGTATTTTCCGTTTATTACTTCCTTTATTTTTGGTATATCATTTTTGGAGAATTATAATTTCTCTTCTCCTTTATTATTTTGATTTTAACTTTCCTTTCTACTCCTTTGTTACCCCACACAATGACACATGTGTGAGACATTCATAAATATTTTTTAACTTGAAAGTTTTAGATGATATTATATTTCTTGTTTTTTTTTGTTAAAAGATATAATATTTCTTGTTTTTTCTTTAGATGATATTATATTTCCAGCTTTTGATTTGTTTACCAAAAATAATAATAAATAATATTTAAGTTTATTTATTTCATCTTTTAATTTGGTTACTAAATAATAATAATAATATTATTATTAAAGTATATGAAAATTAAACAAAACTATTAGTTTAAGGGTGAATAAAAACAACCATAACAAAAAAAAACTCTATTAATTCCTCTGAATCTCTGATTTATAAAAACTACTTATATTATATGTGAAGCGGTTGAAATAACATAGGCAATCTCTTGGTCACGAACTTATATAGCTGGCTTAAAGCGATTCAACTCCTCAAGCAAATCAGGATGATCACGAAACAGCATATCAAGCTGAGAGATTAACACATACACAAAAACAAAAACAAAATTAACACATTAAGGAAAATCATAGCAACAACATAGAAGAAACTTAAAAATCTTAATTAAAAAAAAAACAAATATTAAGACAATGAAGCTTACCTGATGAATGACATCAATGGTAGACTTGCTTCCATCTCTGTGCATTCTTAAATTGTCTGCAAATGATTTGTAGACATGAATTTCATCACCCTGAAACCTTGCCTGCAAATAAATTAAAACATTTTAAGAGACACACACAAGTAATAAAGAGAGTGGAACAAAAGCAAGTTTAAGCATATAACTAAAAAAATGTTGTATATTTACCTTAACCTTGAATACAAAACTCAATGCATCTTCCATTCCGATAGGTTTTTTCTCCTCCTCGCGCTCCATTGGCATTTTATAACCAGAGGGCTAGAAATTACCAAAACCCAAAATCAACTCTTGATGACCTTTGAACACTTCTATCACCTTCGTTATAACACTAGATATGTCGATTCTACAAAAATAAGTTCTTAGAAACCATGGAGTTTTATACTAATTGTTAGACTAGGTCAATTAATATTCCATAGATACATTGTATTTCCCTAGATACATTTTCTAAATACATTATATTGTACTTTGTATATATGTTCTCCTAATGTAATGTAAGGAGGGGACTCTCAGCTCTATAAGTCTTCAAGATCTCAAGAAATTCGAAATATTTTTCACTTTCGTTCTGAGAAATGTATTCTTCACAGCTAGAATGAATGCACGCGCTTCATCTATAATTACCGTATGTGCATTTTCTCTTCCAACCATGGCTTGATTCAATGATACAGGGAGAGAAAAAAATGTAAAATAACATTCAGCATCGAAATAAATATATTTCATTGGAACTTTTAAACAGCATTTCAAAAGACAATACGATATGGATTTTATTTTTAGCCAACAATGAATTTGAATCCTTGAAAAAAAACCATAAGCCTTAATGAATTTATCCTCAAAATCCCATTTATTTTTTAAGGACCACATGGAACAGAAACTATACACATATGAATCAGTCAATGCAAACCAATCAAACACTGAATTAGATATGTCTTAATCTCATCATCATACCTAAAGATATAGAATAACTCAATTCATCATTTAACAAGCAGCAGATTTAGCAACTATTAAAACAATCAAATACAAGACGGAAACAGAAAGTCCCAAACCAGCCAACCAAAAAGAGTTTTTTTTCCCTTCTAGAAGAATCTCTCGAATTTGGTGATGTTGATGTCTTTTAAATTAAGGTCAGCTTTTAAATTAAGGTTACATTAGATTCTCTTCCTTTTTCTGTTATGTGCATTTTTACTAATTAAGTTCATTTTTAACAAAAAAAATTAAAGTCCATGAAGGGAAGGTTTAAAAAGCAAAATATTTTTAAAACATTTTCACTTTTTTTTTCAACAGCAATTTTCCTACTATGGGGATAGAGGGATCTCATCTCATCAACCAATTTAATGCTTCTCTTTTTTTTTTTGAATAAAATATAAAATTTATTCGAAAAAAACTTTTTTTACATTAAGTGCATCTAGTGTTTGATCGTTTGTTTAATACATGACTTCAAAAAAAAAGCAATGATTGCAGTTCCTTCTTGCTTATCTTGTTGCGAAGCAGCTTACCATACAACCATCGTATCGCCCATCCTCTTGCTCGCGAATAGAAGATATCTTGTTTCGGGCTTGCTTATCAATGAAACAAACCAAAAGTGCTGATGAAGTTGCGACCTCTCTATGCTTTCGACTATTTCTTTATTTCATATTGAATGAAGAGTCAGTTGGAAAGTGTATCTTGTGAGGAACAAAATATCTTTTCCAGAAGAGATATCCCGAAGTAGTTTGATGATAGCTTCACAAGAATGCTTATCTTTATCAATAACAAAAATAAAGAATATAACATTTCTTTCAAAAATTTCTAAATAGGGAAAGACCATAGACGAAGTTTAGAGGTTGTCGGTTCGAATAACGTTTGAGACGAAACTAATATTACATATTGTGGTTTCGGAACTGGAGGGATTACGGGTTTAGGCAGAAAAAAATATTTTAATTTAGTGCTAATCAGATTTTGATGAATGTCAACAGTCAACAGTCAACACTATGAGTCTCTGACTAGTCGATGAAGATGAATAATAGAGTACATTTGCGTCCAAAAAAGGAATAGACCAGTAGTAATCTATACTATTAATTGAAATCAAGGGCAATTTTTTCTCTGAGCTATTTAAGCAGTTTTCGCTTATTTACAGCTTATACCATTATATTTATGTGTGAAAAAATAATAAATAAAATAAATAAAGGGCAATTTCGTGCAATATCATGTGGATCCAAGCCGATCAAATACCCCACCCGGCAAAAATACGTGGATCTTATGACATACCATTTCTCAAACAGAATCGGATCCCAAATCCAACCCAACACTTATACGCACGGATCCATTTTAAATACCCATTTCATAACTTTAAAATTTTTGAATATCAAAGAATTAAAACTAGTAGATTTAGAAAATCTAATCAAACAACATTATAAATAACTAGATTAGGACCCGTCCAATAGACAGATTTCTAAATTTAAAATAAATTAAATTTAAACAAAAACATTAATTGTAAAATTTGTTGTTAATGAAATATATCTTAAATTTTTTTTGAGAAAAAAATTATAAAGCATGCTTCATTAAAAAAGATGGTTATACACATCAATTTATTTTTCAACATAAATAAAGTAATTTAAATTCCTATATACCAATTTCATTGTTATTTCTCGTCTCTTGGTCTTTCCGACAACATCCTCTAACTCAACCGTTAAGTCACTATCTCTCGATTTTTAATTCCTTTCTCTATTTCAATATCTAAAGATGTTTGGTTTTCACGTTTTCTTTTTTTTTTATTTACCTGATTTCCATCTACCACCACCTTCAGCTTCAAATATAACTATATAAGTCTCACCGCCTTTTTTCCTAGTGCCCAAAGAAAAAATAAAACATGTACAAAGAAGATATCTATCACTTGAAAGAGTGCATTTTAACTACTCCAAAATATGCAAAATACTTATTTCTCACTAAGAATCTATTTTTTTAATTTCTTGTATAAACTGTGATTATGTAATTTATTGAATTTCATATAATTAATTAATTTTTATTATTTTATGATGATAAGCTATTAAAACTATTAGATATATTCATGAGTCTATCTATTTAACCCTTTCATTCATGAAACTATTAGATTTATGTCTTAATTTGATCTATTAAAAAAGATAGATTCATGGGTTAATCGGTTAATCCAATCAATTCACTGTATAATTTATTTGACACTTAACCAACATTCAAATATTAGAAGCGTGTGAAATATTTTTACATGAGTTTAAATAATATGAAAATCTAAAAATATAAATTTAAAAATAATAATTTTATTAAAGTAACAATATTTAACATATTTTATAAAAATGGTAAATAAAACCCTAAACCCTAAACCCTAAACCCTAAACCCTAAACCCTAAACCCTAAACCCTAAACCCTAAATCCTAAACCCTAAACCCTAAACGCTAAACCCTAAAACATTCTGATTCCGCCTCTATCATCAAGTATCTTCCTGGTTTTGAAGGCCCTCTTCCCTTTGAGCTCGAAACTGGGTTTGATTAAGGAAAACAAAAATTTTACATGTGCCATAATCTTATCTATCAATCGACATGTGTCATGATCTTATTAATTATAATTTTGATACGTGTCGAGCTCTCCTGAGTTCAACCAAGTTTTTTTTTTTACTTAATAACTATAGAGATGTAATATTAGAATTCCTTTTTTTTTCTTTTAGTATTGTATTCTTTTTTTAAAAAAAATTTAAATTTTTTTTTGTTTTGATAATCTATGATTTTATTTAATTAAACACATATCAAAATCTAATCGTTTTAATAGACATATGTCACGATTAGACGAGTTACTAACATTGAATCATTCTCGTTTATATAATAAGATGATTTATTTCTTTTTTTTGTTACCTTTTAAGATTAGGAACTAACTTTAAAAAATATATATATATAATTTTAATTTAATTAAATATATTTTTAATTTAATTTAATTTAATTTTCTTTTCTTTTTTTGATAATCTATGATTTTCTGATTATCTATTTTTTTCTTTTTAGGATTGTATATGTTTTTTTTTTTTGATAATAATTTTTTTTTCTTGATAATCTATGGTTTTATTTAATTAAAAATGTGTCAAAATTTGATCGTTTAAATTGACACGTGTTACAATCAGGCGAGTTAACAACTTTAAATCATTCTCTTTTATATAATAAGATATATCACCTCCAAATATATTATTTTGATTATATTTTGGATTCTTTCTGAATATTCAACTAGATCCATCGTTGAATTCAAAACAATTTGATTTATTTTTGCCATTTTCAAGTTATAAGTCAATAGTTTTTATGTATCTATCATATTTTGCTTTAAAAACGAAAACAGGTTAAATCCATAAAATCGAGAACATAAGAAGAATACTCTTTCTGAATATTCAACTAGATCCATCGTTGAACTCAGAAGAAAAAATCTTTTCTTTTGCCATTTTTTAGTTATAAATCAATTTTTTTTTTAATGAATCTATCATTTTTTTTGCCATTGTCCTCATATGTGCTGCTTTATGGCGAACTGTATCCAGAATCCGGCAATAGTCAAAGAACAATGACGACAGTTCTCTTTCAAGTCCGACCGACTAACCCGACTATGACTTGCAAGGTTATTGCACGGACTACCACCTATCACAAGGTCAAACCCTCCATATTCTTCCATAAGTTGTTCAATCATATGGTGGTCTACCTCTTCAATATCTCTAAACTCTCTCAGAACACCTGTTTGTTTCGTCTGCTCCCAAAAGCTTCCGAAAATGTTCGGTAACAAAGGCTTACAGACAGATAAGTGATGTGCAACAGTATCAATCTAAAGAAAAGAAAAAGAAAAAAACCAAGTTTTAGACCCAAAAACTTTAAAATCAAATCTGAATTGATAGTCTCTAAGTTACATAATTATATCTGAACGAGTTGCCTAGAGACTTGTAGCGATCGGTGATGCTTTTCCATCTTTTGGGAATCCTAAAGCTTTTCCATCTCATATGGCTCGAGTGGGGCAACTCTGTTTTTATCGATCCAAATCAGATTTTCCTTTGTGTATTGTTCAATGACTTCTTTCTTCACTTTTAGAGGTAGCTCTCCATCATATTTCTCAAGAGAATAGCGCATTCTTTTCGTGAGCTGAACACTAGCGTTATAAGTCACCAAACAATTTACTTATGTTTTATATTTTTAAATACTTAAACATTATTTACCTTCATAAAATCGATAATCATAACTTAAAACACTTAACTAATATTCAATATTAACAATTAAACATACATTATTTAACTCAATCACTCTATTCATAATTCACATGATCGATACTATAAAACCACAAAATAGTTATGACTTTATTAATTCATACAATAAAAATAAAAAACCACATTTTTAAAAATATTCCACCCAAGAGCATAGATTATTAATCTAAGTCTATAGTGTATCTATTAACAAATATTAGTACAAGAAAGATATATTCGAGATAAAAAGGAAGGTCATGAGCAATTTTCTATGAAATTTTTGGTAATACAGTTCGATTTTTAATGACTTGATACAATTGAAACGATCGACTCTCATTCGACTCATGTCTTCTTGGTGAAACGCAAAGATATAATATATGTAAGAAAAACTCAAACTGAACTAAAACTATACACAACTCCAATCTCGTTGATAAACTATACATTATCTTCTAGTTTATACTTGTAGTAGTAGAGATGAAGTTGCTACTGGATCACTCTTTGTGAAAAGTCTGGAAAATTCGTTGATCAAATCTTCATGATAATAGAGAATGTTAATGACCTGCAAGATCAAAATAATAACTCATATCAAACCAAACCAAATGCAAAAGTGCTAAGTACAACATAAAATAGCTCATCAAGAACCAACATATACCTCCTTATACGCCTTCTTTTCCGACATCTTTCCCTCTTTAAACCTTTGCATTATCTTCCGAAATGACCTTACGACATGAGTGTCAAGGCTCCAAAACCTTGTCTGCAGATCAATCAACAAATTTGTAATTTTAAATTCACATGTTAGCAAAAGAAGAATCATCAAAAAGGGTTATTTTGTCGTTTTAGCATTTTCTTTACCTTAAGCTTGTTCATAAAATTCTCTGCATCAGCACGATTCTTTTTGGTATAATAAGACTTGGTATGTTGTGCAGTTGCAGAAGGCATGATTCTCTTAACCTCGGGAGAGATGGTTAACTTAGCCCCTTCTGGAAGGAAGACACTGAAACCGAGAAGCAAATCACGGTGATTTTTCAGGAGTTCCTCCACCCTTGTAATGACACTAGCGATCTCGACTCTACAAAGAGACAAGTAAGTAACATCAAAATCAATTCACACACATGTGTTTGTGACATGAAATTAAAACAAAATTCCATACCTATGATTACTAAGATCATTCAAGACCTTGATAAATTCATCATATTTTGCAGGTTCATCAAAAAATGCGTTCTTCACAGAGTTGAAGTATAGAAGGACCTCATCCTTATCTGACTTCGTCGGTACTTTTCTTCCAACCATGATTTGATGAAACTGGCCTAAACCTTTTTAGTATCCAAGCAAAGCAAGAGAACTTATTAAAACAGATCAGATCATCATTGAATCATTCTAGTATCTCAAAACTATTAACACTTTTTTTTGGATCTAAATTGACTTCAGAATCATTCAGAGTGCATAAACAGAACTTATAGCATCTCAAAAGATATTAAAGTATGGATATTCCCCCAACACTGATTTTGAATCCTTGAAAAATCCATAAGCCATAATGATAAGCTAATTCTCAAAAAACAAAATCGATTAATTTGCTATTCCCAAATCAACAAAAACTAGGACAACATGGAACAGAAACTACACATGTGAAGCAATCAATTCAAACAGAGCAAACCAATTAAACACTGAATTAGATATGTCTTAATCACATCCTCAATCAAATTCAAGTTAATTAAACTTCATCTCTCGAATTTGATGATTCAGGTCAAACAAATCATCATAGATACAACAATATATGTATATATTCAAAGACCCAATTTTGAAACCAACCCAGAAACTGAAAAAAAGCAATTAAATACAATCCTGAAGGAAATTACCAAGTAATGAATGTAGATGTCGAAACAAAATTCGCAGAAAACGAAAGGAAAAACAAAAAAGAGAAGAAGATTTTGGTGTAATTACCGAATTTCGAAGACGAAGAAGAAGGATTTGAGAACAATATTTTCTCTTATACTACACGATCACGAAGGAGGAGACTAGAAGAAATCTCTCTAGGGTTTTGTTTCTGATACTACGTTTTAGATTAAATCACTAATTACATAAAAATATACGGTTCGAAAAAATTAACTTATTAACAATGAGAAAACAATAAAAGGAAAAAAAAAAAAAGGCAGACAAAAAAAAAGGAAAAAAAAAACCGTTTTGTGAGAAAATAATAAAGCACTAATGAAAAAGGGAAAAAATTAAAATGCACATTAAAAATGTTTTGTCCCACTCTCTTTTCCAAGGGAACCTGCTTTTCTTTCTAATGCAAAATTTCAACACCACAAAAGTGCGTTTTAAACTTTTAATAGAGAGATCTAATTAAGTATAGGAACATTTGTCTTAGCATTTTTTGCATAGATAAAATTAGAAAAGAAAAAAATAAGAGAAAGAGAAAGTGATGAAGATCGTGATTCGTGTGTTTTGGAGAACATTTTCGTTATTTTGGGTTAAATGTCTGGATCCTATCTATATAAATAAATTATGATTTTATCTAAGTGGTTATTCCTTTTGGGGTAAGGAAAAACTTTTTATTCTGAATTCTTGGGTTCATACTTTTATCTCATTTTTAATGGTTATTTCACATGTTGTTGAACCGAAGTTCAAGACAAAAAGAATTAGGGTTTTAAGAGATGAATTTAGAATAAATAGGTGTTTTATTGATATCGTGAAAAAAAAATAATAAGAGAGATTAGAGTTTTTGAGCAAAGATGATAAAAACTATGTGAAATGTAGAACTTATGTCTTCTTAGCGATCTGTGAATGTCCTTCAATATCTCGACACTTTTTTTTATAGTGAATCTACGATGGTTTAGGGCCTTGATCGGACTTTTTTCTTACTTATTTGTTCTTTTCTTTTCCGATCAGGATTGCCTTCTCTCTCAGGTCGGCATTACTTGTTGAAGTCGGTGTTTTGATCTCGGTAGACCAAAAGCGATTAGACCTTAAGAATGAATGGATCTTGATTTGGATCGGGTTTAGGGTAGGGTGGTAAACCCGATACCAACACATGTTAATCCATTTTAGATATAGTTATTCGATATATATGTATATGTAAAATAAAATATTAAAAGGTTCAAATATTAGATATAGTTAACTCTTTTTTTAATATAATTTTCTTTATATGTAAGTAACTTTAATATGATTATTAGTTAGCTCAATAAGTCATATACACCATCATATTTGGAGGTTTTATCGAACATACAACAATTTATCAAAAATAAATTATCATAAGAAAAATTGCAACAATTTCATGTAACAAATTTATCATATTGAATTTTAGCTTAGCATGTTTCCAGTAACACTTAAATGAATGATTAAAAAAAATATAATAAACGTATTAAATTTTTATTACCATTTATTTAAAACCAATTACGGCAGAATCTAAAAATTAGAACAATGTTTAACCTCTCTTAATTTAATGTTTTTATTGCCATTTACCTAATTTTTCGTGATGTAGGAATGCATATGTTAGTTCAACCGCTTAATATATAAAGTAATAGTTTTTCTTCTAATAATTTTTTTTTGATAAATTGGTCATTGTTGTATACTTGTATGTTCGATAAAAACCTCAAAATATGATGGTGTATAGGGCTTACTTATTAAAACTGCTAACTAATAATCATATCAAAGTAATTAACAAATTAAACAAATCATATTAAAGTAGTTTTTTCTTTTTTTTCTAATTTAGAGGTTCGTCCGGGACTTCAGCCCAAACTAATCCCCTTTAAACTCAGCTTCCTTTTCGCACAGTTTTGATGTGGCTTGGGTGGCCAAGTGGAATCGAATCCGGGTCTTAAGACAGATACATACCCAACCCCAAACCATTTGAATACCACTACTTGGTTATATTAAAGTAGTTAAATATAAATAAAATGATCAAAAGAGAAGTTAACTTACATATATATATAATGTATATATATTTGAATTTTAATATTATAGTTGACATATACATATTTGTCGAGTAATTATATCTAAAATAGATTAACATGTGAAATAACCATTAAGCTTATATTTATTTAAAAGAAAAAGAGGATTGAGTTTGCATACTGATTCCAAATGTTTGGGGTTAGATATGAAATTAAGAGTATCAAAAAACAAAAATTCATATTTCAACAAGTTTAAGAAATATATGAAATAATTAGATTAAGCATTATATGCATGATTTGCTGAG
Organism: Cardamine occulta; assembly: GCA_028015245.1. Lineage (NCBI taxonomy): Eukaryota > Viridiplantae > Streptophyta > Magnoliopsida > Brassicales > Brassicaceae > Cardamine > Cardamine occulta. Next base: position 8,994,069 of record CM051363.1, read on the forward strand.
GATTTCCGAGGTTATTGGCTTGCTTACAGGTTTGAAACATTACTTGTACTAAGGGTTCGATTCTCCCCAAATATTGGGTAAAATGGTCGATAAGAAAAATTAGCATTATGTTAATGAATTAATGTCAAGGGGTTCATATAAAATGCTAATATGGGCTTGGGGTACATAAAATGTGTCAAGACGATTTGCGTGGGTATAATGTATTGCGTATTGGTAACCATATTAACCTACAATATGATATTATAAACTTTTTTTTTTGTCAAAAGTGTGCATCATATGATATCATAATTATAAACTTCCTCTTGATTTGTTAGTTATTTTATTTTATTGTATTTACTATATAGGTATATATATTATTATTTACAATATTGCTTTAATTAAATCTTTAACAGAAAATACTGTTTTAAATATTTATATGAATTAAATAAATATACTATATATATATTTATCTTGATCATGTTGAAATCTAGATATCTATATTGAATATCTAAATTTGGTCTTATTTAGATTTTATGACATTAATACTTTTCACAATGTTATTTATTTGTTTGATTTTAACTAAATAATGTTTTTTTTATTGCAGGAATAAATGTCACTATGTATCAAAAGTGTATTTATGTTAACTAAAGTTTTGACTGATGCTTGCTTAAAGAGGGTTTCAATTTATTGTTTATTACTAAATATACATAAAAATATGTAAATTATTTATTTAATTTGTAAGTAGTGTGAAATATTATTTAAAAATTATACTGATATATTTTAATTTCATTAGATATTATTATAAATTTTATATCTCATTGCTAGAAAGATGTTAAAGGCATTTAACCCAAAAAATAAAGATATTAAATGCAAATGCTGTTTTGATCAAACTTTTTTATATATAAAGAACCATGCATCTCAAAACTATCATTCATCAGCTGCTAGGGCTACATAGGTGAAGCTTACTCGTAGTAATATTTCTGGTTCGTTAACTACTTTATAAACTTTGCTCCATAAATTCTACTTTGGTCTCTCTTTTTTTTCAATGTAAAGAAGTTTTTTTATGTAAAACATTGCTTATCCACATTAGAAAACCATCCAAAAAGTACCTTTAAAATTAATATATGGTTAAAAACAGAAGTTGATTATAATTGTCATGTTCTTGTGCTCGATCGGATTGGTTCAACACATGCACTTTTTATTTCTAATAATTTTGGATTAATATCCTTGATGTAAAAAAAATTCTGTTTCAAATATTTTAAATGAGTTTTAAAAGACCGTATTTAAGTGGTCTAGATGATAAATCTTACAAAATTAAATGCAAAAAATTGATTTAAACGTGCCTTTGTATTTTTGAGTGAAGTTTTTCGACCAACTTCGAACCATGGTGAAAGGAGAAAAAAGTAAACCAAAGAAAATTGTGAAGGGAGAAAGAAGTAAATCGAAGGAAACAGTGAAGGGAGAAGGAAGTAAACCAAATGCAACTTTACATGATGCATATGAATATCTTTGGACTGTGAAGAAAAATGTTGATAGTGATAAATATGATAATTTTATTGCGATAATGAATAATTTTAAAGTCCGAAGGTATGCATATATATGTGTTTGCTTTTCTCTTTAGTTCATTTTTTATTGGAGCAATACCTTATAATCTCAATAATGTGATTAATTTTGTTGTAGAATTGACCAAAAAGGTTGTATAAGTGAGGTGAAGAGATTGTTTAAAGGAACCCGAGACTTAATTTCGGGTTTTAATGCATTTTTGCCAGAGTCTTTGGAGATCACAGATTTGTATTTCGTCGGGGCGAATGAGGGTAGGTAATGTTTTAGAATTTCTTCGTTTGTCTAAACCGAATTTGGTTTAGATTCTTCGAATGATTTGTCTTCTTTTGTCATTTAGGAATCATGTTTTGGATTTAACCATTATATTTTAAATAAGGTTTTTTCTCTCTTTTTCGTTTAGGAATCATGTTTTGAATTTAGCCATTGTATTTTATAAATAAGGTTTTTTTTTTCTCTTTTCTTCACTTAGGAATCATGTTTTGAATTAGCCATTTTTGGACTGTGAAGAAGAATGTTGATAGTGATAAATATGATAATTTTATTGCGATAATGAATAATTTTAAAGTCCGAAGGTATGCATATATATGTGTTTGTTTTTCTCTTTAGTTCATTTTTTATTGGAGCAATACCTTATAATCTCAATAATGTGATTAATTTTGTTGTAGAATTGACCAAAAAGGTTGTATAAGTGAGGTGAAGAGATTGTTTAAAGGAACCCGAGACTTAATTTCGGGTTTTAATGCATTTTTGCCAGAGTCTTTGGAGATCACAGATTTGTATTTCGTCGGGGCGAATGAGGGTAGGTAATGTTTTAGAATTTCTTCGTTTGTCTAAACCGAATTTGGTTTAGATTCTTCGAATGATTTGTCTTCTTTTGTCATTTAGGAATCATGTTTTGGATTTAACCATTATATTTTAAATAAGGTTTTTCCTCTCTTTTTCGTTTAGGAATCATGTTTTGAATTTAGCCATTGTATTTTATAAATAAGGTTTTTTTTTTCTTTTTTCTTCACTTAGGAATCATGTTTTGAATTAGCCATTTTGTTTTATAAATAAGGCTCTAAAATATTTGTTATTTCAAGCTTATTTACATTAATCTCCTCTCAACTCTTTATTCATATAATTCAACAAATCTAAAGGTGCAACAATTTCACGTATTAGTGGATTTAACGAATTTATCATATTGCTATATACAGAGTGTTACTGTAATAATGAATTTTATCTTAGCAATGAGTATTATTAAAAATCTGTCTTAATATTATTAAAAACTGAAAATTGTTAAGTTAGACCAGACAATGACATACTAAATCCAATGTCGCAAGTTATCTTCCTCAAAAAGAAGGGCACCCCAGAAAGTAGCAATGAGTAGGAACATCTTCCTATCTTTCGGTAGCTTAGTAACTCTTTAACTAGTAACAAGTCAAACTAAAAGTCAGCTAGTTTGTATGTAGCGCACTTGAATTGAGGTCAGAAGAATGTCCAATCGTGTCACTCTTTTATTTTTAGGGCCGCCTCAATAGGGCCCAAGATTGGCTTTGGTACTCTTTCACCTAACCATCGTGGAATTTTGTGTCATCCACAGATAAATCATCTATCGGGGTTTGCCATAGTTGTATTGTAACCAAAAGCCGATGGTTCCACTTCCAACTAGGACCAACTCTAAACATCATTTTGATGTAATTTTTGCATCAAAAGCTTTCTAATGAAATTCCTAAAGTTATGTCATGTTATAGTGTCAAATAGAATAGTATTTGCTTATTTTAATAAAATCATAAATTAAACTAAAAAAAAAATCAATTGACTAGATATAAAATGATAAAATGAATAAATATAATGAAATATTATATTATTGAAATGGTTATTTAATTATTGTATTGAAATAGTGAATATTATCATGTACTTTTATAAATATATTCTAATGTAATACTTTTTATTAAAAAAAACTATTTAATAATATAATAATAGGTAAGATTCTTATGATATTTGGTGTTGGTTAGGAAAAAACAAAATATTGTTAAAACTATACCAAAATAGTGTAGTTTGAACACCAAAATGGTGTATGGTTTAACCTTGGAGATGCCTCAAAGGAGTTGTATGACTCATTATAGATGATAACATGTGTATTTGGTAGATGAAAAAGGTTCAAAGTTTTGGATGCAAACCTATATATAAGAAATGATAAAGAACAAAAATAAAGTAGGGAAAATAATGGAAAGAAGAATGTTGCTGGTTTTATTGTATTCATTCAGAAAAGAGCCAAACATGAGTAAACAAATTAACATGAAGGGGAATACAAAGGAACATGTATAATTGTATTGGAAGGCACACTCCTTTTTTTTTTTTTTTTTTTTGTTATTCATCATTAATCGTTAGTTACAAATAAATAAATAGGAAAAGAAACAAAAAATGGAAGAACAAAGGAACATGACTCCAGCGATTTTAAGCAATGTGCAAGACAACTTCCCACTATCCTAAACCCTCTCTACCTAATCGTCACGTTCCTCGTTTCCAAATTTGGATAATCTCTTTTTATGATATGAATATGATTCACTACAGAATTGATCAATACACGGGTTTTTAATATAAAAAAGAAACCAATTCCAATTGTACGAACCGTGTTTACTTTGCATTTTTTGCAATTTAATTGGCCTCAACCAAAAACATATCTACTAGCTAGTTGGGTTCAACACATAATTCACCACACTCATTTTTTGGTTTATTTTTAAAGATTTAATTAACTAAGTTTTTATTTTTTTCCGTCAAACTCCATATATTAAGTTTTTGGTTTAGTAGCTATCTTCTAGGAAAGACATCTGGAAACTGAATTATTTACATAGGAAAAACAGATTCCATATGTTATTCCACATTTTGCAAGATGATCGGTGGCACGGACATCTATTATATAAAAATATATTTTAATATATATAGATTATAACTAAAGATCCATAACAAACACAATAATTTGACGTATCAAACTCAATAATAGATTTAAAAATGAAATTAAATACTGGAAGTTGGTTATAAAGGACAAACTACACAAGAAAAATATCTTAAAATCCAAAAGATACAAAAATACTACTTATTTACTACTATACCCTTAGCAAATATACTATGTTCTTCTTCAAACTCACGGATTGAAATGAATGAACCAAATTTTGAGGTCGGCAACGCAACATCGACGAAGAGCAATCGCCTTCAGCGTGACAATACATCAACACCTAATTTGTTTTTGTAATATTTAGGACGATATTTTTAGAAGCTGATTATCTAATAGATATTTTATGTTACATAGTAATTTGTAATTTAACTAATCATTTGATGATAAAATATCTCACCAATTTTAAAATATTGAAATGAGTTCGTCGTCGAACATACTTGTTAGTGGCAACACGTGTTCTTCACCAGATTTTTATTATTACCAGTTGAACTATGCAAGTATGCAATGTGCATGATAATTAGGTCATTTTCTAAAGAATAATTTTGTATCAAAATATATAGTTAAGTTAGGTTCTAAACATTTATGTCACCACGATTCAACGTTTTTATTATATTAAGTTTTGTGCAGCGAAATTAAACTCTCCTCAACCATACTTATTCGACACCGACCAATTGTTTTGCTACACAATTGCAGCCTTGATTAGTTAATTCAAATCATGCTTAGTTACCACCAACAGGTTTGGTCCTCCGACGAATCTTGAATTTACAAAAACAATTATTATTTGTCTCAAAACTAAAAGACCACGCAAGGTAAAACAACTGTCACAGAATCATAGGTTAACATTTTTTAAATCCAAACCACTACTTAAAAGAAATAAAATAATGAAAAAATGGTCCATCTCATCGTAGCATCTTTGGACACAAGTCGCACAACTAGTGGCATCATCTTTCTCGCCTTTAACAAAAATCATTAAGCCATAGAAAATGACTTAATTAAACTCCTTAATTATAATTACTTTAGTTAACCTAAAAGTGAGGAAGTCATTAGTACACTAATCCGGTGGCTTTGCAAGATTTATGAGAACTGAGAAAGACGCCTAACGTGACTCAATAATAAACGCGTCTCTTGTTTCTTCTTCCTTTCTTTATCATAACGAATATTTCCTTCCTTTTTTTTCCCTTTACAGATCAAATTATTTCAGAAAAGAATCAAAATCAAATCAAATTATAAATATTCGTTTCTTAATTTCATTAAGACACAAGAAGAGAACTGGAGAAGGTACTTTTTGTGACTTTGTCGGCCGGCGCAAAAACCAGATCTCTTATCCCCGACCCCAAGTAAAACCTTTCTCCAGATCAGTTTATTAAACACCTTGCTCTGTTCTAACCAGAAGAAGAAAAAGTTTTCGAAGAAGAAGAAGATGACAGAGTATGAGAAGAAGAGGAAAGTACGAAACAAACAGCAACTAAAAGCACAGTTCTTGTCTCAAAGGTATCTAATCGTATGCTTTTGTTGTTTCTTCGTCTTGCTCTTCTTCTTATCTTCCGACCGAATCTCTACTACACTCTCTGTTCGTTCTGATTCTCTGAAACCGTCTCTTCGTGTTCCTGCTCTCTCCGTTTTATCATCCATGGATTCGATTCAGCGTTCGTTTCACGGAAGATTCCCTCCGTTGAGAGTTGAAGTCAGAGTTCAATTCCCCGACCATCTGTTGCTGATTCTGTCGACCAGAATCGGGAAAAGTGAAAAAAACCTAATCTGTGTTTATCATGGAGTAAAGGAAGAGACTTTGGTGTTGCCATCGATTTCTACTGATGTATTTGATCAGTTTAGATCGATTGTTCGGTGCCCTAACGCTCCTTCGAACTATTCTTCATCGGTTGATTTGCAATTTCGTGGAGATTTGGTGAAGAAGAAGAAGATGATGAAACAGAGCAGTCGTGTTCATAATTGGGAAAAAGTTGGTTACGAGGCGGTGATTGATGGCGACACGGTGGTTGTATTTGTCAAAGGATTGACTCGAAGACCTCACAAGGAATCAGATCCTTCTTACTACAAATGCCAATTTAAGATTGGGGATTCAGAGGAGAAAGGTGATGTTGAAGTGTTGGTGACTCAAGCTGTTTCTGCTGCGCAAGAAGTTGTGAGGTGTGTTTTGCCTGAGAGTTTGAAGCTAAATCCAGAGATGATGTTTCGTGTGAGTGTAATCCACATCGATCCTAGAGGAAGATCTACTCCTGCTTTGCCTTCCGTTGCGAGAATCTACGGTTCAGATTCGATTGAGAAGAAGGAGAAGAAGAAGAGTGGGGTTAAGCATGAGCTTTGTGTTTGTACAATGCTTTGGAACCAAGCACCGTTCTTGCGTGAATGGATCATGTATCACTCGTGGCTCGGTGTGGAACGCTGGTTTATATATGATAACAACAGTGATGACGGTATAAAAGACGAGATTGAAATGCTTAGTTCGGAGAATTACAATGTGAGTCGACATGTTTGGCCATGGATCAAGACTCAAGAAGCCGGTTTTTCGCATTGTGCGGTTAGAGCGAAAGATGAATGCAATTGGGTCGGATTCTTCGATGTCGACGAGTTTTACTACTTCCCTACGCATCGCTCTCATGGCTTACCCAGCAAAAACGCTTTGAAATCGCTTGTATCGAACTACACTTCTTGGGACCTCGTTGGAGAGATCAGAACAGAATGTCATAGCTATGGTCCATCTGGTCTAACCTCGGTTCCATCACAAGGCGTGACCATAGGGTACACTTGTAGACAAGCGAATCCCGAGAGACATAAGTCGATAATCCGACCCGAGTTGCTAACGAGCTCATTGCTCAACGAAGTTCATCATTTTCAATTGAGAGAAGGAATTGGGCATATGAGTTTGGTGGAGAGTGTTGCGGTAGTGAACCATTACAAGTATCAAGTTTGGGAGACTTTTAAAGCTAAGTTTTATAGAAGAGTGGCTACTTATGTTGTGGATTGGCAAGAGAATCAGAATCAAGGGTCTAAAGATCGAGCTCCCGGCCTCGGGACCGAGGCGATCGAGCCGCGGGATTGGAAACGACGGTTCTGTGAAGTGTGGGATACAGGATTGAAGGATTTGGTTTTGTCGAATTTTGCTGATCAAGTGACAGGTTATTTGCCGTGGCAGAGGCAACAAGAAGAATGACTTTTATTATAGTTGGTTGGTTTCTGAGATAATTTAAGCAGTTGTACATTCGACGCGGATACATACCAAATCTACATTAATACGTTTCTTCTTTTGTTACTTTATTTTTTTTTCTTTGGTGGGAGGGAGAATTTAAATGGTTTCTAATTCTTTGTTTCTTAGAGTTTACCACATATGTAAATTTCGGTAACACTACAAAATCTTTATTTTTGGTTCTTATATGAGTTTTAAGTCTTTCGATCCTTGTTTGATAGCTTACATTCGTGGCTTGTCTAGGAAGTAGAGGTAACTTAAAGACCAAACCTTACCTATTTTGGGCTGAAATATAAGTAAATGGTATAAAGCCCATGGGCCAAAACATAGGATCTACATTTTGTTGTTTTCTCTTATTAATATTTTTGTCCTTTTCTTTTTGACAATTTCAAACTATAGTGGTTTATTAGCAGCCAATTTCGATTAAAAATAAAGAATCTCATTTAAGTCATATTATGAATTAAGGAAAGTTTGATTGATCAACTGATATGTCGAGTAAAAGAATCGCGTTGTAAAACACTACATGGCTGATTTTAAAACAATGTTAAAAATACCAAAAAAAAAAAGGATTTTTTTTTATTGTAGTTTGCATAAAATCAGCCTTTTTCCTTTCCTGACGGCGTCGTTTGTAATAAGATTCTTTTTCACAAACAAAACAAACAAAAAAACGAAAGATAACAATAATTTCCAAAAAATTACTATAAAAAAAAATAGTCAAAAGAGAGAAAAAAAAACGTCTCTTCTTTTCCTTGAGTATGATACAGTCAATGACCATTCTTCTACCATAGAAGCTCTGCTTCAACTTTCTCTAAGCAAAGAAAAAACCCTAGAAGAACATAGATCCAGGCTTTATCATGAAGAAGATCTTCATTACACTTCTATGGCTTCTCTTCATTAGCTCGTTTCTATGCTCTTCTGCTGAAGACGACGTTCTTTGTCTCCAAGGTTTGAAAAATTCACTCAAAGATCCTTCAAATCGACTCAGTAGCTGGTCTTTCCCAAACTCTTCATCTTCATCGATTTGTAAACTCACTGGTGTTTCCTGCTGGAACGAGAAAGAGAATCGGATTATTTCTCTTCAGCTTCAATCGATGCAACTCGCCGGTGAGATTCCCGAGTCGCTTAAGCTTTGTCATAGTTTACAGTCACTGGATCTCTCCGGAAACGATCTCTCCGGTTCGATTCCTTCTCAAATCTGCTCCTGGCTTCCGTATCTCGTTACGTTAGATCTATCTGGGAATAAGCTTGGTGGATCGATTCCGACTCAGATCGTGGAGTGTAAGTTCTTAAACGCATTGATTCTTAGTGATAATAAGCTTTCTGGTTCGATTCCTTCTCAGTTGAGTCGATTAGATCGGCTTAGTCGTCTTTCACTCGCCGGTAACGATCTCTCCGGTTCGATTCCTTCTGAGCTGTCTCGGTTTGGAGAAGACGACTTTAGCGGCAATAATGGACTTTGTGGGAAGCCTTTATCGAGATGTGGTGCGTTGAATGGAAGAAATCTAAGTATTATCATTGTGGCTGGAGTTATTGGTGCTGTTGGATCTTTGTGTGTTGGTTTAGTGATTTTTTGGTGGTTCTTTATGAGAGAAGGTAGTAGGAAGAAGAAGAAAGGTTATGGTGCTGGAAAATCTAAGGATGATAGTGATTGGATTGGTTTGTTTAGGTCACATAAGCTTGTTCAGGTGACTTTGTTTCAGAAACCTATTGTGAAGATCAAATTGGGTGATTTAATGGCTGCTACGAACAATTTTAGTTCAGGGAATATAGATGTTTCGTCGAGAACTGGTGTTTCGTACAAAGCGGATTTACCTGATGGGTCTGCGCTTGCGGTGAAGAGGCTTAGTGCTTGTGGGATTGGTGAGAAACAGTTCAGGTCGGAGATGAATAGGTTAGGAGAGCTTAGACATCCGAATTTGGTTCCGCTTTTAGGTTATTGTGTTGTGGAAGATGAGAGGTTGTTGGTGTATAAGCATATGCCTAATGGTACATTGTTTTCTCAGTTGCACAATGGTGGATTATGTGATGCTGTTTTGGATTGGCCAACTCGGCTTACTATTGGTGTTGGAGCTGCTAAAGGATTAGCTTGGTTGCATCATGGATGCCAACCGCCGTATTTGCATCAGTTCATTAGTTCCAATGTTATACTTCTTGATGATGATTTTGATGCTCGGATTACAGATTATGGATTAGCAAGGCTAGTTGGATCTCGTGATTCGAACGATAGCTCGTTCAATAATGGAGATTTGGGGGAGTTAGGTTATGTGGCGCCTGAGTATGCGAGCACCATGGTTGCATCTTTGAAAGGAGATGTGTATGGGTTTGGGATTGTGCTTCTTGAATTGGTTACAGGGCAAAAGCCTTTGTCTGTTATTAACGGCGTGGAAGGATTTAAAGGGAGTTTGGTTGACTGGGTGAGTCAGTATTTTGGTGCGGGTAGAAGCAAAGACGCTATTGATAGAAGCATATGTGGTAAAGGACACGACGAGGAGATATTACAGTTCTTGAAAATCGCATGTAACTGTGTTGTGTCCAGACCTAAGGAAAGGCCAACGATGATTCAAGTGTATGAATCTTTGAAGAACATGGCGGATAAACATGGTGTTTCTGAGCATTATGATGAATTCCCACTTGTCTTCAACAAACAAGAAGCTTGAGAGTATCTTACCAGAAACTGAAAGTAGTATTTTTTTGGCAGCTTAAGCGCTAAAAAAGGTATGAGAAATCTACTCTGTATCAAAAGCCTTTTTTTTTTTTTACTTTATATCTCATTCTTTGTTCCTTCTCCCTCTGTTCTTACTTTTAACCGTGTCAGTGTTCATGTTTGTATTCTGTCCTCGTGCCTTATAGTTGTGTACATTCGTTTGGGTCATCAATGTACTCTTTGGAATGTAACCTCTTCTGATGATATGAGAAGATTTCTATCTTGTTTCATAATTGTATGTACAAAGCTAACGAGTTCTTACTCTTGGTGTTGAGTCTAATGCCTTAGGTTCCAAATGGCTCTAGGTTTTGGAGTTGAATTATTGAAGAAGCTTTTTTGACTGTTGATTTTTCATCTTTTAAGTTATGTCTTTGATGGTCAAAAGGGTCAAAGCATAGTTTGTTGTGTTTTGTTTTGATTATATACTTTTGGATATGAGATCCCAAGCATGAGATGTGGGGTATGTTCTTATAATAAGACGAGAGTTAAAAAGAAACGTTATGTTGGAGATAGCTCTAGAGATGTCTACGTCTCGCCTGAGCATAGACACATGAACTTCGACCCCACTTCTCATCTTTAAATAATTTCATCGTCTTGTCACCATTTCCTTTTGACAATCTGTTACTCTCTTCTCTGTTACTGTGACAAGCTGTGAAAGTCAATTTTTGCGTTGAGCGATTTTATAATTTCGAATCAACATATAGTACTGGGAGGGAGACTTGGACTCTTGGTTTTATGTTAAGCTTCATCTGCTACACGGAAACAGCTAAAACATTAGTAAATTCATGATAAACATCTTGGAGACTGAGAAATAGAAGGAACACAAAACATGAGTAGATTAGTAACTTAATCTTAGACGACGTATACTATTGGGAAGCCATGTGATAAAGCGAGAGTATAGATATCGCAAAGGTGAAGTTGAATTTTTCGGATTTGTTAACCAAATCTTCACAAATCCGTTTGAATTTTTTAAGAGCTGCGCGGAATTGTGGGAAACAGAGTTTCCTCTTTTTGGATTTTTTGTTTTTTGTTTTTTTTTGGGACTACAGAAGCAAGGGTAAAGTAACAACTAAACATCATAGAAGACATTTAAACAAGTAGCGATCAACAAAAAGTATTTGTATTGTAAAGATTGTATTTGTGCCTTCTTTCTGGTGTAGCAGATCATGTATCAAGTCGAAGCACCTTCTGAGCTGGCTCCACCTTCTTCGAAAGAGCTGAAAAAGTTGGCAAGTTTCTGAGAAGCGGTTAAATATTTCTCGGTTATGGTATCTTCTTCGTCTGAAAAATCATCATCCCCCTCGTAAACCAGATGAATCCCATGCATCTTTAGCTCAATGCCTTTTATGTATGGTTGTTCTTTTTTGATCACCTGTACGGTGTACCCGTCTTTCAAAAACGTAACCATTGGGTGCACAACTGAGTATCGGCAGATGTGGAGTTGATCATCACTTGTTTTAGGCACTCCAGAGAGGTGCAATGTGTGGGTGAATAAGGGTCGTCGATCAAGATTGAGAATTTGTGCTTGAACATCTGTCACATCAGGCCCCTTGTAGTCATTTCCAATTTCATGGTTAAGAGCCACAACAACAGCAAGGATTACGCCTCTGAGCTCACTGTTCGGTTGAGCTGAAAACGTGACAGGGCCTTGTGAGAACCAGTCCGGGATTCTGTTTCCAGGCAAGCTCAGATTTTGCAGCATTTTCAAAGAAGCCTGCAGTAAGAATTCAAAAGCAAGTTTTAACAGACCCAGAGATTCAACTAGTTGAGATTCTATGGAGTTTTCAGAATAACCTTGGACAGTCTTTTCTGTACAGCAAAGGAGCATCTGGAGTTACAACCACTCATGTATAATCGTTTGAGAGCCGTCAAGTGCTCTAGCCCTGGAACATCATCCACTTTCCCACAGTTCGTGAGATTGAGCTCATACAAGATTTTCAGCTTGGAAAGGTCAGATATACTCTCCAATGAAAAGCAGTTTGCCAGTTTTAACAGCTTCAGTTTCCACGGAAGAGGCGGGAGACACTTGAGCTCTCGGCAGTCATACAATGAAAGTTCTTTGAGATTTGATAACCCCACGAGGCTAGCCGGAAGACTGTGAAAATAATTATTCCCCAGATACAGTATCTTCAGAGACGATAGCTTCTCAAGATCATCAGGGATTTTACCACATATTCTCCAACTGCGAGCATCGAGTTCCTCAAGCGATAAGAGGTTTGAGAAAGAGTTTGGTACTAATACAAAACGAGGTTCTTTGCTTGTACCTTGAACATCAATCTCAGAACTTCTATCAAGAGGTTTCTCAGAACTTCTATCAAGAGGTTTCTTAAACATTTTCAGTACCATTAAATTTGAGAGGTTTCCGAAACTTTCTGGCAACTCTTCCACCAAAGATTCCTGCATGTACAGATGGTGAAGAGATTTCAAGTTTCCAAATGATTCAGGAAGCCTCTTAAGCTTTTCACAGTTGTTCATTAGGAGAAAGACTAGGTTTTTAAGCTTGCCAAAACTTTTCGGCAGTTTCTCAATGTTAGAGCCTACAAGGTGTAAGCTCTCAAGTGTGTCCATATCTCCTATTGATTCAGGCAGAACTGTCAGAGATTTGCAGTTCCTCAACTCAAGTTTGCGAATAAATTGCAAGCCACCAATCTCTTTTGGTAGAGTTTCAATTGGGGTATTATCCAACTGAAGTTGGAGAAGAGAATTTAATCCACCAATAGAACTTGGAACCTGTTTCAGAGATTTGCAATCTCCTGCTGAGAAGTCAGTCAAACATGGCAGTGAGCCAAGGTTTGGAGGTAGCTCCTCCACCGCGCTTCCGTTGAGAAATAATTCCTTCAATGATTTGAGCTCATTGATAGTGTCAGGTATCTTAGAAAGGGACGCGCAATGCATCAGGTGCAGCTTCTGGAGATTCTTTAGGTTTCCAATAGAGCTTGGAAGATTTTGCAATGCAGTATCATCAAGATATAATTCTTCCAGTGATGTCAATTTTCCTAGGCACAAAGGTAGCTCTTGAATAGAGGTGCAACCCATTAGACTAAGCTTTTCAAGCTTTCTGAGGCGAAAGATTGATTCCGGTAATTTACTTATCGCAGTTCCATCAAGAAGAAGCTCTTTCAAACATGTCATGGCACCGATGTTTTCAGGTAACACACTCAGATTTGAACAGCCAGAGAGGTAAAGATTTTCAAGAAGCTTCAGTCCAGAAACATCCACAAGAAATTCAGAAAGATTTGAACATCTTCTGAGGTCCAGGTGTAGCAATGTTTTCAGATTACCAACTGATCTGTGAACCTTCACCAGTTGATAGCATCGCTCGAGAACAAGCTTCTGTAATGCTTTATGGTTTGATAAATCAGGAATTTCTTCTAAGTTGTGACAGCCACGCAAATTTACAACCTTCAAGTTCTCATCCTCCTGAAAAGCGGGAAAACAATTTTCAGCAGTGAGACTCTAATTCTAACTACATATACCTTTACGGAAAATTAGAAATTTTACCCTTTTGATCCACGAACTCTGGATTTGTCTTATTCCACTATCCGAAAGATCAAGAACAGCAAGTTCTCTACCAAGAAAATCCGGTGGAAGCTTTTCTAAGGGGCAACCTCTCCACTGTATCCACTTGAGTTCAGATGGGAGGAGCTTAAGATCTCCTTCCAGTTCCACGTTATTTATCTGAAGAAGTCTCAACTTCTTCATTGGTACAAAAGGCTCTACGCGAATGGTGATTTCAGAACGTTTTGGCTTTTTCTCTGCTGGAGATCTTACAAATATATTCTTCATGTAACTAAACATAGATTTGACTTCCGGATTGTTGTGTAGATTCCTTGACACAGTTTCATCCGCACTTGAGTCCATCACAAACTTCTTTTTGAAGTCAAATACGATTCCTCTGATGGATGTTGTTCCCTGTTATCACATTACATAAAAATAATCATGAGAATGTAAGTCAAACACAAATGATAAACCCAATAAATAAATACCTTCATATAGTTCAACACATTCATTATTTCACCACGATCCCAGAGTCTACTTCGCATTCCAGGATCCTCGCAGCTTTCTTTAAGGACCATCTGCCTACCCATGTCTCTGATCTGATCATGCATCCAAAAAGTATCATCTTTCATGATCTTAACGAGAGATTTCTGTCTAAGCATACTGAGAGCAGCCTCAGCCTTATACCCACATCCGTTCAGTATGTCGACAACTTCTTCTTTTGTAATTTCCATTCTGAGAAAGAGACACGCAATATCGAGGAATATTTTCTTTTCTTCATCGTCTAAAGATTTGAAACTCAGAGCCAGAACACCGTGAAGTTTGTCTGGTTGGGTTTTCAGCTTCTGTAGTTGAACTTTCCATTCGTCTTCATCCTTGTCATACAAATGAGAACCAAACACTTTAACAGCCAGTGGCAACAGTCCGGTTATCTCAACAATCTTCTTGGACAACTCCATTAGACTATCTGTTGGTTTTTCTTTTCGCAGTGAATAATAACTGAACAGCTTCAATGCCTGCATCTTATTCAAGCATTTGACCTCATATCGCTGGTTCACTGAGAGCCTGCTCAGAATCTCTTCATCTCTGGTAGTGATGACTATAAGACTTCCTTCACCATACCATCTTGTTTCACCAACCAGCTCATTAACCTGGTCTATGTGATCAACATCATCTAAAACCGCAAGAATCTTCTTCTCATGAACATATTCTTTAATCTTTTCCAGGCCTCTACTAAAATCTTCTATTGGAGGTACCAAACCGAAAAGTTCCTTGATGAAAGTTTTTTGAAGATTGATTAAGCCATCTTGGTCTGGTGAATTTTTTGCCCTAACATTTTCGATGAAAACTCGATGATCCTTGAAGTTTACAATGATCTTGTTATAGAAGCGTTTTGCAAGGGTTGTCTTGCCAATACCACCCATACCGTAAAGTCCAAGGATTTGAACACCGGAGCTTGATTTAGAGTCGATCAGATTCATCAAATCCTCCACACGTGACTCCAGCCCAACAGTGTAGTCTACCACTTTCTGTGGTGAATTCCTCACTTCAGCTAAAACCTTCTTCACCACCAGCCTTATCATCTCATCTACTTTCTCTCTGTCTTCAACAACAACGTTGTTGCCATCTCCCTCAACAGTTTTTTTTCTGCAAAATTCCAAAAAACACACACACATAAATTTCAAACAAAAAGCATTCACATCCTAAATCCAAAATTCAATTCGAGTCCTATACGTGCAAACAAATCCGGAGATATTCCCGACTATAGTCATAGCTCGCCTCCATTGCTGTATCTTCTCCTCGTCATATGTTTCCTTGTGCTTTTCAAAATCCTTGGCGAAATGATCGCTCTGTTTGCGGACATGCGAAGGATCGACACCATAAAAGATAGGAATCATAGGACGTTTCAGAGATGATCTGAGATCGCAGAGCATAGCTAATTCATTTAGGCACCAGGGAGAGTTAGCGTAGTTCTCGGATATGACGATGACGGAGGCTGCCGAGTCTTCTATGGCTAAGTCAAGACTTGGACCGATCTGATCCCCTCGTTCCATTCCCTCGTTGTCGCGGAAGACCCGGACCTTTTGCTTTCCGTTGAGCGCAATGTAGAGACGCTCACAGAAGTTTTCTCGTGTGTCTGCGCCTCGGAAACTGAGAAACACTTCGAAGTTGAGCCTATGCTGAGAAACTCCAGTCTCCATCTCCAATCTCCAATCTCCCTTCTTGTAAATCAACTCTTGGATCTCCTTTAATCACTTCATGGCGGTTGATTCTTGCTAGGATTCATCACTATCGCCAACACCACCACGATCGACAAGAGTCTCTAGAGTCTAGAATCTGGATTTCCATGATCCCTTGACTAGACGATGACTTGAAGCTTTTCGATTTTGGGATATTTTTGTTTCTTTCGTTCCTTTATTTTATTTTGTTTTTCGTCAACTGTGAGACAAACTTCTCCTAGCTTTTCTCTAACGCTGAAACGCCACACAGTTCTGTCTATAGTCAATCAGAACGACACGCAGTGTCCAGTTCTTGACTCGTCACAGTCACACTTATCAGCTTTAGTACGCATAGAGATGAAATCAAAGATACAAAACCATACTAATTTTTCTAGTAAATGATGATGAGTCATATATAGTAAATGAAAGGGAAATATGATTTCAAGAAATTTAAAAGTCTAAGCTTCCAAGTAAAAAATAATTACTTGAGTAGGTTTGATATTATTAATTACTTGAATAAAAAAGATTATAAATATTGCACTAGTTGCGCGACGACCAAAAATGATTAGAGATGAGATTGATGAAGTTATTATACCCGTAAATCAATCCGGAGATATTTCCGACTAGATTCAAAGCACTCCTCCATCGTTGTATCTTCTCCTCACCAAATCTTTTCGAATACTCTTCAAAATCTTTTTCATAAGGACCAAGCTGTGTCTTAACTTCCCATGGTTGGACCTCATAAAAGATCGGAAACACAAGACGTTTCAACGACGATCTCAGATCGCAGAGCATAGCTAACTCTTCGAGGCGCAGGTGAGAGTTAGCATAGTTAGCTGATAAGACGATGACATAAGCCACCGAGTCATCTATAGCTTCCACAAGACTTGGACGGAGCTCATCATCATCATTATCCCCACGTTCAACATCATCCTTCCATACCCGGACCTCTTCCTTGACGAACGCTTCATAGAGACGTCCAGTGAACTTGTGGCTCGTGTCTCTTTGGAAACTCAGGAATGTGTCCCACTTGAGCCTCGAACGTGGGTTGGAAACAGCGCCGGCCTTCATCATCTCCGATTGTTTTCCTCTTAGAAATCAAGTTTGACAAGTCAATGGATGCAGAAGATTTTTTACGTGAATCCATGGAAAGTTTATATATTGCAACTTCTAAAGACTTTGGTATGTTACAGTAAGTCAACATCCATATCCCGAACAACGGACATGACTCTTCTCCAAACGAGAAACGTCACGTAGTTCTCAAAGTGTACCATAGATCAGAACGGCACGCAGTGCTAATTTCGGTTTGAAAGACGGAAAGGATACATATGTTCTTTTTCGTTAGGGCCAAAGCACACAGTTACGCAACACTTCTTTTGCAGATTTTTGCTAAGGACAAAATAATTGGAAGCTGTCATTGTGACTTAATTTCCATATTGTACTAATGTAAATATCATGTTTATAAGTGTTGTATTACTAATCTTAGAAGACGTATACTATTGGGAAGCCATGTGACAAAGGGAGAGTATAGAATATAGATATCGCAAAGGTGAAGTAGAATTTTTTGGATTTGTTAACCAAATATGTTGAATTTTTTAAGAGCAGCAAGGAATTGTGGGAAACAAGAGTTTCCTCTTTTTGGGTTTTTTTTGTTTTTGTTTTTGTTTTTTTGGGATTACAGAAGCAAGGGTAAAGAAACAACTAAACAGCATAGAAGGCATTTAAACAAGTAGCGATCAACAAAACAAGTATTTGTACTGTAAAGATTGTCTTTGTGCAGTTTCTTAACTTCTCTCTGGTGTAGCAGATCATGTATCAAGTAGAAGCACCTTCTGAGCTGGCTTCACCTTCTTCGAAAGAGCTGAAAAAGTTGGCAAGTTTCTGAGAAGCGGTTAAATATTTCTCGGTTATGGTATCTTCTTCGTCTGAAAAATCATCATCCCCCTCGTAAACCAGATGAATCGCATGCATCTTTAGCTCAATGCCTTTTATGTATGGTTGTTCTTTTTTGATCACCTGTATGGTGTACCCGTCTTTCAAAAACGTAACCATTGGGTGCACAACTGAGTATCGGCAGATGTGGAGTTGATCATCACTTGTTTTAGGCACTCCAGAGAGGTGCAATGTGTGGGTGAACAAGGGTCGTCGATCAAGATCGAGAATTTGTGCTTGAACATCTGTCACATCAGTTCCAGTTTCATGGTTAAGAGCCACAACAACAGCAAGGATTACGCCTCTGAGCTCACTGTTCGGTTGAGCTGAAAACGTGACAGGGCCTTGCAAGAACCAGTCCGGGATTCTGTTTCCAGGCAAGCTCAGATTTTGCAGCATTTTCAAAGAAGCCTGCAGTAAGAATTCAAAAGCAAGTTTTAACAGACCCAGAGATTCAACTAGTTGAGATTCTATGGAGTTTTCAGAATAACCTTGGACAGTCTTTTCTGTACAGCAAAGGAGCATCTGGAGTTACAACCACTCATGTATAATCGTTTGAGAGCCGTCAAGTGCTCTAGCCCTGGAACATCATCCACTTTCCCACAGTTCGTGAGATTGAGCTCATACAAGATTTTCAGCTTGGAAAGGTCAGATATACTCTCCAATGAAAAGCAGTTTGCCAGTTTTAACAGCTTCAGTTTCCACGGAAGAGGCGGGAGACACTTGAGCTCTCGGCAGTCATACAATGAAAGTTCTTTGAGATTTGATAACCCCACGAGGCTAGCCGGAAGACTGTGAAAATAATTTTTCCCTAGATACAGTATCTTCAGAGACGATAGCTTCTCAAGATCATCAGGGATTTTACCACATATTCTCCAACTGCGAGCATCGAGTTCCTCAAGCGATAAAAGGTTTGAGAAAGAGTTTGGTACTAATACAAAACAAGGTTCTTCGCTTGTACCTTGAACATCAATCTCAGAACTTCTATCAAGAGGTTTCTCAGAACTTCTATCAAGAGGTTTCTCAGAACTTCTATCAAGAGGTTTCTCAGAACTTCTATCAAGAGGTTTCTTAAACATTTTCAGTACCATTAAATTTGAGAGGTTTCCGAAACTTTCTGGCAACTCTTCCACCAAAGATTCCTGCATGTACAGATGGTGAAGAGATTTCAAGTTTCCAAATGATTCAGGAAGCCTCTTAAGCTTTTCACAGTTGTTCATTCGGAGAAAGACTAGGTTTTTCAGCTCGCCAAAACTTTTCGGCAGTTTCTCAATGTTAGAGCCTACAAGGTGTAAGCTCTCAAGTGTGTCCATATCTCCTATTGATTCAGGCAGAACCGTCAGAGATTTGCAGTTGCTCAAATCAAGTTTGCGAATAAATTGCAAGCCACAAATCTCTTTTGGTAGAGTTTCAATTGGGGTATTATCCAACTGAAGTTGGAGAAGAGAATTTAATCCACCAATAGAACTTGGAACCTGTTTCAGAGATTTGCAATCTCCTGCTGAGAAGTCAGTCAAACATGGCAGTGAGCCAAGGTTTGGAGGTAGCTCCTCCACCGTGCTTCCGTTGAGAAATAATTCCTTCAATGATTTGAGCTCATTGATAGTGTCAGGTATCTTAGAAAGGGACGCGCAATGCATCAGGTGCAGCTTCTGGAGATTCTTTAGTTTTCCAATAGAGCTTGGAAGATTTTGCAATGCAGTATCATCAAGATATAATTCTTCCAGTGATGTCAATTTTCCTAGGCACAAAGGTAGTTCTTGAATAGACCTGCAACCCATTAGACTAAGCTTTTCAAGCTTTCTGAGGCGAAAGATTGATTCTGGTAATTTACTTATCGCAGTTCCATCAAGAAGAAGCTCTTTCAAACATGTCATGGCACCGATGTTTTCAGGTAACACACTCAGATTTGAACAGCCAGAGAGGTAAAGATTTTCAAGAAGCTTCAGTCCAGAAACATCCACAAGAAATTCAGAAAGATTTGAACATCTTCTGAGGTCCAGGTGTAGCAATGTTTTCAGATTACCAACTGATCTGTGAACCTTCACCAGTTGATAGCATCGCTCGAGAACAAGCTTCTGTAATGCTTTATGGTTTGATAAATCAGGAATTTCTTCTAAGTTGTGACAGCCACGCAAATTTACAACCTTCAAGTTCTCATCCTCCTGAAAAGCGGGAAAACAATTTTCAGCAGTGAGACTCTAATTCTAACTACATATACCTTTACGGAAAATTAGAAATTTTACCCTTTTGATCCACGAACTCTGGATTTGTCTTATTCCACTATCCGAAAGATCAAGAACAGCGAGTTCTCTACCAAGAAAATCCGGTGGAAGCTTTTCTAAGGGGCAACCTCTCCACTGTATCCACTTGAGTTCAGATGGGAGGAGCTTAAGATCTCCTTCCAGTTCAACGTTATTTATCTGAAGAAGTCTCAACTTCTTCATTGGTTCAAAATGCTTTACGGGAATGGTGATTTCAGAACGTTTTGGCTTTTTTTCTGCTGGAGATCTTACAAATATATTCTTCAGGCAACTAAACATAGATTTGACTTCCGGATTGTTGTGTAGATTCCTTGACACAGTTTCATCTGCACTTGAGTCCATCACAAACTTCTTTTTGAAGTCAAATACGATTCCTCTGATGGATGTTGTTCCCTATTATCACATTACATAAAAAGAATCATGAGAATGTAAGTCAAACACAAATGATAAACCCAATAAATAAATACGTTTATATAGTTCAACACATTCATTATTTCACCACGATCCGAGAGTCTACTTCGCATTCCAAGATCCTCACTTCCTTCTTTATGAACCATTTGCCTACCCATGTCACTGATCTGATCATGCATCCACAAAGTATCATCTTTCATGAACTTAACGAGAGATTTCTGTTTAAGGGCACTGAGAGCACCTCAGCGTTTAACCCACATCCATCTAGTACCTCGACAACTTCTTCTTTCGTTATCTCCATTTTAAGAAAAAGACACGCAACGTCGAGGAACACTTTCTTTTCTCCATCTTCTAAAGATTCGTAACTCAGTGCAAGAACACCGTGAAGACCGTCTAGTTGTGTGTTTTTCAGCTTCTCTAGTTGAATTTGCCATTCCTCTACCGTCCTCTTGTCATACAAAAGACAACCAACCAATTCAACAGCTAGTGGTAACAGTCCTGTTTTCTCGACGATCTTCATAGAAAACTCCAATAGATTACTAGTTGGGGTTTCTTTTCCTTGTGAATGATAACTAAACAGTTTTAATGCTTGCTTCTCACTCAAGCATTTAACCTCATATCTTAGGTCCTCTGAGAGACCACTCAGAATCTCATTATCTCTAGTAGTAATGACTATAACACTTCCTTGACCATACCTACTTCTTTCACCAACCAGCTCATTAAACTCGTCTATGTTATCAACATCATCAAAAACCGCAAGATTCTTCTTCTTCTCATCAACACTCCCTCCTTGGAAAAGTTTACTCGTCAAAGTTTTCTTCATATCGTTTAAGCCATCTTGAGTTGATAACTTTTCTCTAACGTTTGAGATGAAAACTCGGTTCTTGAAGTTTCCGACAATCTTGTTATACAAGGCTTTTGCAAGCTCAGTCTTCCCAATACCACCCATACCGTAAAGTCCAAGGATTTTAAATCCAGAAGTACTGGATTTAAAGTCTAGCAGCTTTATCAAATCCTCCACTCGTGATTCTAGCCCAACAGTATAGTCTGCCACTTTCTCTGGTGTGTTTCTCAATTCTTCAGCAACACGTTTCACAATCAGCTCTATCATCTCATCTTCTTTCTTTCTGTCATCCACATCGTCATCAACAACATCTTTGTTGTCATCTCCCTCAACAATCTTTTTTCTACAAAAATCCAAAAAAAACACAAACATAAATTTCAAACAAAAATGCATACACATACACATCCAAATTAGAAATGAGATATAGAGTCCTATACGTGCAAACAAAACCAGAGATATTTCCGACTGTAGTCATAGCTTTTCTCCATTGTTGTATCTTCTCCTCACTGAAACTTTTCGCGTGTTCTTCAAACTGATCCTTGATATGACCGCTTTGTTTACGGACTTCTGAAGGAACTACCCCATAAAAGATAGGTATCATGGGACGGTTGAGAGATGCTCTACGAGCGCAGAGCATAGCTAACTCATTTAGACACCAGATAGAGTTAGCATAGTTTTTGGATAAGACGATGATCGAGCCTCCTGAGTCTTCTATGGCTGCGAAAAGACTTGGAGGGATCACATCTCCTCGTTTCATACCTTCGTTGTCACGGAAGATCCGGACTCGTTCCTTAATTAGCGCGACATATAGACGCTCTGTGAAGTTTTTACGCGTGTCAAAGCCTCGGAAACTAATGAAGAAGTCGAACCTGAGCCTATGTGGCTTCGAAACAACGACGCCAGTCTCTATTCTCTGATCTTCCTCTTCTAACTTTGTGCTCTTCTCTTCTTTGGGTCCATGGTAGTCAGAGAAGAACTCACGCATACTTTCGTGACCATGATCAATAAATTCTCCACACATTTAGACTATGAAGACGAAGCTTTCGATTCTCTTGAGTAACTTCTACTTTTGGATTTGGATAGTTCATTTCTATTTATCTTTTTGTAAAACAATAAAGTCCTTCCATTGACTTTCAGTGTGGGACCAACGTAAAAAGGGCAAAACCGTAAATTTTTTTAATTATCTATGTTAGTTCCGGAATTTTCATCCATAATCTCTTAGTATATTTCGATTTAAAAAAGGCATATCCATTATAAAAAGAATTGAACCCGAAACACAAAAGAACTAATCATTTGTATTATTACTATACCACCACTTTTTTGGTAATGCTTAAAATTTTAAGATGATATGTTGATGTACCAACATATGCAATATATTTGAATAAATGCAGAAATTGTGGGACGAATAAGATTAGAGATGGGATATTAGGAGTCATACGTACCCGTAAATTAACCCGGAGATATTTCCAACTAGCTCCATAGCTGCCTTCCATCGTTGTATCTTCTTCTTCTTCTTCTCCTCGCCAAATATTTTCGAATACTCTTCAAAGTATTTTTTGAATGGACCGTCTTGTTCTCGAACATGCCATGGTTGGACCTCGTAAAAGACCGGTAACACCAGACGACCCAGCGACGATTTCAAATCGCATAGTTTGGCTAATTCTTCAAGTCGCAAGTGAGATTTAGAGTAGTTAGGAGATAAAACGACAACATAAGCCACCGAGTCCTCCATAGCCTCCACGATACTTGGATCGAGCTCATGATGATCCCCACGTTCCACATCATCATCTTTCCATTCCCGGGCTTGTTCCTTCACGAGCGCTTCGTAGAGACGGTCCGTGAAATCGTGGTGCGTTTCTCTTTGAAAACTGAGGAATATGTCCCACTTGAGCCTCGAACGTGGATTGGAAACAGCATCGGTCTTCATCATCTCCGATCTGTCTTCTTCGAAATCAAGTTTGAAAGTCAATGGGTGCAGAAATTTTTTTAATTTAATATCTAGAGAGTTATATTATTATAGCTTTAGTTTCAGACTATCGTGCTACACTACACGCAACAGTTTTATTATATCTTTTTAGTTTCAGAAGATGAAGTCTTTCGTTGACCCAAAAAAAAACACTCACATTGTCATATCCAAAACAACGGACATAGCTATTCTAAAAGAAGAAAACGTTACGGAGTTTCATGGTTAACAATCAGAACAGCACACATTGCCATTTTTTTTTTGAAAAATACGTTTTAGGTATTTTATTTGTTCATAGATTATTATTACTTCTTTTTTTTGATGGCAATTATAATCTATGAAAAAATAAAATACCTAAAACGTATTTTTCAAAACGATCTACCGAAATATTGCAGATTAACGTAACATTTATTATTACTAACCATTGAAATTTTATCTTTGAACATAAATCGATCATTTTCTTTAAAATACAGAAGGAATATAATCTAACTGTGGGAGACAAAATACCAAATACCAAATCCTATGAGCTACAAACAGTTTGAATCGATACTATTGTTTGAGTGCAGTTTCTTAACTTCTCTGTGGTAGCAGATCATGTATCAGTCAGCTGAGCTGGTTTCACCTTCTTCGAAAGAGTTGAAAAAATTGGCAAGTTTCTGAGAAACGGTTAGTTGTGTCTTGCTTAATAAATCTTGTCTGCCTTTAAAATCATCATCCCCCTCGTAAACCAGGTAAATCCCATGCAGTTTTAGCTCAACTTGTTTGAATGGTAGTTCTAGTTTGATAACCTGTATGGTGTATCCGTCTTTCAACATCGAAACCAGTGGGTGAAAAAGTGGGTATCGGCAGATGTGGAGTTGATCATTACTTGTTCTAGGCACTCCACACAGGTTCAGTGTGTGGAACATTTTTGGTTTGAGATCAGGTTTGAGAATTTGTGCTTGAACCTCCACCACGTTGGGCAGTTGGTTGTCACGTCCAGTTTCATGTTTAAGAGCCACAACAACAGCCAAGATTACGCCTCTGAGTTCTTTGTTCGGTTGAGCTGAGAATATGACAGGGCCTAGTGAGAACCAGCTCGGGATTCTGCTTCCAGGCAAGCTTAGATTCCACATCATTTTCAAAGAAGCCTGCAGCGAGAATTCAAAAGATTCAAAGCAAGTTTTAAACAGAACCTGAGATTCAACTTATTGAGATTATATGGAGTTTTCGGAATCACCTTAGAAAGTCTTTTCTTTACAGCAAGGGAGTAGCTGGAGTTACAGCCGCTCAAGTACAATCATTTGAGAGCCTTCAAGTGCTCTAAGCCTGGAATATCATCCACTTTATCACAGTTTGTGAGATTGAGCTCGTGCAAGATCGCTAGCTCTGAAAGGTCGGATACACTCTCCAATGAAAAGCAGTTTGCCAGGTTTAGCTGCTCCAGTTTACATGGAAGAGGGGGGAGACACTTGAGCTCTCGGCAGTCATACAATAAAAGTTCTCTGAGATTTGATAACCCTACGAGGTTAGACGGAAGACTGTGAAAGTAATTATTCCCCAGATTCAGTATCTTTAAAGACGAAAGCTTCTCAAGAACATCTGGAATTTTACCTGATATTCCCCAACTACGAGCATCCAGTTCCTCAAGCAACAAGAGGTTTGAGAAAGAGTTTGGAACTTCTACAAAACGAGGTTCTTTGCTTGTACCTTGAGTATCACTCTCAGAACTTCTAAAAAGTGGCTTCTTCAGCGT
>CM051363.1:9019423-9131637 GCA_028015245.1 Cardamine occulta
TTTCAGTACCATTAAATTTGAGAGATTTCCGAAACTTTCTGGCAACTCTGCGACCAAAGTTTCCTGCATGAACAGATGGTGGAGAGATTTCAAGTCTCCAAATGAGTTAGGAAGTCTCTTGAGCATTTTACACTTGTTCATTCCGAGTAAGACTAGGTTTTCCAGCTTGCCAAAATCTTCCGGCAGTTCCTCAATGTTAGAGCCATCAAGGTGTAAGGTATGAAGTGTTTCCATATCTACAATTGACTTAGGCAGAAACTTCAGAGATTCGCAATTCACCAACTCAAGTTTGCGAATAAAGCACAAGCTTCTAATCTCTTGAGGTAGAGTTTCAACTGGGGTACTATCCAACTGAAGTTGGAGAAGAGAAATTAATCCACCAATCGAACTCGGTATCTGTTTCAAACATTTGCAATTTCCAGCTGAGAAATCAGTCAAACATGTCAGTGAGCCAGGGTTTAGAGGTAGCTCCTCCACCGCGCTTCCGTTGAGAAATAGTTCCTTCAATGCTATGAGCTCATTGATAGTGTCAGGAATCTTAGAAAGGGACTTGCAATGCATCAGATGCAGCTTCTGGAGATTTTTTAGTTTTCCAATAGAACTTGGAAGATTTTGCAATGCAGTACCATCAAGATATAGCTCTACCAGTAATGTCAATGTTCCAATGCACAAAGGTAGCTCTTGAATAGATTTGCAATCTCTTAGACTAAGTTTTTCAAGATGTTTGAGGAGATAAATAGATTCTGGTAGGTTCTTTATCGCAGTTCTATCAAGAAGAAGCTCTTTCAAACATGGCATTGTACCAATGTTCTCTGGTAACACACTCAGATTTGAGCAGCCAGATAGGAAAAGTTTTTCAAGACGCTTCAGTCCAGAAACGTCCACAAGAAATTCAGCTAGGCTTAAACAGTCTCTGAAATCCAGGTAAAGCAATGTTTCCAGATTACCAACTGATCTAGGAACTTTCACAAGACGGTAGCATCTCTTGAAAACAAGCTTCTCTAGGGCTTTATGGTTTGATAAATCAGGAATGGCTTCTAAGTTATGGCAACCACACATATTTACAACCTTCAAGTTCTCATTCACCTGAAAAGAAGAAATAACGTTTTCGTAGTGAGACTCTAACTAGAACTATATAGTCGCCCATGCTATAGGAAATATAGCATGGGTGATTATTCATACCTTTACGGAGGATTAGAAAGTTTACCCTTTTGATCCACGAACTCTGGATTTGTCTTATTCCACTATCTGAAAGATCAAGAACAGCAAGTTCTCTAGCAAGAAAATCCGGTGGAAGATTTTCCAAGGGGCAACCTCTCCACTGTATCCACTTGAGTTCAGATGGGAGGAGCTTAAGATCTCCTTCCAGTTCCACGTTATTAATCTGAAGAAGTCTCAACTTCTTCATTGGTTCAAAAGGCTTTACCGGAATGGTGATTTCAGAACTTTTTTGCTTTTCATCTGCTCTAAATCTTTTAAATTTATTCCTCAGGTAATTACACACAGAGTTCAACCTCGGATGGGAATGGTGGGATTGATTCCTCAAGGGAATTTTATCTGCACTCCCAAACTTCTTTTTGAAGTCAAATACGATCCCTTGGATGGATGTTGTTCCCTGCCATCCCATTGCAAGATAAAACGATGACGAAAATGTAAGTCAAATACAAATGATATATAACAGTAGATGTAGATATAAATACCTTCACATTGTTCAATACGTTAATAATTTCAGTACGATCCGAGAGTCTACTTCGCATTCCAGGATCCTCGCTGCTTCCTTTAAGGACAATCTGCCTACCCATGTCACTGATCTGATCATGCATCCTCAGAGTATCGTTTTCCATGATCTTAACAAGAGATTTCTGTCTGAGAACACTGAGAGCCGCCTCAGCATTAAACCCACAACCTTTCAGTATGTCGACAACTTCTTCTTTTGTTATTTCCATTTTAAGAAAGAGACACGCAATGTCGAGGAATACTTCCTTTTCTTCATCATCTAAAGATTCGAAACTCAGTGCCAGAACATTCTGAAGATTGCTTGGTTGGCTATTTTTCAGCTTCTCCAGTTGATTTTGCCAATCCTTTTCGTCCTTTTTGTCATATAAAAGAGATCCAAACACTTCAATAGCCAGTGGCAAATGTCCTGATATCTTGACAACCTCATTGGACAAGTCCAATAAACTCTTAGTTGGTTTTTCCTTTCGTAGTGAATGATAACTAAACAGCTTCAACGCTTCCATCTTATCCAAGCACTTGACCTCATACAGTTGGTTCACTGAGAGCTTACTCAGAATCTCTTCATCTCTGGTAGTGATGACTATAAGACTTCCTTCACCGTACCATCTTGTTTCACCAACCAGTGCATCAACCTGGTCTACGTTATCAACATCATCTAAAACCACAAGAATCTTTTTCTCATGAACACTTTCTCTTAGCTTTTGCCGGCCTCCGTTAACATCTTCTATTTGAGGTACCAAACGGAAAATTTCCTTGATAAAAGTTATTTGAAGATTGACAAAGCCATCTTGGTCTGATGATCTTTCTCTAATGTTTGAGATGAAAACTCGGTGCTCGAAGTTTCCGATGATCTTGTTATAAAAGGCTTTTGCAAGTGTGGTCTTCCCAATACCACCCATACCGTAAAGTCCCAGGACATGAACGCCAGAGTTGGGTTTAATGTTGAAGAGATTCATTAAATCCTTTATACGTGATTGGAGCCCAACAGTGTATTCTCCCACATTCTCTGGTGTATTGCTCAATTCAGCTAATATCCTTTTCACCAAAAGGCTTATCAAGTCATCATCAGCAGAGGGTTATCTACCAAATTCGCTAAAAAACACCATAGAATTTCAAACAAATATCAGTCACAATCCTAAATTCAGTTCATCGTGTATCTCACAAATCGTATAATGAAGAAAATTAGAGGTGAGATATATACCTGCAAACAAATCCAGAGAGATTTCCGACTAATTTCATAGCTCCCTTCCATCGCTTTATCTTCTCCTCACTAAATGTTTTCTCGTGCTTTTCAAAATCCTTGGCGAAATGATCGTTCGGTTTGCGGACATGAGAGGGATCGACCTCATAATCATCGGACGTTTCAGAGATTCTCTCAAGTCGCATAGCTTAGCTAATTCATCTAGGCACCAGTGTGAGTTAGCGTAGTTCCGGGATAAAACGACGACGGAAACCGCCGATTCCTCCATGGCTTCAACGAGACTTGAACCCATCACATGTCCTCGTTCCATACCATCGTTGTCGAGGAAAACTCGAATCTTTTCCTTGCGGCTGAGCGCGTCAAAGACACGTCCTGTGATGTTATGGCGCGTGTCTTCGCCTTGGAAACTAAGAAACACGTCAAATCTGAGCCTCGAAACAGCGTCAGTCTCCATCTCCGACCTTTCGTCTTCCTTCCAAATCCAAATCAAGTTTTTAGTGCTCTTCCAAACATGGTGAAGCCGGAGAGAAGAAAGCTTCATCCTCGCTCTTTTGTTTTTTAGTACTAAAGAAAAATCACACACTAGCAGTTTTTTTATTTTAATTTTGGGAATGTTCCCGAATAACGGGACATGCTCTTCTCTAAAGCAGGAACGTCACGCAGTTCCATGTCTTCACACTAATTAAAACGGCACACATTGCATTGAAAGACGGAAAGAGAGAAGAAAATTTTCATTTCTTCTTACCTTGTCAGACAGTTTTTTTAATTTATTTTTCTTCTACTAGTTGGCTTTTTTTGTTTAGAGTTTATTTGCCAAATGGATAGTTTTAAAGTTTTTATTTGAAGTTTAGATAGTTTTAAGTTTTAATTTGTGAATACGGTAGTTTTTTTGGTAGTTTTAAAAAAATGGAGTAAAAACAAACTAAAATATCTTTCTCTTAGAGAGATAAAGGAAGAGAAGAAAATATTAAAAAAAAAAGAGAAATGTGTGGACCAAAAAAATAAAATAAAAAATAAAATAGAGACCAAAAAATGAGAACCATTTATTTTATTATTATATTTTTTTAGTAATTAATTTTTTTTCTTTTTCTTTTAGGTATACAAGTGATAATGTATATGGTGTACACATGTATACATGTGTACACCATCTTATATATACATATGTACATCATCTCATATATAGAGGTGTATACCGTCTTATATATATAGGTGTACACCATCTCATGTATATAGTGTACACCGTATTATATATACATTTGTACACCATCTTATATATACAGGTGTACACCATCTCATATATACCAATGTACACCATCTTATATATATAGGTGTACACATCTCATATTTGTGTACACCATCTCATATATATATAGGTGTTCACTGTATTATATATAAATGTATACACCATCTTATATATACAGGTGTACACCATCTTGACAGTCGCCAGAACCATGTCCATTTCTGTTTCCACCTTCTCGTTTGTCCACTTTTCTACAGGAGATGTGTACTCACATATCATGATAGACGCCTTCTGCTCACAGTCTTGCGGTGAGGGCAACCTCTGCCACAGCTCTTCCGTTACAAACGGCATAAACGGATGCAGTAACCTCAAGCCAGTCTCGAGGCACACCTAGAGAGCGTCTTGAGCATGAATCCTTCCTGGATTTTCAGCAGAAAAACAAGGCTTTACTGCTTCAATAAATACATCACAGAATTGGTATTTCCACCAAGCATAAACTGTGTTGGCTGCATCCGCTAACTCAAAAGCATTGAACGAATCCACTGTCTTTGTTATTGCCTTAGTTAGTACAGAGAGAATCCATTGGCAGCAAAAGGGCATAGTGTCAGGGGTTAGAGTTTTCAAAGGAGGACTATAAGCATCGCCAAGCTTCAACATCACAAATCTAACTGCGTTCCACAGTTTGTTACACCATTGACGGTAACCAAAAACACGGAGAACATCCATGTTGATTTTATCAGACTGAGCCGTGTAGGATACAAGCGCAAATCAAAGAGCGTCACCGCCACATTCAGGGATACCATTAGGGAATTCCTTCACCTGTCCCTCCTTGGCAACAACCAGCTCCTTTGGATCCAAGTTACCTTGTTCTAACCTGGTGTGTAAACCAGCAAGAGTTACACCATTAATGACTTCAAGCGGATCAATACCATCGCCCATGTGTATCACTTATCATAGGATGGAAAAGAACCTTCCTGAATGGAACATCACCACCACACACTTTCATTCCCAACATAACCATGTGAGCCACCCAGGAAAACAGAATATCATGTCCTGTTTCAAGAATAGACGTTGGATAGAAAGCTTTGAAGTCCTCAGTTTCATCTGGCCATCCCAAAACAAACAACAGGAATAGCCTAGAAGAAAACCACGTGTCAAGCACATCAGGGTCTTGAGAGAGCTCCAACAACCTCTTCCCAGCAAATCTATCTGCAGCCTCTTTTCGAGCTTCTTCCTCGTTTCTACCAACAATCCAATGGTCAATGTAGACACATGTTTCCTTAAGCTGATCTTCTTCAAGAGTGACATACCATGCTGGTATTCTATAACCCCACCAAAGCTGTCTCGAGATGCACCAGTCACATATGTTATCTAACCATCTTCTCCATTCTGGTGAGCACTACTTTGGTAAAAACTCGATTTTCCCATTGGCAGCAACATCAAGAGCCTCATTTACCATCCCTCTGTAACTCACGTACCACTGAGGCTTGATCATAGGCTCAGCAATATCATTACTTCTTGAACAAACTCCAATCCTCATTTCATTGTTTTTCTCACCTCTATACAAACCCTTCTTACGCAGAGCTTCAACAATAGCTTCAGGAGCCACAAACCGCGGCATCCCTTTGAATTTAGTGCCGCCATTCGTGTTGATCCTTCCATCATCGGTGAATATGTTGATAAACTTCAGATTGTGGCGTTTTCCTACCTCGAAATCCTTGGAGTCATGTGCTGGAGTAATCTTAACACAACCGGTACCAACATTTTGATCAACAAGTATCTCGTCACAGATGATTGGTAGCTTCCTCCATTGAATGGATGCACAGCAAACTCTCCGTGAAGATGCTTGTATCTTTCATCATTAGGATGAACAGCAATGGCGGTATCGCCAAGCATTGTCTCCACCCTAGAAGTGGCAACAACAACCTCACCGCCTCCTTTCTCGAGAGGATAAGCAAAAGAAGTAATAATACCAAACTCTACTGGCTTGTCATACCCGAGAACTTTGATTGGTGTTCTTTCTTTGATGTCAGCATGCTCAACCTCACGCTCAGATAGAGTTGTTCTAAGGAAACAGTTCCATTGAACAAACCGGAGATCTCTGTAGATAAGTCCTTCCTTGTGTAACAGCACAAAGGCCTCTGTGACAGCCTTTGATCTTTCCTCATCCATTGTAAAACACTCACGAGACCATTCAAGAGATGATCCTATACGACGTAACTGTGTTTGTATTGTTCCTTCATACTTGTACTTCCACTGTCAAACATGGTTTAAGAACTCTCCACGGCCAAAGTCATGTCTAGTCAATCATGTTTCACGGCTGAGATGTTTCTCGACCACAATCTGTGTAGCTGTACCAGCATGGTCAAACCCAGGAACCCACAAAGCATTAAAACCAGACATTCTCTTCCAACGAATCAGTGTGTCTTGGATTGCACATGTTAGTGCGTGGCCAATATGCAATGCTCCATTAACATTAGGAGGAGGAAGAACAATAACAAAATTTGGTTTTAACTCGTAGCATCAGCTTTGAAAAACTCAGATTTCTCCCACCATTCATACCACCTAACCAAAACCAGAGAGATCAGACTGAGATAATCAATAAGTGAATAAATCAAAATCAGCTTAGTTGAGTATAAGGAACTTACGATTTCTCTACCCCACAAGGACTGTAATGTTTAGGCATCTGTGACGATAGTCTTTTCCTCTCGCCAATGGGAGTTTCTGGGTCCATGAAGTCCTCAGGATTCTCTTCTCCTTCGCCGCCACTCTTCTTCTCAGAGTTCTTTTTATGGTTTGTTGTCTTAACTTCTTTCAGATTTGCTTTCTCCAAAGCCTTTTGTTTCTTCAGAGCTTTCTCTCTAGCCTTGTCATCTTTTTTCAGTTTCCGCTCCATCTCTACGGAATTAGGGTTTCCACAACATTAATCAATTTCCAAACTGGATCGAAAGGCTAAAATACTCAAGTGTCGAATCCTTTTACACTTAAATACAAAGTTGACCCAAAAAGAAAGGGAAAAATATATAAAACTTACTCATAAAAAGGAAATTCGCTATTGGGCTTATTATTTAAGTTACTTGGTGACCCTCCTTCCAAGTAACAAAGAGCAACATGCCACCAATAGAGTGTGTATACCTGACAATATTCTTTGTTTATCTCATAGCCTTTTTCTGGAAGAAGCTGCCGCAACATCTTCCATTCGACCAAGTTCTAACAATGAAAACGCCAGTATACAGTGAATATAACTTTCTTCTTGATTCGCAGGTAGAACCTACAATAATAAGCATATACAAGTCTTAGACGGTGAATCATTTAGTGACCGTCAATTCGATGAGAACTCAAATACCTACTGAACAAGAACAAGATCAGGTTGATCGATGTAGAAACATAAAACGTTTGGGAACCTTTAAGTGGATTTTAAAATTGATATAGCAAATTAACTACACTAAGTTTCAGAGAACATACATGTTTACTTAGGACCTGAGAATCATCAGTAAGCCACACTATACATTCCAAACTCATGACTGTTGTATTGGTGCCAGGTTAAACAAAATAAAACTATACTTTAGAATAAAAATTCAGATAAACTAACAATGATAATGAGGACCAACCTAAGTGTGCATTTCAAAAGCCAAGTCCACGGATATCAGTTAATGAACAGCTTCGAAAACCACTTTCTCATAAGGTGTAGATTGTTCCTACACAAAAACGAATAAAACTCAAGAATTACCCCTAAACCCAACGTAGAATATGAACTGCAAGGTAGTGGATATAAGACTGACAAGATTCCATGCCGCAGCTTCAAAGTAAGAATTAGTTCTGGAAGGATCAGATGAAGAAAGGTCATGAGCAGCTAAAATGTTTCCCAAAACACATTCTTTATTGTAGAGTGGTGCTTCTAGAATCACTTTCCAATTCCTCCCATAACTAAGAATCTTCCATCAACCGCAGCACATGATCAACAAAAACCACTGAGATAAATTACAAAGATCGAAACTTTAAGAAGAATAAGCCATAAAAAACACAGCAGAAACCAACCACAAGATCAAATTGAAATTAGTAGAAAATAATGGGTTTTATTCTGAAACCCATTTATTCCTTTTACTTTATAACAAAAAGTACTGTACAAAGTACAAACACACAAGTTGCAAAGGATTTTTATTCTATTTATACTAATTGAAAAACATATATAATAAGAGTCATTATTTTGATTTTTGAAGCAGAGTTAGAAATAAGAAGATTCCAGTTTCTTAGCTCTCTCTCCTGCACTCCCAGCCTCTGCATTGCCTTCCATGGCGTAACTCTTCTCCTACCACCAGACACACATCGTTTTGTCATTGCAAAACCCATTTACATATGATGTAAAACACAAAGTGAGGTCCTGTGCTTCAGAATGCATATTATATTACCAGCAAACGCCACATGAAAGGAACACCATCTCTGACCTTTATCCTCTCTCTGATCACTTCTTTGGCTGTATTGGATCAGAGCCAAGAGTGTTTATCGTTATACTAAACAAGATGAATATCTAACTAAACCGAGTTAGACTCTACAACAAACCGTACCAGTGGAGGATTGGCCTGTCTTTAGCAGCAGCTGGCACCACATATCATTGAAAACATCTATCTGTTCATCTGATGCCCCGATGATCTATTATTAACCATCAAACAGTTTTAAAAGAACCATCAAAAGGTGTTTGATCAAGAGAGTTTTTGAGTTAGTTGCAGGAGATTTATTTAACCTTGTAACCAACGGCGTTAAACTCTGAACCGAGTAGTTCTAGAGTTTGTTTGTAGTTACCCTTTGCGTATTCATACACAGCGTCCCCGAGCTGATATGAAAACAAGACTCATAGTGAGGAGTAATTAAAAAGAAAAGACGATCAAAGAGGGGTGGTGTGAACACACAAACCTGAATCCCTTTCTGCATCACTTGTTGTTTCTTCTTGTTCATCTTCGATATTCTGCAAGAACAACACAGGTTCACAACAAATCCTATAACAATCAGAAAACTGTAGAAGAAAAGCAATTCACACTAACCTGAACTTTAGACCCTCTAGTAATGCATGAGCCTTTGAAGTCTCTCCAACCTTTGCTAATGCCCAAACTATCAATATATCGAGGTGCCACTCTAAATACCAGTTTGCCTGAAATGTTAAAGCACGTGGCTGAGAAATAAAACTATATCGAACAGGACAACGCTTAACTGCAAACGAAATGAGATGTTATAATTGCACCACTAGTGCATGGCTTACCTGATCAGTTAAACGAACTGCAAGGATTTTGAGACGGTCTTCGAAACCATCAAGAGCATCTCTTACATCCAAACGCAACAACAAGCCCAGTGCATTGAGATAAACCTAAAGAGTTGCAGACAGTTGAATATTGGATAGAGGTAGTAAAAGCATAAGTTTCTAAAACGAAAAGAGGATTACTTCAGGTGGAACGGCATCATCTTTCTCCAACTCTTTCCTGATGTGATGATCATATATCTCCTCTACTTTGCTCATTGGTGACCCTCCTTCCAAGTAACAAAGAGCAACATGCCACCAATTGTGTGTATACCTAAAAATTTTATACACGTCAGGGATTCTAAATGATAAGAGAAGAGCTTGATAGCCAAATATCAGGAATTCTAAATGATAAGAGAATAGCTTGATAATAAATGTGAGAGCCTCCAGGTAAGTGGGAAATGCTTTACATGAAGGATGAGCATGAGTGCCAAGATTCTGCAAGTCCTTCCATGAATTCCACTGCTTCTTTAAACCGACATTTATGTTGAAGAACATGACACAGCTGAGTAAGATACAAAGAAAATTTCCTCAGGCAAAGAACTACTGAGTACTGAGTGATAAGCCGTACATGGAAACTGAGAATAAAATATGTAAATGCTTAGTATCATGTAAAATTGTAAGAGAAACTCACACAGTGATGTGCCCAGGCGTCTTCTTTGTTTATCTCATAGCCTTTTCTGGAAGCTGCCGCAGCTTCTTCCATTCGACCAAGTTCTAACAATGGAAAAGCCAGTGTACCATGTATATAACTTTCTTCTTGATTCACAGGTAGAACCTACAATAATAAGCAGATACAAGCCTTAGACAGTGAATCATTCAGTGACCGTCAATTCGATGAGAACTAAAGTAACTGCTGAACAAGACCCAAAAAGGGACCAGGTTGACCCATGTAGAAACATATAAGCTGTGATCTCTTCAAAGAGGCCAAATCTTTTGGGAATCTTTTAAGTAGCTGCAAACCACAACTTGGATTCAAACAAGGGACTCAAAATGACATAGCAAATAACTACAGAAACTTTCAGAGAATACGCATGAGTACTTAGGGCTGAGATCATAGACAGCCACAGAACTATACATTCCAAACCATTACCGTTGTATTGGTGCCAGATTCAAAAAGATAACACTAAACTTTAGAATAATATTTCAGATAAAACTAACAACGAAACTGAGGACCAACCTCAGTGTGCATTTCAAAAGCCAAGTCATCGTCCCTGTCCTCGGATATCAGGTAATGAACAGCCTCGAAAACCGCTTTCTCATAAGGTGTAGATTGTTCCTGAAGCCAACAAATAAAACTCAGGAATTTTCCCCAAATCCAAAGTAGGACATAAAATACAGGGCAATGGATAGATATAATAAGACTGACAAGATTTGATGCCGCAGCTTCAACGTGGGAATTAGCTCTGGAAGGATCAGATGAGGAAAGGTAATGAGCAGCTAAAATATTGCCCAAAACACAATCTTTGTCGTAGAATGGTGCTTTTAAAATCACTTTCCTATTCCTCCCATAACTCAGAACCTTCCATCAACCGCAGAACAAAATCAACAAAAATCACAAAAATCAATAACAAAGATCGAAACTTTAAGAAGAATAAGCCAGAGAAAACACAGCCACAAGATCATAGTTTTCGAAACCTCATAATTTAGCTACATAAATCCAAATAAGAAATCACAATTGATACTCCTATTTAAATCAATTTCATCATGTGTGTGTAGCTATCGAGCGATAATCGAAGATGAACTTGTTGATAATAAGAGTTAATTGCGTCGATGCAATCATCAGAAGAAGCATTAACCTCATAACCCCACCGAACACATCTAAGTGTTTTCTCCATTTCAAGAGGCAAAGCTTCGAACTTTCAGCTTAAAACTCAGCCGCTTCCAACACGAACACTTTCGAATTTCGTCTTAATTCTGGATTCGAGGATGGTTTG
Organism: Cardamine occulta; assembly: GCA_028015245.1. Taxonomy (NCBI): domain Eukaryota; kingdom Viridiplantae; phylum Streptophyta; class Magnoliopsida; order Brassicales; family Brassicaceae; genus Cardamine; species Cardamine occulta. Next base: position 9,030,829 of record CM051363.1, read on the forward strand.
AAAGAGACGATATAACCATGAAGGAGAGCGATTTATGCATTTTACTTGTCGTCATCAATCATTGAAGTTCGTCTCTACCAGTGACGTGTCTCTCTTTTGTTTGTTTTTTTCTTGCCTAGTTTTGGATATACAATTATCCGTTTACTACTCTATAGGAAAGATTATAATACCGAACCAGACATTAAACCGATTCAATCTGTCTAAACCGTGTTTCTTGATTTCTTTTATGTTTCTAAAACACAAAGAGGAGATTAGCTTAGAGAGAAAATGAAAAACAATGAGTCTGTGTGCTTAGCATTTGTATAATTTTGCAAAACCACAATATGCATCCAAAAAGAAAGAAAAAAAACATTAAGTTGTGTTTAAAACGTTGTATGGTTTGGCTTTGGTTTTCAATTACTTTATGGGATAATAGAAGTATATGATCGAACTTCTTTTTAGTATATGTTAAAATTTTCTCTACGTTAATGCTTTTATTTATTTTGGGAATTTGAACTTGTCTACTATTGAAAAAGAATCTGTCTAATATTAGAATTTAATCATAAGTTAGTACTAGTAAATAAAATAAAAATATTAAAAACTGATATTGTCACAAGTGACTCACAAAGACAAAAGTCACAAAACCAACTTTTTCTTTTCCCAACCGACAAAACAAAATTAATCACATGAGATCAAATAAAGAACAAATACCTTAAGTGGCATATGTTTTGGAAAAAAAAAACAGAGAACTTAAACAAAACATTTCAAAAGACGACTAACATCATTCATTCCACATTCCACAAAATACTTTTAAAGCATTATTAATTCACTGACCACTAAACTTCTGCTTTGCCAATGCAACAAATTCTTCGACGGTTGGCATGTAAGGTTTGACAGCTTCATGGGCCCTAAACAACTCGGCCCATTGGATCAACCCAGGTGTTGTCTCTTGCCGGAGAAACTTGACGCCGGAAAATACCTCAATCACAGAGACCGGACCCAAAATAGCTGCACATGCAATGTCAAGGTAGCCTATGTTTTCGCCTCCAAAGAATCCTAATCCTTTGCTGTTCTTCTGAAACACATCTTCCACTGTCGCCAAACACTCCATCAGGTTTCCTGCCGCCATCATTCTCCCTTCGTCGTCTTTTGCTCCGGCCACCGCATCCAACGACGCAAAACACTGTCTCATACACATAACATAAAATCGTTGAGTTCATTAAACATAAAACATCTGATTACTTCTGTTTCTAATCTAGAGATAGAGATTTCTCTGTTTGAGTTTATACATATTTTTATTATTATTAACTGAATACTCATGTTTATATTTCGAATCAATCCAATCAGTCAATCAGATCCAATCAACTCAAGATTAACCTTTATCCAAAAAAAAAAAAAAAAAAAACTCAAGATCAAAGCTTTTTTTTTACAAGCAAAAACAGATTTATAGACTACCCATATCTGTTTTAATCAGTAAAATTAGATCGTAATCAATCAGATCTATATTCAAGTGTCAAGACCCAAGCTAAAAGTATCAAACTTTAACAAGCAAAACAGAGTATGTGTATTAAAGATCCATGGAAATGAGTCTAAACTCTTTTACCTTGTCGTCAACGTACTGAGCCCAGAACCGAGCAGCGGCTCGGTCTTTGGGAAGAGAAGGAAGGATAGAAGGTTCGGAGGGCCAAGCCTCGTCAACATACTGAACGATGCTGAGCGACTCACAGATGGAGATGTCACCATGGATAAGAACAGGGACTTTCTTGTAGATGGGGTTAGACTTGATAAGGAGTTCACTCTTTGCTTTAAGAACATCAGGTTCCTCTAAGTACTCATACTTTACAGATTTCAAGTGAAGAGCCACTCGAGCCCTTAGGGAAAAAGGGCTCGACTTAGAACCTAGCAGCTTCACTGTATCATTCTGAGCCATCTTTTGTCTCCTGGTTTTATATTTTTATTGATCTGAAGTAGGAGTGATTCAGGTGAGTGTGTTTATATAATAGAGTGAGTTAGGGAGAATAGTGGAATTAGGGGTCGTGTTTCTCGTTGGCAAGTGACAGGCAGGTAGCGTCAAAAGTAGTGTCTTTTTTAATGGAAACCTACCAAGTTCCTACAAATGACGATGTCCTTTAATCATTTAATGTTTAGATATTGTATTTTATTGTAGTCTTCTAGGAGTTGAATGTTTTTTGACTAAATACTAAATAGTTATTGTGGCTAACCAGGAACTGCTCACTAAAACCAAGATTACTTAAAATCAAATTCATTCATTATTATGTAGTGTAATTTTTGTTGCATGAGATGAGAGAATAGTGTATTTATTTGGTTATACCTTTCTGCAAACATACATACAAATTTATAAGCTTTTCATTTTCTTCTAACATCATATGCAATACAAAAGGCATTAGGACGTTGAACGTGACAATACAACTGTAGTTTTTAGCCCTCTCCCTCGAAATCTCCTGAACCTCTAGCTTTATTCCTTGCTTTTGCACTAGGCTTTTATTACAATCTACACACACAAGTATATGTAGCTTTTGTTTGACAAAAGAAAATGTATGAGTAGCTTTCATCTTTGGTCTCTTTCAAAAAGTACTTCAGAGATAACGAGCCGCGTTTAGATCTTTAAAACAAGGTCCTGGCCAAACACTTGTTTAACATCTTGTCAAAAAGAAGTTCCAATGTTAGAAACCAGTACCGGAAAGGATTCAAAATCCTCATCCTGGCTTAATCTTGCAATACCGGTGGTTTATATATTTTGTAAACACTGCAAAAAACTATTGATTTTCTTAGTCAAATTCTCAAGAGCCTTTTCATTATATTATATATATAGATACATTATATATTGTTCTATATATACAGTTAGCTCCATATACTCCCATTTGCCTCTTCATTTTTCCTTTCTAACGAATATTTCCACAATCTGGCAAAAACAATGTTAAGTCATCTCATGTTGCAGCATTGGGGTTTCCCGAGTCTCTGTAGCTTATCCCACATGCAAATCATCTGTCGAGGCGACTGATAATGAGCGGTGAAATAGTCTTCTATGCAGCCAAACTGACAGAACTTGAGGCTATGAACCACTGCCACCGGTCTAGTCTGGTTGAACTTCTCCACCCACATTCCCATGCTTACATCTTCCATCTTGAATAACTACCATAACCAAGAAGTACAAGACCATATAAACAGATGATAAATTCCATAAAAAGAAACTATGTTCATGTTTCTTGGATGGGTCACCTCAAAATCTCGTATATGCGTAAATGATAACTTACTCTTAATCTCTTCTGTTCAAAATCGTCGACGATGAACTTAGCTATATCATATGATAAGATGTAACCCGGACCATTTGCATATGGAGGATAATACTCTTCTGGCCATTCCTGGTTTCACAATTCAGAACAATCAACATAAAGTCTAAAACACTTCCAAGTATCATGTTACTTGTTCAGCTCAATTGAGTTTAGAGGTCTGCTACAAAACCTATACCTCGTAAGTTACAGCCCATTTCCCAGTGCGCAGAGGCTTATGGTAGAAATTAATGTTTCCAATATAAAGGCTCTCTCTTCCCTTAACCTTTTCTGCTTCTTGGATCACAGCACCCACTCGTACAAATGTATCATCATCACATTTCATAATATACTTTGCCGCCACTGTGCTAACCTACAATTTCCCAGATAACTAATCAGAAAAGTAACCAAAAGTAACGAGAACAAAAGAGAAACGAATAAATTAGTTGGCTTCTCACCCCGTATTCGCAAATGGCAACCGTCTTGAGCACAACAAGGTCATAATGATCCATGTATGGTACAATGACAATATCACCAAAGTACTCTGCTTCTTTCTTTAGATCCACATTGACTTCCTTTCTTGCGTGCTGCAAGATGAATTAACATAATTAACAAATGAAGTTAAACCAATGACTTTGTTTATTTAGGTGATTTTTCTATTTCAAGAGTTGTGCTTACCAATGCCACAAAGAACCGAGCAACAACTTTCGATGATCTGACTAGCTTTTGCTGCATCCATGACTTCCTCACTGCCATCCTCTCTGCAAAATGGTTGCCAGCAGAGAGAATTCCAATGAACAACTCAACAGGCTTTTGAGGTAAAGCAGGAGCTTTCCATATGCTTTGCATCTCGAGATGCTTTTGCGGTTCAAAACTCGGATTTGTTGAAGGTAACGAGGCAGCATATACAGACTGCACATCAATGTTTCCTTTGACTGCTAGTCCAGTGGCATCCTCTAGAACAAACCCCTGAAAAACAAAAACAGAAACCATTGTTACAGGGCCCATCAACAAACTCTGAAACTTATTAAGTGGTTTCCGTCAATTACTCACAGTTCTATAAGGGAAAGATGTGATATGTCTTCCATTAACACTAATGTGGTAACCTTCCATTCCAGCTCGAAGCGTAAGAACAAAGAGCTTCCCTTCAGCAAAAGGAAATGGCCAATCATGTGCTGCCATCTTCTTCCTCCTACCCATAATCCTATTCAACCACCATGTCTTCTTTGATTCATCAGAACCATCACCATTATTACCATTATCATCTCTCTTCCACTTCTCACATTTCACCTCTCCATCAACTATCAGAAAACCCAAAAACAAAACAAATTAAAGTTTTAAACTTTTCCATCACGATTAAAAAAAAAACGAATCTTTAGTATTAAACAAAATCCAACATTTGAACAATCCAAGTCAAATTAAACAATCGTTTAAAAGTCAACACTAGTCCAACAACAAAATCACAATCAAATGATAAAAATTAGTTAAAATAACTCAATACCAGATTCGTCGTCATCACTAGATTGACGGCCATCACAACGTAAACCTGATCCCCATTGCATTCTATAACAAGTGTTCTGCTCAATCACTGGTCTTCCACTCCAATCACCTTTAATCCTCGGGTTAAAATGGAGGATCCGAGGCGGATCTTCACCATCAACAGCTTTCAATCCTTGCAATTCCATCATGAACTGCGTCACCATCACCGTCTCTCTCGAACCCTTCTCGGCGTGAGCCCAATGCGGTGTAGCTACAACGGTAATGTGAGATCCTAACGTTAATCCACACGGCAAAACCAAGATCCGACTCCGGTTCACAAACTCCGACCCGGAAACCGAAACCATATCCGGACATTTCTCAGTCCGGTTCTTAATCGGAGCTTCTTCATCGACATTGATTAAACCCGAATCAAGCCCATCCCACATTTTCTTTCCCATTGAAATCGCATGCTTCGCCGTTTTGTGAAAGATTGAGAATTCATCGCTGAATCCGCCATTATCGAAAAAGCTCTCATTGACGAAAATCTCAGAGACGGATTTAAATTCTGGCGTTTTCCGCTCCGGTACCCGACCGACCCGACCCGGATCCTTGAGAGGTTGATGTGGTTTTTTTTCAATAACCAAGTTTGCTTCTCTACTACCACCAACAACCATCTGTCTCGGTAATGAGTCAGCAAAAGAAGAAGAAGACCCATCATCAGACCCGGAACCGGATATTGACCCGGTTCTAAAGACGAGAGGGATCTCAAAGCTCATGCAGAGAAAGTAAAAGAGCAGAATAGCTAATAGAAACTGAACTAGCCCGAATCGACTCTGTGAAGGTGAGTTATCGAGTTTGGATTTCTTCATTGCTCGATTCAACAAACCATAGAAAACAAATTTGGAGAAATGAAAGAAGAAGGAGGAAGAAGAATCAACAAGGTTTCTTAGTAAAGAGCTTGGAAATTTGGGTAAGCCATTAAATACAAAATAAATTTGACGAAGAAGAATAAAAAGGTTATCATAAATAAAATTCAAAAAAAGCTAAAACTTTTTGGAAGATTGTTGAATTTTTGTTCCAACTTTAAAGCAAAAACAAAATTTCACAAATAAGGGAACAAAACAAAAGCTTTGAACAGTGGTTCTTGCGAGGTCGGAAACTGGCGTGTACGAAGATGGAAAGCCAGTTACTCTTTAAACTGTACGTCGTTTCTCTTAATTTGGGGGAAAGCGGAATTTTTTTTTTAAATTACAATTATATTTAGCGTTTGTGTTATGTCTTTTTTATAATAAGCTTTGATATTTTTTTGTGATGAATTTAACATCTTTAAATTCGTAATTATGAACGGTAAACACATGAAAACTTAACCGGTGAATCATTGGGACGTTCATATTGGTCGTGTGTAATGCAAAACTCCAAATTAGTTTACAAATAACCGCTAATATAGTAACATTATTAATAATAATTTCGGTTATAATTTTTTTCTTGGCTCAAATTCCAAGTTAAGAAAAGTTAAGTCTGGAATTTATTAATAATAACATTTTAATGATTAAAATAAAGACAGCCAGGTGGTTTCCAAAGGGATACCCACCACACATTCTTTAAATTATTTTTAAAACGGAACATGTTTTTAATATAAGTTTTTCAGAAGTTATATAAATTTCGTTTAACATTAACCATTATTTTATGAAGTTTGCATTTAGACCAATGACATGTTGGTGTGAACGTTAATTTCATCCGAACGTTAATCTCATGCCCGATTGCCATCCAATTTACATATATAGTCATTGTCCATGTCGTTTAGTTTCGTTTTCACTGATTTTCAGAATTCAGATTTTAAATCATTTCCATGGGACCATTTATGGCAGAATTTAACATAATACATTTTGTTTTACATTTTCTCTAAAATGATGTAGTGTTTGATATGTTTTTTAAATCTGATTTGTTAGCTGGAATTATGGGAAATTAATTAGGTAAGAATGATATAACCCATGATTTATGATCTGTAGGCTGTAGCATGTGCTAAAAGGTATTTGCTTTAACTATGTATGAATTTTCAAAATATAATACGAAGCGTAACTCATACTATTATGGGTCATCTTTTAAACACATAGGTAATAGATTCAGCTTAGGTAATGATCTGTTAGATACTTTTAAGGGAATTATAAATTGTGAAATAGATCATTTAGACTTGTTGCTTAGTTTTCCTTGGTCTTTAAGTGAACAGTTTCAAAACATATGATTATGATAAAAGTCAGAGCGTAATGTAATGTAGTATACTATGAGTTAATAATCAACCAATTTTTCGAAAGTTGACTACGTTTTTTTGACAGATTATTGATAACTGGTAGAATTATTATAGTTTAATTTCCAGAAAAATACTAACATCAAACTGCCAAACGAAACAGAGAAATAATTCACCCCTATATTAAGGTGGCCCCCTATTGACTGAAATATTGGTCCCATATTTGTGAACTAGCTAGTGCTTACAATATCTTTGGGGAGCATATGGAGACAATTTTTGTCCAATCATGTTTTTGGGTTTGTACTTTGTTGTTATACTTTAAGTGTTGTGTCGGTTTAGTTCAGCTATTAATTTTATGATGGAATTGCAAAGGATTAAAGGCTATGGATGACAAAGAGCCTTTTCTTATATTGGAAACATTAAATTTCTAGTTTTCTACCATAAGCCTCTGAGCCTCTGAGCACATGGAAAATAAATATAGATGGTTTGGTAACAAATTGTATTGACAAAAATTTACAAAAAATAATCAGGAGTCTTGCGAGTTGTTTCTGGTTCGACTTGACGTGGTGCTGGATCAAACTGAAGGAAGTTCTGTTCCATGTTCTCTCCAATCTCTAGTATCGCAGCCATGTTCCCACATCGGTAACAATAGTTTGGAGCACTGAACACTGTCACAACGTTTTTTTCCTGATGGAACCCATATCATGAGAACATACAAGAGGTTTATAGAAATGTGTTTGTATATTTGCTTTGTTCATTACCTGACACCAATTGTATCCTTCCATGACAAGCTGGTGAGCGCGCGATATTAGTGTTAATCCATTGGTGTGGTTAAACTGAGTGGCGATATCTTGTCCAAAAGTATAGCCAGCTCCACGAGGAGATATACCCCAACCGCATCGATCATCTGGATCAGACCATAAGAGGTCACACATTGGACCTTCATGCGGAACCTATATAAAGATAATGGTTATAGTAATATGTTTGCTAGTCTGGTTAACAAGGAAAAAAGAAGTCACCTCTTGAATGCGGTCTAATGATCGGATGTTGTCAAGCGTGTCTAAAGAAGGCGAAAGTCCGCCATGTAAACAGAAAATCTAGAGGAGGAACAAGTTTTTTGCAGCCAGTCAAATAAACCATATCTATAATGAGAGGTGTGTTAAAGTGAAAACTCATAGGTGTGTTAAAGTGAAAACTCATAGGTATATATATATATATACCTGACTCTCAACGAGAGCTGTGAGCGGAAGATAATCGAAAAGGTCAGTGAAAGATTTCCAAACATTAGCATTTCCATATTTCCTCAAGCATTCATCGTAAAACCCATACCTAAAAATGAAACAATTTAGCAACCTTTGAATGAGGTAAAACAAACAGAAACTGAATCTAGAGATAAAGCCTTACACTTGAGTAATTTGGCGGCTTTCATGATTCCCTCTCAAGATTGTGATCCTATCTCTATAACGAACTTTCAAAGCTACCAAGAGTGTGACTGTCTCTACAGAATAGTATCCACGATCTGTTCACATATATATAAACAACAACAACAACTATGTCAATCAAATTTAGCTAATGGAGTCATCAAAAACTAGCATTAGCAAAATCAAAAGAAACACAAATCATGTACCAAAACGAATTAAAGCTTTCAACTTTATGATACTCATAACCATAACACACAATAAAGCCAATCAAAAGAAACACAAATCCTCTACCAAACGAATTAAAGATCTCAACTTGAGATTCGTTACCAATGTAATCTATCATTAACACAATAGTATCAGCAGAAAGAATAAAACTTTGAAGTTGTAACTCAATGTTGAAATCTATTATTAACCCAATAATAGATTAGCAAAAAAAGACTAAAACTTTGAAGTTGTAATCTGCAAATGCATTAAAAGAACGGACCTACATAATCGCCCATGAAAAGATAATTAGTATCAGGAGAAGAACCACCGATTCGGAAAAGCTCAATGAGATCGTAAAATTGGCCATGAATATCGCCGCAGATTGTAACCGGACATTTCACCGGTTGAACATTCCATTCCTCCACAAGAATCGCTCTCGCTTGATCGCACAACGTCTTTACCTCAGCCTCTGTTAGCTGCTTACATCCCATTAGCTGATCGATCTGACGATCTACATCTCCGGTCGCCGGCATCTTTCCCCAACCGCCGATAACAATGTTCCTCTTTCGTATCTGGATTCGAATCTATCTATCTACCATTAATCAGAAAGCTTCACATTTGAAAAAAAGAATGATGAAATGTTTTCTTCACATGGAAGAGGTTCACGTTTGGACCATCACACAATCGTTTTTTTTTTTCCTCAATAATGTTTTCTCAGAGCAGCAAAATTGTGCAAAAAACGATTTTTTTCTTTTTCTTCAATTTGTTTTTGTGAATTTAATTTATTTTTTGAAGTTTTTTATTTATATTCCGTCGGAATTGGGAAAAGGTTGATCATTCATTATTTACTCCCTCCAACCTCCGGCAGCCTCGCCGGGTCAAACTCCATCGAGAAAATGACACGTGGCTATTAAATTACTTCGATCCATTCACTTTTTTTTTGCTATCACAGTGGCCAAAACTTATACGGACTACTGTAAATGGGCCTATCCAGCCCATTAAAATGGTAATATTTCCTCAAAAACAACGAGTTGATAAGAGTTTTAAGCGAGGAAGTTAAGCAAATGGTGTCGTTGTATGTGATTAGGTTTATGCAGCACATGTAGTTAAGTTTGCTAGCAGGTTTATCTCGTCCCCATAATTATGAGTTGCAAATGTAGTTGCTAATGACATTTATGTGATTCGAATATATAATTTGCACGTAAAAGTACGAAATTTCATTAGCATTTACAACTTTAGAAACTAAATATAAAGGGTTATGTTTTCGTTAAATCAACACAGTAATAGTTCACTATGTCTCTCAAGGAATTGACACCTCAGTTTTTTAGAGAGCTCTAGGAGTGCCATGTCAATAAATAAAAAAAGTTAAACTACCAATCAGAGTATTTCAATCACACACATCAGCTATTCCAATAAATTTATTTCTCGAAGAGAAGCTGCTTCTTCTTCCTTTTTTTTTTTTGTTTTTAATAGTTTAAAAAAAAAACATTCTTACTTCAGTTCATCAATTCTTAAATTATCTCAGGATTAGCATCATAGGGTCTCTGATTCATAGAGATGTTTTTGCTCTCTGGTATAAACTCTCACCGGAAGAGCGAGATCTTCTCCTCAGTAATATTGAGGTGAATCGGATTACACTGTTCCAGATTTTTCATGACTTTTCAGTTCCATTTTTTTCATCTCAAATATGTTTTGCATTTTCTCTATTCGGCAAATTAGCTTAAGATTGTTAGTGGTATTTTGCAATTTCGAAGATTATTAAAGTGTGATGAGTTATTGTCTTCTTCCAGAATTTGGATCCAATCCTTCAATTTGAAGAGAAGAACGTGGAAACAGTGGGAAGAATAATCAGGTGAATTTTGAGTCTTTCTGTTGATTTTGAGGTTTCTCGAAACAAAGATAAGCTGAGATTGCAGTTTCAATTTGTGTGAATGTATAGTACAAATGTTGTCTCTTTGAACTTATATTATGTGCTTTATCAAGGAGCAGGAAACGCCATTTTAGTCTGATCAACAATCTCCCAACTCTCTTTGAAGTAGTGACTGGTAGGAAACCCATCAAAGATAAACCAAAGATGGATCTCAGAAGTAAATCCAAAAACGGCGAAAAGTTATCAATATAATAACTCTTCACTTTTTTGTTTTATTCTCTTTGTAACATCAATGGAACCACAAATAAACTTGAAACAGGCTTTTCCACTCAAAGACAGAGAAGGGTTTTGTTAATCTCCTTTCATTTTAATAAACTATTGTGTTTTGGTGCTATTGAAATCGTTGCAGAGATCAATGGAAGGGTAGAGAAAGAGCACACCAAAACTAATGGAAGGGAGCTATGATGACGAAGAAGACGAGCATGGAGATACATTTTATGGATGCTGTGGAGGAAACTACACAAACGATGAGTTTTGGATATGTTGTGATGTCGTTGGTACCATGGGAAGTGTGTGAAGATAACACCATCCAAAGCAGAGAGCATCAAGCAGTACAAATGCCCATCTTGCTGCTCTACGAAAGGAAGACAATGAGAGTGAGTCATCTTTCTCCTTTCCATCCATATATCATCATTTTCTTCTCTCTTTTTTCTCTTAAAATTATTGCAAGATGTCTTTTATTTTCTTTAAGTCAATACTGAAACTTAGAGGAGCTGTACACTTCTGGTTTGTTTAATTTTTAATCACGTTGCAGATGCAAACTCATCACCAATTGCATGCTTTATTGGAGCAGATAGCCTTCGGGTTGCTGGGTATTTTAGCAGTTAAGAGGAAACAATGGGAATGACATTGGACTAATCTGGTCCGACATGTCTGAGGCAGTGGTCTTGCGGAATGGTCCTTATTCAACTCTGATCTTTTGGTAATATAGTTGTGAACAATTCTGAAATGTCTCATTTGTTTTTTTTTTTTTTTTTTTTTTTTTTGTCTTAGTGTTGCAGAGGATAACAGAGAAACAGGGCAATGAAGTTTTTAATACAAATTTAAATAGATGTAGAGTAGAATGTTGGTTTCTTCTATTTGGTAGGTGATAGAATGGTATTGCAATAGAAGAAGATAAACACTAAGATGATCTTCTAATCGTCATTTTCTGGTATGATTCTAATTTAATTTTTGAAATTTTTGTTTAGTAGAAGAAGTGAATATAAACAGACAATAGAATCAACTATAAAGGGAGATCTACATCATTTGAAACCTCAGTTATAAAACAAATCTTTCATTAATAAAATGTGGGTACAAACTGAGCTTGGAATGTAGAAATTTAGATTAGCAATTAAACTTAAACATAATGCATATAATCTATGAAACGAAAGATCTCTTTGTAGATGATGCAGTTGTCGCACACATCCTCAAACTGTCCAATGACGCAATCATTAGGAACTTCAAGTTGAGTGAGCAGCATATCATAATCCCGGTATTGCCTCACACTCAACTCTAGAACAAGCGGGCTACAGTTTTGTTGACATACCCTTTCTCTTTCCATAGCTTCTTGATGTAGTTAGATCCTTCTTCAACATGATATTCGTTAATCAAAATCATGCCATATAGATACATAGCTTCTGGATGATTTGCTTCAGTTGCTACCTTCAGTTGATTCATACCTGTCATAGATTCTTTACAGAAATAGTAATCAATTAGTCCATATAAGAATATAGCATGAACATTTCCTGAGTTTGCACACTCATAAAGAATCTCTGGTCTCTCAGGAATTCTCTTCCATGGAGGCGAGAAAGTACGGTCAACATTCAGCTTCTACAATACATCTGAAAATTTAGAGATCTTCCCAAACGATTTGCATGTCTTAAGGCAAGAAATGAAATCAAGATGAGATGACTCTCCTACTTTTCCAAGTATGACAGCCAACATGTCATCAGATAAGTTAGTAAGAGATCGAATAGATTTTTTGTTTTCCATGAGGATTTTAATAGTTTTTGAATGAGAGTGATTAAAACAATACCAACTTAACCAACTTATTTATACTCATTAAATGTATATGTTAATGATTTCTTCATCCATTTAATAAGACAACATTCGCTTCATCTATTTTTTTGGTTCTTCAGATTCTAGATACATTAAAGAAAATGTATAGCTCCATGATTCATAGTATGCATTTGAAATCGTGATTTAACTAATATAAATGCTTTAAATTTATAATTAATTTGATTTACATTTTCAACTCAATTTACTGCAACTAATTAAAACAAATAGTAAATACAGAGTATACATATTTGTCTAATGTATCTTACGAAAATGAAAAGACTAACATGAAGTCTAAAAATTATATATATATGTAAACTCTACTTTGTTTCTCTAATCACAAATTCTCTAAAAACAAAGGTTTGTGTTCCATTTTTTTTCGTAAATGTTAATGAATTTACATTTATCTCAGTTTACATTAATGGGTACAAAAAAAACAGAGTTCAGTCCTACTTTGCCAGAAAAGATCTCGCTAGATAAACTCGAATTAGGGAAAAACAATCAAAATGCTGTTCTTCGTGTATTACGAATATGGGAAGCCAGAAACTTTAAACTCAACGGAAACCTCATGAGTCTTGATCTATTGCTATTGGATGAGAAGGTAATCTTATTCAAAATCCTTTTTCTATACTAATAAGTTTCTATTAAAGAGCTATAGTTCTAACTAAATATAATTCATAATCTCATGCAGGATACTCTAATTCAAGGATCAATTCACCATCGCAGAATTCATAAATTCAGAGATGTGCTGAAAGAAGGACAAGTATACCTGATCAGTAATTTTGAAGTTGTCTCCGCTTATAGCCACTACAAGGTCTCAGATCATTTATTAAGTATTCGATTTACTGACACAACAAAACTTGACGAAGTTGATGAAGATGACTGCTCTATCAAGCATGAAAAAATCAGAGTTTACTCTTATGCAGAATTTAAAATTTTTGCTGGGACCAACCTTCACCTGCTGGGTATTTCACTACAATTCTAAATACCTCTTTATATATAGATGACTCTAAATTGATATATATGCAAACATTTCTAATGTATCTGATGTATTTCTAGACGTGGTGGGACAAGTTCTAGAAGTTCAAGGATCAAAACTTGAAGACTCAAACTCAAACCAAAAGATTGTATTGGTTCTTCTACTTCAAGAGTCAGTAACGGAAGTCATTCTTTCTCTTCCTTACATATGTTAAAAGTATGAATTACAAAATCAATTAACTGTTATCTATGATTTTGCAGCAACTCAACCATTCGTGTAACTCTTTGGGACAATCAAGCATTTGAGTTTCGTCAAAAATTTCAAGAAAATGACAAAGAATGTTCTGTGCTTGTGGTCACTTGCTTGAACCCCAAAATGTTTGCAGGTAATATCATATTTTATAACATCATTTAATTGATTCTGTATTTAATCTTCTTTGTTTTTTTTCCAAAATTTGTTAGGAAACTGCACTTAAACTCAAGTGGATCAACTAAGGTTTACATCAACTACAACTTAGAAATTGTTAAAGCGTTTATGCGAAGGTAATTATTCTTAAAAACTAAATTAATTTATCTATTTAACATAATAACATAGAAATATATGCTTCAAGTTTTTTTTTTTTTTAAAAAGATCTATTTGCAGAATGGGAATCGAAAACAGTATTGGTTCAACGAAATAGTTGAACAGGATAATACTAAACTCAATATGGAGATTTGGACTATTGACCAGATCTTACAATACATTGCAAGTGGAGTCAACCAAGAAATAGAAGTTATTTGTACTGGAAAAATTGTTGACGTTTGCAACCGAAATGGTTGGAACTATTTATCTTGCGCCTCATGCTCTAAAAAACTAGGACGATCTGCAACTGCTTTGATATGCAACCAATGTAACAAAACCACAACTATTGGAGTCGCAAGGTACAATACTCTATTTTGTGATGAATGCATTTTAAAAATTAAATACACATAATAACGTTATTGCATTTTCATACAGGTTTAGGATCGAATTGACAGTTGAGGCCGGGGATCGAACAACTACATTCGTCTTATTTGAAAAGGATGCCAAGAAACTATTACACATCACAGCTGAAAATCTAATTGCATCTAATGTAAGTTATAGTACTTTTACAATTTGGTGACCTATATCATAAATTCTGGTATCTAATCTATATTTAAAATAAAAAAACAACCCACTGAAAACAGGAAAACGAAGGAGAGAAGAACAACGTCAATCAGATAATACCAGCATCTCTTCTAGAACTGATTGGAAAGACAATGAATTTCCAGGTTAAGATATTAGAGTACAGCTTCCAATCTTTTGTTCCATCTTTTACTGTTACTCGAATCATCAACCAACCATTAGTTCCTGATTCTAAAGACAACAACAAATTAACAAAGGTAATTAAATTTAAAATTTTACTAATCATTCACAAATATCCTTAAATAGTAATATTGACATTCCAATTTTGTTATAAGCTTCAACGGTAATGGATGAAACTGAAGTTCTAAGTGAAGAAAACATCAAAACAGAAGATGGAAAAAAGAAACCAAGTGATGGAGAAAAAAATCCCAAGAAGAGACGTCTTATGTGATGGATCTTCAATTCTGACTTTCAAATGTTATATGCTTTCCTCATCTCCTTCCTTTATTTCTATTGTTTATTATAATATAAGACGAGTTTCAATGAGTTCTCCATCTATTTCTTAATGTCTACGAGTTTCCATCACCATCAAAAGGTTTTATAGCTGAATTAATATTCATACAATATATTTGGGTCTAACATTATAAAAGCGTTCTTAAATATTCAGCTATTCATGAATTCATAATCTTCTTAATCATATTAAATATATCTCAAAATGTTACAGAAACTGTTGTCAAATTTCTCAATGATACTATAAGTTTTAAAAAACAACAAACAAACAATGTCAATTATATTACAGAATCTGTAAAATGTTTTGGGAAAAAAAAGATTGTGAGAAATAAGTGAATCACTTAAATCATCGTTCATATGAGCATTACCTAAAATTTCCTGGGCAAATAAAAACACAGAAAAATCCATAGAACACAATTATAAACTTCACATTCTATCGTTTCCTATAGTAACACCCTTTGCTGCTTCTATACTCAAACTTCAAAGCCATCTGCAGAAGCAGACACATAAAATTTTGTTAATGTAAAATTTGATTTTGAAAATAATTAATGAAGAATTAAATGAACAATGACAAATTTATATTCATCGTACTTAGGCACACCAGTAACTATATGAAGAATTAATAGAACCTAGATACGTGGACTACGAATCAGTTTTAGTTAATTATATAACATAGACTTAATTATTTCGAAGAGACACAAAGCATACAGAAATTTCACTTTCATGATCAAAACTTCAGACTCATGAATAAAACTTCAGACTCATAATCAAAACATAGTAGATGGAATCACGAAAAAGAAAACTTGACACACATGATCAAGAAATAGCAAGGTCAAACAGATTCAAGAGACTTCAAAAACTTAGACAAAACAGGACAGGTAAGAGATCAACTAATAGAAAATCATCATTCATATGTACTAAAAAATAAGTTTTAATTGTTTTATTTTCACAGAGACATCAACATCAAAATCAACCTACACTCCAAATCCAAAAAGTAACAAATCATGATTTCAAACTAAATGTAACTTTTCATATCTATTGAATACATACACTTATAGTGATTCAAAACAAAAAAAATGCAGAGATAGCAAGAGTAGCAAGGAAAAAACGATTTCAAATTCTCCAAACTAAGCGGCAATACACAATTACAAAACCTGTTGCCAAAAAAGGTAAGAACATCTTATTTATTATGAAACCAGAATTTTATACTAACTAAACTATAACAGGGACAAAAAAGAAGCGGCCAAAGAGAGCAATAAAGGAAAACAATCTCATCGAATGTGCATATTGTCATGCATTAGTTTGGGCAAAAAAGAGCAATGAAAAATCAAAGGATGGAAATCACCTGTTTTCTATATGCTGTTCAAAAGGAAGAGTAGGTTTGCTACCCATTAAAAAACCACCTCAACAGCTTATGGAGTTTATGGAAATGCCTCACTTCAGAGAGAACATCAAAGTATACAACTCGATTCAAGCCTTTACTTCCATTGGAGCTGAGGTGGACCATTCACTCATGTCAGGTAATGGCCCCTACACATACAGAATCCAAGGACAAGTTTATCACAGGCTAGGCTCATTGTTACCACCTGAGGGAAAACCACCATCATTTGGTCAGCTATACATTTTTGACACTGCAAATGAAGTTCAAAACCGCATAAATACGATGATAAGAAAGAGCAACTCATCGCAGCTACAGAAAAATATTGTGGAAGGTCTAATTTCCATGCTAGACCAAAATAATTGGTTAGCTGCTGAATTCAGAAAGGCAAGAGATAAATTCGAATCAGAAGGTGGTGAGGAATTCACAATTACTCTTATTGGAGCAAAAGAAAAGGGAAGACAACACGATTTACCAACTTCAAATGAAATTGCTGGCTTAATTGTTGGAAAATTTGCTGAAAGAGATATCATTGTCCAATACAAGACATTAGATCTTCAACGTGTTTCCTGTTTACACCCTTTTATATGTCGTTGCAATACCCACTGCTGTTCCCTTATGGAGAAAAGGGATTCCACCTAGAAATACCATATGCTAATCGAAATGGGAAGAAGATTAGACGGGCATTTCTAACAATCAGAGAGTTCTATGCATACCAATTCCAAACAAGATTGTTAGAAGGAAAAACAATAATCAGAGGAGGTCGGCTACTTCATCAATACATAGTTGACGCTTACACATGTATTGAAGAAGAACGGTTGAAGTTTCATAAGCTAAATCAGAAAAGACTTAGAGCTGATCTTTACAACAATATTTGTGATGCCGTTGGAAGGGGAGACACTGATCCTAAGTCAATAGGAAAGAGAATAATACTTCCACCATCGTTCACTGGAGGACCGAGATACATGACTAAAAACTATCATGATGCAATGGCTATTTGTCGTAGTATTGGAAATCCTCATCTGTTTATCACTATAACAGCAAATCCTGGTTGGGAAGAGATCAAAGAACACTTGGAAGCATATGGAAATGACACAGCTAATGATAGGCATGATATATGCTCTCGTGTCTTCAAGATAAAGTTAGAAGAATTGATGTCAGACTTCAAAGAAGGAACATATTTTGGACCAATACGTGCAGGTAAATAATTTTCACTATTATTGAAATTATATTTGACTTTGTTTCTTAAATATTAATAATAATCAAAACTCTACAGATGTTTACACTATTGAATTCCAAAAAAGAGATCTCCCACATGCACATATTCTCCTGTGGCTAGAAGAAGCAATAAAAATCCATTAATAAGTGATATAGATGAGCTCATAACAGCTGAGATACCTGATGCTAAAGAAGACCCTGAAGGATACGAATTGGTTAAAAAGCACATGATGCATGGCCCTTGTGGATTTGATCGCCCAAATAACTCTTGCATGGAAAATGGAATGTGTTCCAAAAAGTATCCAGGACCATTTGTTGAAAGTAGCTCTACTGATAATGATAGTTATATCATTTATAGAAGAAGGGATGATAACAGTAAGTATGTCATCAAAGGGCAAACAAGGCTGGACAACCTTTATGTGGTTCCTCATAATATGCCTTTGCTTAAAAAGTATAAAGCGCATATCAATGTGGAGTGGTGTTTTTCTTCTAAAGCTGTCAAATATATATTCAAGTACATCACCAAAGGAGTAGACAAAGCTACCATTGTTTTCAGCAGCATATCAAGCGGAGAAGAAGGTATATCAAAAGAAAAGGTGAAAATTAATGAGATTGAAAATTACCAAGAATGTAGATACTTGTCAGCAAGTGAAGCAGCATGGCGAACTTTTGCTTTCGATATTCATCATCAGAAACCAGCAGTATTGAAGATGACAGTACATCTTGAAGGAGAACAGAGTATCATAGTTTATGAGAATGATGATTTAGAAAATGTAGTGACGAGAATGACACTACAAAATACAATATTCACTAAGTGGATGGAAACTAATGAACATGATCCGAGTGGACGCCACCTCACTTATATTCAGTTTCCAAAAATGTTTGTCTGGGATAACAAGACCAAGAACTGGTCTAAACGCAAACAAGGAACATGTATCGAAAGATTAATGACTATCCATCCATCAGCAGGTCCAAAATATTTCCTTCGGATGATGATAAATCACCAAAGAAGATGTAGAAGCTTTGAAGATATAAGAACAGTTGGAGGTGTCACTTACAAAACATACAAGGAGAGTTGTTATGCACTGGGCCTGTCGGATGGAGACAAAGAATGGCATGAAGTAATGGCTGAATCATCGCAATGGGCTTATGCGTGTCAGTTAAGAGAGTTGTTTGTGCTAATCTTAATATACTGCGAAGTTGTTGATCCTCTGAAATTATGGAATAATTGTTGGAGAAGCCTTAGCGAGGATATATTACACAGACAACGAAGAAGATTGGGATTCGAAGAGTTGAACTTACAAGATGAAGAAATCCAACAATATGTTCTCATTGAACTCCAAAAGCTTCTAAACCAGAGTGATAAGTCATTAACAGACTATCTACACATGCCCGTCCCAGAAAAAAAATTCTCAACAATGTCAAAAACTCATTGCTATTAGAGGAAAGAATTACAGCGCAGAAGAGGAGAAAGAAAAACATTTGGAGTTATATGCAACACTGAATTCAGATCAGCTATCTATTTACAAAGAAGTAATGGATTCAGTCAACAGTTGCAAAGGAAAGTTATTCTTCCTCTATGGACCAGGAGGCACAGGTAAGACCTATGTTTATAAAACTCTGATTTCAAAACTACGTTCTAAAAAACGAATAGTTTTTCCAGTTGCATCTTCAGGAATTGCAGCAACACTTTTACCAGGAGGAAGGACTGCTCACTCGAGGTTTAAAATTTCTATAGATCTCCATGATGAATCAATGTCTGATATCAAAACAAACACAATTCTTGCAGAGTTGATTCAAGAAGCAGCTTTAATCATATGGGACGAGGCACCAATGGCTCATCGAAACACATTTGAAGCATTGGATCGAACACTAAAGGACATCATTAGCTATATCGACCCTACAACTGCTGATAAACATTTCGGCGGAAAAACTGTTTTGTTAGAAGGAGATTTCCGCCAAGTATTGCCAGTCATTTCTCGAGGAACCAGACAAGATACATTATTGGCATCACTCAATTGATCCTCTATATGGGAAAACTGCACCATAGGCATCCTTTCAAAAAACATGAGAGTGAATGAAGATGAAAAAAAATTTGCTAAATGGATTTTGGAAGTTGGAAATGGAGAAGCTAAAGCAATATCTCCATTAAAACAAGACTATTTGGAAAAAAACAACATAGAGATCGACAGTTCATTAATGCTGGCTGCCAAGAAAACCCACTGGAAGAAATTCAGAAAGCAACCTTCCCAGGATTAGAAAAATCATTTTAAGACCGAAAGTACTTACAAGTACGTGCAATTCTAACCCCAAGAAATGAAACAGTGGATGAGATAAATGATTTTTGCTTATCAAAAATCAAAGGCGACATGAAAGAATATCTCAGTGCTGATACTATTGGAAATGATGACGAAGATGTGGAGGGAGTCAATCTTCTATACACAACGGAGTATCTAAACGAACTTAAATGTTCTGGATTACCAAACCATTGCCTTCATATAAAGAAAAATGCACCAGTGATACTGCTAAGAAACTTAAACCAAAAAGAAGGTCTCTGCAACGGCACAAGGATGGTCATCACACGTTTGGGAGAAGAAGTACTCGAAGCAGAGATTTTACTTGGCAAAAATGCTGGCAAGAAAATCCTTATACCAAGGATCAACATGACAACAGCAGATACAAATTGTCCATACAAGATGAAAAGAAGACAATTTCCAG
The DNA here is from genome assembly GCA_028015245.1 of Cardamine occulta. NCBI lineage: Eukaryota > Viridiplantae > Streptophyta > Magnoliopsida > Brassicales > Brassicaceae > Cardamine > Cardamine occulta. The sequence continues at coordinate 9,051,360 of CM051363.1, forward strand.
TCAGAGTTTGTTACGCAATGACAATAAACAAAAGTCAAGGACAAAGCTTGGAAAATGTTGGCATCTATCTTCCTAAGCCTGTTTTCAGTCATGGACAACTATATGTGGCACTATCTCGGGTTACTTCAAAAAAAAGACTGCACATTTGGTCAGAGGCAAGCAAGCACTCTACGCCAAACCTCAAAAATGTTGTCTATAAAGAGATCTTCAACAATCTCCAAAGAAGAGAACCAGGTATTATTCTTTCACTTCACTATTAAACAGTATTATTACACAATACTAAACACTAATTAAAAAAAAAACATGTTGCAGACAGAACAGAAGAAGACATCCACGAAGAACAAACGTAAATGGACAAAACTTGGAGCAAAGGAGGATATAAACAGCAAAATGGATGATCTGACATCGTTTGAAGACAAATCTCCCCTATTTAGTTTTTTACAACGTTTTAGATTTCACTTTGAAGTTCAACTTAAAACTACATTTCAGAACAGAAATTAAAAGGAAAACCAGTTCGAATCCATTTCAATTCTCATAAAATTTAGTCAAACTCCACTTCACAAAACAACTCTAAATTGTCATCAACAATCAATGCCCCAATTCACTCACTATATATATTTACGAAAAACCAGAAGCAAGCAGATAAAAATTAAAGGACATGTTTCACATATTCAGGAATTTCGAGACCAATCACATCGCCATAGAAGAGAGTTACTTAAATCGGAGAGGAAGAGAAGGAGAACAAAACCTTATCAACGCAAAGGAGCGCCACAAAGCTATAAATCAAAGTCCCAAGAATATGGCTCCATCTAAGCTTCACCCCAAAGCGAGTCAAACTTGTTCTTCATTTCATACCTCAGTCTGGTGCCTATGAAAAACACCTAATACAAGAATCAAACGGCAAAAGGAATAAGAATAAACAATCTGAAAAAATAGAAAACTCAAAAACGAGATCTGTGGAAATCGAGGGAGCAAAAGAAAGATTTAGAAAGGAGAACAGACCCAAGCTTTTGAAATTTATGTTGGAAAATGATTGAGAAATTGAAATCAGAACAAAAGATTGACAGTAAATTGACAAAGCAGATCACTGTCGGAGAGATAGCCAGAGCTGGAGTGAGATCGATGATGAGTGAGAACAACAACATAAGTTCTGTTAACATAAATGAGAAAAAAAAAACTACACTTCAGATAGAAAGAGAGAGGAGAAGTTAAGACCGACCAAAACACCTAAAAAATAATTAACGTGCCATCTGTCTTTATAAAAAACAATAAAAAAAAATATTAACAATACATATCTTAATCCACAAAACTCATTACTGAAATCAAATCAAATACACCAGGCCAAATACATTTCCTAAAATAAAATCATGTCACAACAATATTTTAACTAATTATGTTTGCATTTCAAATTTTAAAAATTATTCAAAAATATATAAATCAAATCAAATTTCTATATCTCCAATTTTTATAAAATATATAAATTATTTTAAAATACATATCTTAATCCAAAAAACTCATTACTGAAATCAAACCAAATACACCAGGCCAAATACATTTTCTAAAATAAAAATCATGTCACAACAATATTTTAACTAATTATGTTTGCATTTCAAATTTTTAAAATTATTTAAAAAATATTAATCAAATCAAATTTCTATATCTGCAATTCTTATAAAATATATAAATTATTTAAAATAACAAATTCTCCGCTGCGTAGCGCGGATTGCACCTAGTTTTTTACAATTAAGCACATATATTTTTTTGATAAAAAGATTTTCATTTTAAAATGTTGTACTTATTTTCTTTTAAAAATTGAAAGCAACAAAGTTATATTAGTAAAAACGCATCACCCTAATGGAAAATACTTGGGTTCACTCCCGGAAGTGAACCCAAGAAGTCATATTCTCTAAATTTATTTTATAAAATTATAGCACATCATATATATTTAAATAAAAATAAAAAATAAAAAAATAAAAAATAAATAAATTTAACAAATTAAAAAATAAAAAGTTTAAGGTTTGGGTTCGCTGAATTATATCTTTTAGGGTATAATTTTATTTGTTTTATTTATTTAGTTTTAATTTTTTTATTTTTATTTAAATATAATATTACATAGCACAATCTTATTGGATGAATATAAAGCTCTAGGGGTGAACCCAAATATTATCTTTGTTAAAAAAAACTATCGAAGAAGTACATCTTTTGCGATTATTAATTTATTATAGAACTTGGTTTATTATGGACTTCTTCAATAGTTTTTTTTAATAATTATTATTATAAACTTATTCAATAAAAGATAAGGAGACGAGACTCTGTAATTCTAATCTTTAGGTTAGCTAAACACACTTTTCTTAATAAATATAATTATTGTTTTTAATTCAACTATCCATCATCTAGATTGGATGTTCATCTCAACAAATTGAATTTCTCTTAATCTGAATAAGTCTATTATTTTAAAAAGAAAAGACATGAAAATATCAAAGGAAGATGGGAAATAACTAGGAGTCTAGGACTAAAATAAAACTAAAGTACTTTGGAAGATGAAATTTTATTGCAATTAATATTTTGAAATCAAATTAAATGTAGCAACTATTTTACATTTTTCCTGTTACAAGAGTAATATGATTCTCTCTAATATTTTTAAAGTATAAGATTTTTAAATTATCTAGTTAATATTTGAAAGTAAGAGTGATTATATCAAATATTAAGATGAATAAAACGAATAATTTGCCTCTTAACATTGGCATATGCTGTGTTGGAGATGGGGTTGCTTTGGGAGCTTGGATAGTGTAAGGGTCTTGTTTTGACCGACATAAATGTCTTTATATATACACAACTTAGGAAACTTCTAAAGAAATGCAATTTGAATTTAACTAGGCCCTATCAATTAGTATTACACAGAAGAAATCAATTATAGACACTAATACTAATACACCTTCTTTTGTCCCACTACAAGCAAAGATCTCAATATATAACGGGTCCTTTCTAGTTTCTGACAAATATTCATTTTTTGATTATCCTGCGGATTTGATCAATGGAGGATTCGTATTGTATTACTCAAGACGTGTCCATGACTTTGAAATGCATGGTACGAGATCTTTAATCTTCGCGATATATACTTATTATTCTTTCTTTTTCTTTGTTAAAAACGTCGTGATATATGTTACGTTCATGTCTTTTTGGCTATTTCATTTGCCTTCTTCTTTTTTCTTTATTTTTTTGATAAAATCATTTGCCTTCTTCTCTAATTTATTCTTTTAACCTTCGCTTGTAACTAGTACAAAAATGCGCGATGAATACATCTTATATGGGTTTATATATATATATACGGTTAACCAATATAGGCATGACCAAAATCTAACCGTAATTGTATTTCGGATCGTTACCGTTACGTTTTCAACCCTAGCCAAACCGTAACCATATTAAATGGTTAATAACCGTAACAGTTAACCGTACAAATATATTAGTTACGGTTAAAATAAATTATTAACCGTAACCGTAAATTAACCATAATCGTATAAAAACATTGGTTAACCATATGGTGTAACCGTAAAATTATAATCGTAACCGTTTTAAAAATAAAACAAAATGTACATATAACCAATTATAGTAATAAATATTAGTTGATATATCCTCATTTAGTTATTTCAACATAGATTAAATTTATATATATATAAAAACATCATGATATTAATTATCAAATAATCAAATTGTTTTAACCGTAACCTATATAATCGTAACCGTTTTAATCCAGGAACATCTCAAAATTTTAGTGGGCCATATGCCAAAAGAACAAAAAAAATATTAGTAAAGGAAAAAAGAGAGAAAAAAAAACAAATTGAGCCCATCTGCATTGCACATTTGACACACCTTCAAAAGCAGTCATGCTTTAACCATATATAAAAGAGTTAAGATTAATCAAAAATTCTAATCGTAACTGTAATAACCGTAATTGTGGTCATGTCTAAATCAATATACATATTCTTGTGTTAACATAAGAGTGAGGCAATAGCTTTTGGTCCTTTTTTGTTTGTAAAATTCGGTCAACTTCTAGTTATGTAAAATCAAATTGGAAGCGAATCTGTAAGCTCTTTGGTCCTTGTATTAATTTAGATAATGAAAAGAAAAACAAACTAAATTCTTCAAATCATCAGGGAAAATATTTATATGATCGACTTATGTGTTTTCTTGATTCCCATAATGATTTAGGTTTATTTTTTCATTTGTAGGATTAAACTTTACTTAGAAACTAAGTTCAGCCCTTACTTATTAGAAATTTGGGAACTTGAAAAACAGAGCCCAGTCCAAAAACAGAGTAGTTGAAAATACTAGAAATATTAATGAAAACTATGACTTAAGATAAATAAATATATTTCACGACGCGTTGTATTTTAACATTTTTACGGGGAAAAATAACAATGAAAACTATTCCAGTATTACTGTTCTGTTTCGATTAGCTCTGTTTGGTATCTCTCAGAAAGAAGATGAAAGCCAAATTAATGACAAGGGCGAAGGAAAGAGATGTGTTTGGTGGGGTTATGAGGTCAATACCTCTTCAGATGATTGCATTGCTGCCATTAACTCCTATTCTCACCAGGTCAATACCTCTTTAGATGATCACTTTTGTTTCTTTTTTTTCTGTTAGTCTGCTTTAAAGTTATGATTTTCAAGTGACATAGTTCAACGTCTAATGAAGGTTCTTGGCTATGGAAGAGAGAGGAAGGTGATTCTAGATGCGCCATTGCATGATAAAGATTGTGTTTTGGGCAACATCTTGACTGCGTATTACCTTAGCTCTTCTGGCTTTGCCGGAGCTAATTCCTATGTTCGTGCTGCAGAATCACTTCTTGTAAGCTCTACCTTGTGTTCTCTTGTACTGCCTTTGATTCTGACTAAGTGAAGTAACCAGTGAGCTCTAAAATTTCATTGGTTTTAGGAGAATGCCACGCCTTATGAGAAGGCAGTTTTCATTGTTATTAAGTCCTTGATCTCTGAGAATATTGACGACCATGTGGCTTTGAAGTTACACTCTGAGGTCAAGGATAATTCTGGCTGGAAAATTTGATATATATATCTTTCCTTAATTCTCATATATAACTGTTTATGTTTTTACAGCTCTTGCAAAAGTTTCCCAAAGATTTGCTGTCTTGGAAAAGAGTAGAGATTCTGTGTTTCTACATGGGTCGACCCGATCTCTCTTTACCTCTTTTTCAGAAGGTACTTTATCAAACTGATGGATATATACTGCATGATTTATTTATTATCATTACTGTCTTTAATTCCCTTCACTGACTTTTTAAACTTGTCAGATTATTGTGGATAATCAAGAACAAGACTATGTTTACGGTATGCTTGCATTCCCCTTGTTGGAGCTTGGACAGTTGGCAGAAGCTGAAAAAGCTGCTAGGAAAGGCTATGAGATCAACAATAACGATACTTGGTGTCATCATTCTGTGAGTTTCCAACGTTTATTATACCCATGTGTTTTGTTGTTAGCTACTACATATTTCCTCTAATCCATATGCAAGCTTTCATCTGTTTTATTGTGGGCAGTTGTGTCATGTTCTTCAAACTGAATGTCGTTCCAAGGAAGCAGTAGAGTTCATGGAAGGATGCTCAGCTTCATGGGACTCTTGCTCTTCCTTAAGGTATGAAAGCATATTTTTCAAACAAATTATATATAAACCTCTTCTGGTCATCTCTCATCTTTGGAATTACCTAGCTATTAAAAGAAACCAAATATATGAATTAGGTATTCACATAATTGGTGGCATGTAGCTGTTTGTTACTTGGAAGGAGGGTCTCCCATAAGTAAGGTACAAGAAATATATGATCATCGGATGTATAAAGAGCTGGAGAAAGACGATGCTGTTGCTACAGATGTAATTCCCTTATCATTTTTCTTCCCGTTCTAAAAAGAATGTACAACTAACTATCCATTAGTAATCTGATACTGGTAATAATAATATTAGGTTTATTTGGATGCTCTCGGTTTGTTGTTACGCTTGGATACACGCGATAAACTAGATGAGTTTCTAGACAGATTGAAGATCCTAGCAAACTGTTTGACTGATCAAGTTAGTGTGTGATGTATCTATTTGCCTCGCATTCATTCATATGCTTTTTATCTGTTCTTCTTTTTTTAATAAAAGAGATTTGTGCAACTTCGATGTTCAGGCAATGTGGTATCAAGAATGGCTTTTTGATATTACCACAATCTGGGCATTGAGTAAAGTTGGAAACACTTCACAAGCATATGTATTGCTCGAGGGCCTCAAGTCCCGGTCAGTACTGCTTTCTCTTTTTTTTTTTTCTCTTGACTTATCTCATCAGGCTCATATTATTCTAACAGGACATCTGATATGAAGGAGGAGAAACAAAAGCTGATGCAGAAAGCTATTCTGGTCTGTTCTTATTGATCTTTTGAGTTATTAATCAATTAAGTATCAGTCTTTTGTTTATTGTAACATCTTTAATTAATTCAAATTAGCTTGCTGAAGCTGTTTATGAATATGGAAAAGGAAACTACAAAAAAGCTCTAACACTACTTGGTCCAGACTTTGATGCTGCTAACTATAAGGTAATGCATCAATAAGATACATCTCAAACCAAAAAAAAACTTAACTTATTATTAAAGAAAAATTTTGGTAACTAATCGCGCCTCTTTCGTGATTAAATAGGTGATTGGAGCATCGGGTTTACAGATTGATGTTTTTGATGAAATGTGGTACAAAATGCTGTTACTCACCGGCCAATCTTCCACTGGTACGTACACTCCGAAAAACACTACTCTTCAGCTTGGTTTTTCGTTTACTCAGCTAACACTGAGGTTCTAAAACCGGATTTGCAGCTATTGAAGTGCTGGAGAGGAAGATAAAGCAGAGAGACGCTGCTCCTTTCCTGTGGCGTTTGCTGGTAATCTTATCTACTTTATTTAAATCATTTATATGATCATGAGTCAAAACTGTTGATTCAAGAAACGTGTACGGTGGAGAGATAGATGCATCTTTCTACTATGGTTTATGACACGATGACGTTTTTGGTGACAGGAGAAGAGTTACGCCATGGAAGGCAAGGAAGAAGCTGTAAGCGCAGGTGAGAAAGCCAAGGCGTTGGAATCTTCATATTTCAAGTTTGTTTGATTGCTGAAAACGGCGTCATCTTGTTATCGATCTTCTAAGACATGCTTTTGCGCTTTGTTGAATAAGTCTTTCTTCTGAATCGGTATGGTCAATGTAAGAGTTGACCTTCACATCATTTGTAAATTTTCGGCTTGACCAATAATAATAATAGACCAAAGTCGTATTTATTTCTTTATTTTGAATATTTTAGAGTCTTCTTATAATATCAAATATATACTCTTGTAGTCTTGTGTATTAACTGAATTTGTTAAGTTAACTGGAAATTTACATTCTATTGACTTTGTGTAAATTAGAAATTAGGAAATAAAACATCAAAACAATTGAAATCTCTATCTTAAATGAATAATAAAATAAAAAACGAGGACCTTGAAGCTGTGAGTGGACTTAGAGATGTAGTTCAATTGCGACATGGAAACATGTCTAGACATTAGGGGACGTCTATTTAAGGTCCAACTCCAATGTTATTTCTGCATCTTTTTTATGTAACTTTTTAAACTCTATATACTCTGTTATAAGTATTATTATTTATCAACAATAATTTTATTTAAATATACACTACCACTACCGCTGAAATTGTAGAAGTTACATAAATAAAGTTGATCCTTCAATGTATTTCATGTCCAGCATATCTCATAAACTATCTTTTAACAAAAAAGGAAAAACATATCTCATAAACTACACCAAACGTCTATATTATTTTGTATTTTAACACTAAAAATAATGTTAAGACTTGTAGTTACATGCATCACTTAAGAACATTTAAAATGACATGAGTTCCAGAAAAAAAATCATATTTGGTCTGTGGGAGGAACAAACTAAGACTTTTCCTTCAAAACCTAACGTCAGCCACATAAGCTAACGGATTGAGATATTGTAATAAAAACTCAAGTTGTACTTTTCTGATATTTATACTTTTCGCTTATCCAGAATGGTATAATAAATACAAACGTATAATAAGGTAATGTGTGAATCTATCTATGGATGCAACTTTTTAGTAATTGACGAATTCTAAATATTCTACACGAAACAAATGATTCATAAGTCTCATCTTGACTTTTTTGGCTTTGAGGAAAAGAGACATTTCCTCATACTAAAAGCCCACGCGCATTACATCTGCCTCCTAATCATCTCCTCTATACTGTTGTTTTAAAAAATTATTATTGGTTAAACATTAACATATTTTAATATGAACATTCTTTTTGACAAAATATAATAGTATGATCATTAAGAGTATTCTGATTTCTTCTATGAAAATATACAAAAATTTAATCCAATTTTGAAGATCCGGAGCTACGTACATTTAACATTGTTTAACTAGTTAAAATTAATTATATTTCATCAATATTACATTATAGACTTATTATAGTGATGGTCTTAATGGACCAATAAGTTTATTTCGTCCTTACTCCTTAGTTTATATGGTTTGAGAAAAGAAACAAAAAATTTCCAAATTTACATTTATGCACGGGAAATACTCTCTTTACTGCAGTGATTAAAAGACACTAATCACATCCATAAGATAAAACCAACATTGATGATTGAACGAACCACAACGTGAGACTTTTTCTTGCGAAGTCATCACATCACGCATTTTCACGCGCGTGAGATTGATATGTTACGCTGTTACGTAGGTGGAAGCTTCGCAATATATATATTTAAATTAAATTTCTTTACTGTTTAATCGATCCTTCGAACTTTCATATACTTTATTTAATGTATTTAACATTACTCATTTCTTTATTTGATTCGGGGAAATTTCTAAATAATTACAAGCTGAATAATACTTCCGAGTATTAACTTACAAAGTTCCCTTTTAGCAAGGCCTTTTCTTGTTCCATTTGAAATCATTAAATTATTATATAACCAAAACAAAACCACAATATCTCTCCTTCCATCACAAAACAAAACAAAAATCTCTGTTCGATTTCGATTTTGTCTCTTCTTCAAAAAAAACCTTAAGGGAATGGAATTATTCACCAAAAGTAACAACGTTAAGTTACGTAGCCACCTGGATAAGTTCTTGGTGGCCGATGATGACCAAGAAACCATCCGTCAAAGCCGTAAAGGAGATGCACGGCGTGCCGTTTGGACGGTGGAGACCGTCGTCGATAAACCGCATCTTATCATGTTAAAGAGCTGTCACGGCACGTACTTAACGGCGAGCAATAAACCGTTATTGTTAGGTATGACCGGTGAAAAGGTGATTCAAACGGCGGCGGCTAACAAGCTGATGGATTGGCAAACACAGTGGGAACCAGTGCGAGATGGGTTTCAGCTGAAGCTGAAATCTTGGTGCGGCAAGTGGATGAGAGCTAACGGTGGAACGCCGCCGTGGAGAAACTCCGTTACTCACGATGAGCCTCATACGTCGAAGACCAAGAACTGGTTGATTTGGGATGTTATAGCTATTGATGGTTCTGATCTTGAAACCATGTCTGATGGAGATGAGAGTTCTGTTTCTTCTCCGGTCTCTTCACATCTCAACGGGTCGGATCTCGTATCTGAACCCGGTTCGCCTGCTTCGGTTGGCTCTAAGAAGAATTTGGGCCGGTTTGCTTCTCTTGGTTTACCTTCGTCTCCGAAATGGTCCACAAAACCGGTAAGTTTGACTAAGTCTTTTATACAGTGTGCATTGATTAGTTTTTCTTAATTTTGGTATTCATAATTAAGGCCACCATAGAAAGGTATTACTTATTATTATTGTTAGCTGCACTTAGACAATTTGTATATCAAAAATTAGTTGGCATGCATTAATGGAAAAACAAAAGATGAGGATTACCATATTCATAGCTAAAACTTTAGAAAACTAGAAAAAAAGACATGGACATATGTCATTTCTTTATCCAGTAACATATTATCATGCTCCACGAGCATAACCATCGTTCCACCAACCTTACCGCACCAACATATTCCATAATTTGTTTGTTGTATATTTTCAAATTAAATATTTAGATAATTTTAGTACAAGTTCCGGCTTTATATACTATAAAATATGTCACTACAAATCCAACAAAAGTTTAACTTCAGTGATTAAAGAATTCTTATGAAAAGCTTATAGTAGAAGAAGATGTAACTAATAACTAAGTGAGAGTAAACTTTCTTATTATAAAAGGGTGATTAAAGAAACAATAAATAAAAAATTACCTTTTTTTCTTCCCCAACAATAAAAACTTATACCTAATGGCTTAATATAATAATAGAAATAAATATAGTGCCAATAATATAAGAGACGTGGAACAACAAGTAACGTAAAAAAGTTGGTGTTAGTTATGAACTTATGATTTAGTAGTTATGGCGCATGGTACAGGGAAGCAATTGAGAGAGTCCCACACTCATTAATTTCTTCTCTTGGTCTTTCTTGCGGGCAAGGGATTAGTCATTAGACATTTATTCTCTATATATTCGCTAAAATCCTCTTTTTTCAAGACATACTTTTATGGCATAAGGACACTATTACATTTTGGAGTAAAATGGGGCATATTATCTTTATCATTTTTGTTAGAAATGATTTATCATAGTATATTCCAGTAATTTACCTACATATTTAATGTTCATATCATAACACTTCTAATCTAACTGAAATTGTATATCACGTAGTATTAAGTTCATAATGGAACATTTCAATTTAGAAGATAAGAAAAATCGAAAGTATTAATAAGTTCTTTTTTTAATGCATAACTAAATAGGTTATGAGGAATTAAGAGAATTCTGATGAGAAGGTAAAAATAACATGATGTGTTATTTGAAAATGGTTAACTAGGCTACTTAATCATAGTTCTTTTGTTTGATATACCATATATATATATATATATAGCAAACTAAATAAAAAAATATAAAAAATATATAGAAAAATATAACACATAATGACCCCATTTACTTTTCTTCCCAGATTTAACACCATTTTTAAAAGCTAATCCATAAGCATTAGAAAAAAATGTAGCATTGGAAAATAATATTTTCACAAACTAATCCTGATTTGGTCTTGAAAATATGTTAAAATGTTCACACCAGTAATTGGTATCTTTGGATTCTCATTATTAACTTTGTTTTCAAAAACTGAATCGTTACAAAAGTAACAAAATCCCAAACACGTGAACCCCACACGCGTTAAAAGCTCTAACAAAAAAAAATGCATTATCAACATAATGCTGACGTGGATTTAAAAAACGCGCTAAATGCAATCAGCAAACTCTGACTTTTCCAGATTTTCTTACATCCATAAAGCAAGTCCCGTGCCCATGTCCGCGTAACCGAAAAAAAAACCCAATTTAGACCAAATCCAAGAAACTGATACACTTATAAATACACAAACCACATTTCACTTCCTTTTCACAGTATTCACTCATTTACTTATTTTACAGAAGACGAGTAGCTTCAACGAAAAAGAGATAGTCTCAGCAATGGAGTTTTTCCAGAAAGCTAAAACTGTACGAATGCGTAACAGCCACAACAAATATCTAATAGCAGACGACGACGAAGAATCAGTAACTCAAAACCGTAACGGATCTACCAAAAACGCTCGATGGATCGTTGAACCGGTTCCTGATTCTTTCCACGTCATTCGTCTTAAAAGCTGTTACGGTAAATACTTAACCGCTTCGAACGAGCGGTTCTTACTCGGAGCTACGGGGAAGAAAGTGATTCAGTCAAAGCTGGCTCGACTCGATTCGTCGGTGGAATGGGAACCGGTTAAAGAAGGATCTAAAATCAAGCTTAGGAATCGGACCGGTAACTATCTCCGAGCTAATGGTGGTCTTCCTCCATGGCGAAACTCTGTTACGCATGATAATCCTCATTTATCGGCTACTCAGGATTCGATTTCGTGGGATGTTGATGTCGTCGAGATCTTGATTGATCCTCATTTCAAGGCGGAGTCTCCGAAACCTTCTCCTCAGAAGATACCGCCACCGCACCGTAAGCCGTCGTATTCGCCGTTGTCGAAGACTCCGTCTTCTCTTTCAGATGGATCCGTCGAGATCTTGATTGATCCTCATTTCACGGCGGAGTCTCCGAAACCTCCTCCTCAGAAGATACCGCCACCGCACCGTAAGCCGTCGTATTCGCCGTTGTCGAAGACTCCGTCTTCTCTTTCAGATGGATCCGATCTAGATGTGAGTGAAAATTACTAAAACACCCTTTAAATTTGTTTGAAATTACCGTCGTGCCATTTTTTCCGGTTTTTGATTGTTTTGATTTTGACCAGTCGCTTGAGTCTTCTCCGCCTAAATCCGAGGGACGAATCATTTATTACTACGTTGCTGACGAGGAAGGACACGTGGAGGAAGAATCAACTGGATATGCTTTCACGTTTAAAGGAAATAGCGTGGCAGAGCTGACTCAGACATTACGAGAAGAAACGTGCTTTGAGGACGCTGTGGTATGCACTCGCAGTCCTTTAGACGGCAAGCTGTTTCCTCTTCGTTTGCAACTTCCTCCTAACAACGGAACAATGCATGTCGTTTTACTACCCTCTAGCGCTAGCCTCTAGACGTGAGTATTCACTATTCACTCTCTCCTTTTTTTAACGGGGTTCACTTTCTTTATCTTGTTTAAGCAATCATATTAATGAACGTTTGGCTTGTTTGTTAAATTTATCAGTGGCATAGGACTTCTCACGGATACCTTGCAAACCAAATAATCGAGCTATGCGATTGCGATGATCGGCCAGAGACATTAGAAATAAGTGATTGGGTTCTTGTTTGGTGAAGCATATGATATGAACTTTATAAGAAGATAGCAAGAGTTGGTAGTTGGTACAAAACTTGTGGTTACGGAGATAAAAGGCATCATCACACATGAGCCTTAATTAATCTTTAGTAAGAGTTGATAAAAAATAAATGAGTAAGAGTTTTGATAATAGAAAATACTTTTACATTCTTTTTTGGGGATATAGCACAAGTTTGTTTTTTTTTTTTTTTTTGTAAATAAGCGATTTCTTTGTAAACGTACATTTGGATTTATTTGTGTGAGCTTGGGTTCGCCATAATTGTTATTTTTCTTATAAATGATCAAACCAATAAATGGAAACGAGTTGAATATCTTACAAAATTAGAGTGTATGGAAGTATGTAACATTGTAACCCATTCTGCGAACGAATAGCATAGGATATAGTAACTCTTGATCTTATATAAAACTATAGGCACAATGAGTCATCAGGAAGAACATAGATTGTCATCTAGGACTAGGATTTAGTAACTCTTGATTCTATATAAAAACTAAATCTTTTTTATAATATGTAAGTTTTGCATTTTTTTCGTAGCTATAAGGTTTTCAATATGGATTGAAATTCTTGGGTCGACATGATACAATATAGTCGTATGTTAACTTTAGAATTTTTTAACCTATATATTAAATGAGTGACGAGTGCCAATTGATAGGCTCAGATGTTAAACGGACCAATTGTTTAACATGCATGTATATGTGATTCCGTGAAGACTTAATCACGACAAATGTTGAACACCAATGGCAACGCTAGCATCTGATTCTTACGGTCGACATTTAGAAAATAACTGTCATTCGTTAGTAGATAACTTAAAAAACCTGACTTAGGTTTAAGGCTTTAAGCATTACCCCGTTCAGTATGGAAGTAAATGATTACCGTAAACCATAGTTGGTTAGCAACTTAGCATATACTATCCATCAACAATTTTTTTTATTAACTGCAGTATTAACTTTCATTTTTATAATATTTTTATTTCCAAATTTAATAAAATAAATATAGATTTAATGAATTTTTAAATTAAAGATCATATTTTCAATTTGTTTTACTAACTAAAGAATAAAACTACAAAAAAAAAAAGAACAAAACTACAAAGACCATTTACTCATTTTTAATTAACTTAAAAGTAATCATTTTGTGGGTAATATTTCACAATTTTATATTTACAAGTTATATCACGTAAAAGGCCGTTTAAGTATATATTACAAGTAAGGTCTCAAGCCCAAATTTATTATGATGGGGTTCAAGACCGGTTCTGAAAAATTATAAATTAAATTAATATTTTCACAGATGTTTGCAACAAATTACACAAATAATATAAAATAGTCCGTGGATTCGGAAATAATATATGGTCTGCAAATTAATGTGATATCGGGAAAATTAACATAAAGAATATAAACAAATTTGCTCATTTTTGGCAGTTTCAACCAAAATTTTAGTCATTTAGGCCATTTAGGCCATAAGGAGAAAAAGAGAGGAAAATCTGGTCTCTTGACTTATAAGAAACAATTTTATAATACATTAGAACTTTGTATCCAAGCAACTCATAAATTGCCAAATTAATATATTTTTAGAAAATCTAATCCACAAAAATATTCTAGAAAAATCTACACAAATATTTGGAAATATTATTCACAATTTCACTTCTTATTTTATTTTATTTTATGTTTTTCCCTTTTTTCTTGGCACTGATAATTTCACTTGCATTGCTGGATTTATCATAATTATCTATATATTTAACCCAAAACCATCACATACGAAAAATCAGACGCTTCAACTTATCCCCGATATTGCAGAAACCCTAACAATCCCTCTCATTACTTAAGCTCCACCTCCGCCGCCGCTATTCAACGGTGGTGACTTTCTCAGACGGTCACATCGATCCTCTTTTCAGTTTCTTAAACAAATCGACACCATGGCCGCCACTGCTTCATCCGACGCTGCTGAAGGACCAGTCATGGGACTCATCAACAAGCGTCTCCGTGCTCTCCGTAAGAAATTCAACCGAATTACTCAGATGGAGGAGTCAATTTCTCAGGGCAAAACCCTAAACAAGGAGCAAGAGGAAGTTCTCCGTTCGAAACCAGCCGTCGTTATCCTTATTGAAGAACTCGAAAAGCTCCGTGCTCCTCTCTCCGCCGCCGTTACAGAAGAAATCAGTCTCGCTACTAAGCATCACCAGTCCTCCTCCGCCGCTCAAACCACCACTGCTGCAGACGATGTCACTGACCTTCCTCCAAAAGAAGCTACCGTCGATGATGGTGATTCGAAACTGGAGGATCTGATGAAGTTTTTGTACTTTGGTTCCTTGTTCGACGTGAAATCTCAGAACGAGTTCACTTCGATAATGTTTGCCAAGACACATGAGAGGGGCTGCTGCTTGACTTACGATTACGTTACTGATGATGCGACGGATGTGCTCGGTGATCGGGATTTGGATTCGATGTCTCAGCTTTGGAATCTGATGATTTCTCGTCCGGTGGATTCTAGCTTACCTCACAAGAATGCTTTGGAGCGTTGCATTGAGCACGCTAAGCTTTGGCTCGCTAACTCAGAACAGCCACTTGAATCGAACTGCAATGTCTCATGTATGTAAATCCGGAATCTGTTTGTTACATTTTGGTGTTTTAGTTTCTCTTCTCTGTGTTGTTTACTTACTGAAATTAATGTTTTTCAGATGCTTTGCTAAGGGAGAAGTTGAATAAGATTATGGCTTCAGATTACTTCACTACTACACCTTCATCTCCGGTTGAATTGGCTGCTGCTGCTGGGAACTACGCTTATCAGCAAAAGGTATTCACTTTCTAAAGATTAGGTTTTGAATTGGAGAGTTGGTCACATTTTGTGGGATGCAAAACTTGTAACTTGATCTGAAGAAGTAGATAGATTCTTTCTTTTGTTTTGATGAGATCTAAGCTTCATTTGCTAAGAAGTCGGAAGTACATTCTTAGTATTCGTTGTCCTGTGTTACTTATTTGATGGTTCAAAACAATTCTCTTGGTTTTTGAGAACTTTATTCTGCTTTAGATTTAGCCAATATATTCTGGTTTATTTGTGTGAGTGAGTGTCTCATTATGTGATTTAGAGAAGATGCATCTTTCGGATTTGTTCTCTTGAATGATTTTTCCTATTGTATGCCTCTCTTTCTTTGTGGTACTGATGTTCTCTGTTTGCAGGAAGAGGATGCATCAAACTGCAACGAACAAGAATCAGTTGTTAATGATCAATCTCTACAAGATGAGTATCAAAAGGTAATCCAGTGAAATATGAAGCTCTAATAATCATCTTTAAGTGAATTGCTCGAGGCTGGAATCTGACGACTTTTTTTGGGTGTCAAGGTTGAGTCAGTGACTGAAGGGGAGGTTCTTCCTGAACAACAGGAAGAAGGCTATACTCAGGTGGGAGCAGGGAATGCTAAGAGAGACTATGCTCCACGTGGGTACCAGAACCAGAGAGGTCATCGAGGTGCTCGAAGAGGTGGTGGTGGCTACCAGAATGGACGGGGAGGTCGTGGAGGAGGTGGTGGTGGTGGCCACCGGAATGGGCGGTATGAATCTTATGATAATTCGGGTGGAACCGGTTACCAAAAGAGCTACTACAACAACAGAGGAAGGGGACGTGGTGGCGGTGGTGGAGGAAATGGCCATGCTTACAACCACCACCAAGACTCTAATGTTTCTGCTGCGTCTTAGCTTTTGAGCCTCTGGCTTTTGGGTGCGTCTTCTTCGTTTCTTTGCGTTTCTGCTATAACTTATATAAGCCCAGTCTCGTGTTTGAAACGTATGACAATTGCTCGGTTTTTGTTATGAACCTTTTGGTTTTTTATGGCCATCAATTTTACCCGTCTCCAACATATTAAGTAGTGATCTTTTATTCATGATGGCTAATCAAACATAGCTTAAATATATTGATCCAAACAGCATAAACGATTAGCATAGGGTTCCTAAGTTATCGATTTATCATGGCTCCGGTTTGGTTCTATGACTAGATAAGTATTTTCCTCGTCAAATCTTCAATTTGTGAACCGGCTTTGTACTGGTAGTTTCGGGCACAGTACCAGAAATAGACAAGGTTAACCACACCCAAACCGGCAATCAGATAGTAGAAGTAATCTAATTTCCCTCTATCAAAGTCCTTGTTCAGCCAGTCCGGCTTGTGTTTGCTGCCTGTAAATTTATGCACGATGGTAACCAGCAGACTGTTTAGACAACTTGCAGCCGCAAATGATAGCGGAAACAGCGAATTCGCGATGCTCCTCATGTGGTCTGGAAATTGACCGTTGAAAAACTCGATCTGGCCGATGAAGTTAAATGACTCGCAGAGTCCAATCAGAATCATCGGCAAAGACAGCCAGAACACCGAGGTTTGAGTCATTTCAGTAGCCCGTGTCCGCCTCACTTTTTCCACAATCCCTGCACTTAACATGGAGAAGACGATCCCTATCCCCATCCGTTGAAGGACAGTGAATCTGAACTTGCGGATTCGCCATAGGGACGGGACTAAGAGACGGTCATAGATAGGCACCCAAATGCCTATTGTGATGAAAGAGATGACCTGTATGGAAGCAGCCGGGATCTCAAAGTGCGGACCCATGTGTCAATCCATTATCTTAGCTTGAAGGACTATGAAAGTTCCTTGTAGGGTCATTGCAACGATTGAGATGATTCCAGCAGACCGAACCGGAATGATTCTGATCAAACACTTGAACTCTTCAACTTCTTGAACGCTACATAAAATCCACTTATTCACCGGAACTCCATCCGATGTTATATCACCCTCTGCTATCATAGCCGCTTTGTCTAGAAACCTAAAATGTAACCAATACATTATTAACTGAACTATATTTCAAAACAAACCATTAAAAATCGAATGTTTCCACAAGTATATCAGTTGATAGATACCTGAATTGGTCAGTAAGAGGTAACTTAGATATACCATGTTTCACCGACGGGTCATAATATTCCACCGTCCCATCATTCACAGCCGGAATCTTGAGGTTCCGCTTCTTACGAGCCGCCAGAATGACCCGAACAATACTAAAGAATACACTTCCTTCTGGTTTGACATACACGTAAAACCTCATTCCCACAAAGAACAGAATTATGGCAGAAGCCATCAAACAGGTCGTGACGCCAAACCCAATGACCCAGCTTATATTTTCCTGTATGTAAACGATGACTGTATGTGAAATGATGAGAACCACGGAGAAAGTAGTGTAGTACCAATTGAAGTAACTAGCTATTCCTTTAAGGCCTTGTTGTGTTTGCTGGTCAAACTGGTCAGCTCCGAAAGGGATGCTGCAAGATCTGATCCCACCGCTTCCTATAGAGAGTAAGCCGAGACCGAGCCATAGAATCCTGAGCTGGAGTTTGTTTGGACCGACACAATTGTCTTGATGGAGGCTGTTGCACCGTGGTGGGTGAAGTTGAGGTAGCCAAGATGTGAGTGTCACCGTCATTAATCCCTGTTTGGATTTATTATAAATTTAGTTGATTCCTTCTTTATGGAAAACACATTGTGCAAAAAATTAATTTAGTTCACTTATTGGTTTGAACTTTGTAATTATATGTTACAACTCCATTGTGTTACGCAAGTTCAATAATAGGAAATGACGTGTAAAGACATGAAATGGTGATTGACTAATCGCTAAAGGAGTAGCTAAATTTAAAAAAGATGAAGAAAACAAAATGGCATATATGCTATTTTTGTCTAGCTTAGTAATATATTCTTATTTTGTCTAACTTTTATCCACAACAAACCATCAATCATGTACACAAGTTTTTATTGTCTTTTCTAACTAGAAGATCACTAACCAAAACCTAAACTAACCTACAAACCTTGTAACATTGATTAAGCTTATTATCAATGTTATTGATTAAGTAATTGCTAGAAATTAAAGAAGAAAAGATATAAGAGGGAACGTACGAGAAGGGTGAAGAAGGAGGAGTAAGCAATGGTCTTGAAGCGGCCAACGTAGGCGTCTGAGATGATGGCACCGAGGAGTGGTAAGATACTAGTTAAACCCAACCACAAGCTGCAAACGATGGAAGCTTGCACTGGCTCCATACGGAACACTTTGGTCAAATACACTATGACATTTGCCGATAACCCCATCGTTCCCATTCTCTCCAGCGTCTCATTTCCTTTATTCTCCTCATCATGTAGTGAAATTAATCTCAGTAATATATAAAACACATTTTTTACCCTTTTTCATATCTTTTTCTAGTTTAATATGAATAAATAAACATGGTTTCGGTAACTTAAATTGCATCGAGTCATCGACCGTTAAAGCTTAACTGTTTTTAATGCGTGTTATGTGCAGATGGTTTACGCCAAAATAGTAACATGAAACGGACGATTACATATGTATATATTAATATGATTTTTGGAGTCATTTCTCTCTCTTTTTTTTTTTGGTATTGCATGCCTCACAAATGAGTTTAGTGTGGTCATGATATTAGCTTGGTGTTGGCAAAAACTACAGATTAGGAAGAAAATAGTGGAGACAGACTGCTATATCATGTATGATATTGATATACTAATAAGAAAAAATGTCTATTTTGAGAAGTGTCATATTGGATAAGTCTCTCTAAAACAAAGAAAGAAGTGAATTATTAGGGAAAACAAATCTTTAGAATAAGAGTAAAAGCTAATTGAAAGGAAAAAATGTAGCGTATTTTTATAGGTCCATGTATCGTAATTTTCTTGAAAAACAAAATATTGGAAGAAACGAAAAAGAGAAGAAGAAGAAAAAACATATACCTAGGATGAACGTAATGGCTTTCCAGCCTCCACGTTTTTTCTCCGGTGAAGTTTTCTGATTCTTCGAACTCTCCTGAGCAACTTCCATCTTCTTCTGCAACAATCTCTCTAAAGTTTATGAATATACAGAATATTTTTGAATATCCTTTTTTTTTTTGGTGGAAATGGAATAGCTAGTGTGAGAAACAATATATTCTGAGTAAGACACACGACACAACTCAGAAATTGGAAGATGAAATGAAGCTGAGGATGATTTCTTATTTATTGAGAAATAGAGAGAGAGAGAGAACAAAGTTATTCTCTTTCTCTCAATAGCTTTCTCTCTTTTTTTTTTCTTTTTTTTTCTTTACATATGATTATATGAGTGTGAATCTCGTTTCAATTTATATAAGAGCATGTCCATCGGCACTTACTAGTGGAAACGATCTAAACACTTGTTTCTCTATTAGTGGTTCAATTTTTTCATTAAAAAATTAATTAAACAATTAAATTATACTAAAATAATTATTATATTAAGCAGATATATACTCTAGAATATGATGATATCTAAGTGATGAATATGCTCTAATTACGTTAATTGAAAACTAAAAGAAAAACCAATTTTGTTAATAGTGAGATTGAATAGATTTATTTATTTAATATGTTTTGAACTTCTAAGTTATTGTCTGCTTTGAGACATAATTCGATTTTATTTGGTACCCAATCCACATATTACTCTGGGCTGAAAGATTGAAGGAAGCTCCAGATTAAAAAAAAAAGTATAATAATAATAATAATAATGCTTGATTAGCACTTGGTTTATAATGATAAAATTGAAATATGAACGTGAGAAACCAAATAAGAATGTAAAAGAAAACGCAAGAGCTTAACTTGTTGATCTTTAAGAATTCGATTAACGTCCGAATAAAGCATTCTCCTTTAATTTTTTTCGGATTGGAAAGCTTTGCTTTTTGTGCGGTCTCACATGACTTCTCTTTAGTTTCTTTCTTCTTCAGAGATTAATCAACTCGCGTACGGTTTCACGTTTTCCCAGACGTTTTGTTTGTTGCTTTGCATCTCCTCTTCTGGATGACGATGAGGGCCGCTTGATATAGCGCACAAAGTGTTCGACGAAATGCTCCAACCATGGTCTCTCTCAACTCAGGCCCCATTTCTTCTTTTGTTTCTCGGAATTCGATGATTGATTCCGATACCCTTTTGTCTCTTTCTTCTTTCTCTACCTTTAATCCCAATTATTCCGCGAAAACTTGCATACGTTTTGCGTTAGCTGCTAGAAATGGTTGTGGCCCTTGTGGGTCTGTTCTGAGGTTTCTTGATGTCAAGCCGAGTAAGAAAGGTTGTTGCTTTAGGTGTAGTGGAGTTTTGAGGATGTGCAATAAGCGTAATTTGGATTGGGATAGCGATGGGAGTAAGGATCTGGAAACGGAGATTTTGGAGTTTATGAAGAATTCGGAGAATCCTGGGATGTTTCCGAGTAAGAAGGATTTAATCCGTTCTGGAAGATTTGATCTTGTGGAGAGAATTGTAAACCAAGGTGGTTGGCTTTCAATGGGATGGGATTTGGATGAACAAGAAGAGGGAAAAGTCAACGAGTACGTTACACCACGGGATTTACATATCGAGAAACAGCTTCACTATTGTAACCCTCAAGAGATCGATGGAACATTGAGTCATGGAGCTCTTGATCACTCCTCAAATCCTTCATCTTCTAGAGAGTGAGTTCTCTAATTTACAATTCTTCTCTGTCTATGCATATGATGAGTTTTCTGTTTCTCTAGAAACACCTTTTTATGAATGTTAACATAGGTTCTGTTTTATCAGAGAAGTGGATGCTGGGAATGAGAGTGGAATTGAAGGTATTTTGACCAGATTGGAGAAAGAAAGGAATTTAAGTCTAGGGATTAGCTTGAGGGATAAAGGAGAAATCAATATTTTCATGAATGATATCTCCCCAAATGGTTCAGTTCCAAGGTCTTCCATGATTGTGGTATGTTTTTGGTCATCAAACTTTGCTCTTTGTTGTACACAAATGGATAAATTTTTTAACGTTGTGAGGTGTTGCCTACCTTTTTCCAAAAGACAGCAAGTGAAATTCGAGAAATCGACGGTAGTAGAAGTTCAGGGGAATATGCAAAAACTATGTATCAAGAAACCAAGCCAGTTTTAGGAACAGGAGGCTTAAGCGATCCACCTACATCAGAAACATGGAGGACATGGAGCATGAGAAGAGCTGGATTTACTGATGAAGATTTTGAAGGTATAGAGGGACTTCTGTCTTCTGCCATTTTAAAGACTTAATATAAAAGAAGATCTAAAGCCTTAATACATATATGATGCAGCTGCTGAAATTTCTACCAGTGGTTTGGATGGTGTGAAGAAGGATAATAATACAAATAAGGATTCTGGTGGTAGTATGAATGGAAAAGATAGAACTGCATCGTCCATGGAAGATACAAATAAAACTCATATCAAAAGCCGTCTTCAGCATCTCCAGTCAGAACTTTCTTCTGTTCTCCACTCCCTTAGATCTTCTCCTGATGAAGTTGTGACAAGTAAGGTAATTTTTTGACCAGACGGCATCTAGAAACATGTTTCTATCCAACTAGAAGCGATTCTACAAGGATTGCCATTTGGCTTTTTTTTTTTGTTTATGATTTCATTTAGGATAGTGAGATAAATTCTGGGAACTTGGAGAACATATATGATGATTGGGAGTACAAAGAGAATGAGATCATACATGCCCAGGATAAGTTACGGTCTACACGGGCAAAGTTGGCAGTTCTTGAAGGAAAAATGGCTATGGCTATAATGTATGCTTCGCTTAATACTTATGTGCAAACAGATAGGCAGAAGCTTACGCTATTGTCTCTCACATTTGTTATCTTCTTTTTCTTCTAGAGACGCACAGAGGATTGTACGAGAGAAACAAAGAAGAATAGATCATGCTAGAAGAGCTTTACGTTTACTTCGAACTGCATCAATAGTATGGCCTAATTCAGCCTCAGAAGTTCTATTAACAGGTTCATTTGACGGTTGGTCTACCCAGGTTAGTTCATATCGATAAAAGAAACTGATTAATCTTGGTAAAGGAAATCAATCTGCTTCACGTCTACTGATTTTGTTTTATGATATCGCAAGCAGAGGAAAATGAAGAAAGCACAGAACGGAGTCTTCTCTTTGTCGCTGAAGCTATGTCCTGGAAAATACGAGGTTAGATCATTCAATCAAATCAGTACATGGGACTGACATTTTCCGCGAGCCAAACAAAAATCTTATTAAGCTTTGCTACTTTTTCCTAACAGATAAAGTTTATAGTGGATGGCCAGTGGAAAGTTGACCCGCTTCGACCCATTGTTACGTGGGGTGGATATGAAAACAATCTGCTCATCATATCTTGATGTCAAAGGCCAACAACATTTCAGAACTAATCCCACCAGCGATGGATTATGAGCTGAGTTAGTAGGGTTTTACCTGCTTTTGGAATTTCACTTTCATGTAGGGTAAGGTAGCCAAGGAAGCAGTAGAGGTAGATTTTATCTTGACAAAACAAGAAAGTAAGAAAGATCTGTATATTGTACAAATACGACCACTGTGTTCCTCTGAGAAGAGAGTCACAAGAGTCATGATAACAATTGGCTTCTTGCATTGTACAATTTCACACATAAGGTGTCATAAATCCATGACTATGATGAGGTTGGTGACGAAGAAAGCTCTTGTTTTCGCCTTACAGCATAAGTAAATCCACTTCCGCAATATACTTTGATCCCTTCTGTTCGCAGGTCTATACTTCCTAGGCTCACCAGTTGAGGATTGGTCTGATCATTTGTGTTTCCAAGGCCTAGCTGACCATGTTCACCCCATCCCCATGTCTTAACTTCTCCACTCTCTGCAAGACATATTCAAAGGTTGTTTGTTTTACATAGAGAACAAGTCCGAAGAAGAAAGAGATAACAGAACTGCCACCTCCCATTGTACCTGTAACGGCAGCAGAATGTTCTGCTCCTGCTGCAATTTGCACAACTTTAACACCATCGAAATCCGGAACTTTCTCCAAGAGAGCTTCAGAGGAATCTATAACACGTTGCTTTTCGTCTTGTTTATTAAGAGTGTTACCAACCTTGAAAACGTCGCCATTGACTGTTTAACAATACATGGACAGATGAATGAGCTCAGTGAGCTCTGGAAGGTATTATTAATGCATCCACATGGAAATTACCGGTTAGTAGTAAAGCATGATTCCATCCTAAAGCAACTTCTCTGAAAGATAGAGACGAAGGCAAATACTGAGGGGTTTGAACATCTGGGCCGCTGCAGAATCCTCTTCCCCAACTGAACATTTCTCCATCAGCTGATCAGGCACATCAGAAGACGGACGGGTTAACAAAAGATACACACGATTGGATCGATCAATGAAACTTAACATGAGACTTAAGGGTTAACCGGATATAGCTGCACTATGATCTCCATTAGCTGATATACGAACAACTTCAACATCTTCTAATCCAGAGACAACACATGGAAGATTTGCTGACTTTGATCTGTCTAATGAGAAACCTAACTGTCCGCGCTTTCCAGATCCGAATCCACACACTTGATTCCCTGAAGAACACAAGATATATCAAATGGAGACAAACACAGGTCTAACACTCTGCTTGCAACCGGTGATGAATATCAGATGTTACCTGCGAACAAGACAAGTGAGTGGCGCATACCACAAGCTACCATCTTCACACTCGTATTGAAAAAGTAAGAGACTTTAGCTGGAGTGGTTAGTGACATGTTATCACCATGGCCAAGCTGACCAAATGAACCATTGCCACATGTAAAAAGGCAACCGGAATCTACACTCACACACAAAACAAAAGGAAGCTCATCAGATTAATTCTCTTCGTCCTAAAGCAGTAGCAAAAACTCATCATGTTTACTTGAAACGAAACCAGAGTGACTCCATCCAGCAGCAGCTTGAGTTATAACATAGTCGTCGAAGAAAGATACTGGTTTTGGCAAAAAGGTGTTTAGGTTGTCACCATGTCCTAACTGACCAGAGCTTCCTCTTCCCCATGTCAAGACCTTACCAACTACAAAAAACATACTTTCAATGTTGGATCAGAAGATCAAAGTAGTCAAAATAGACTAAACGAACGACATTCTTTAATCAAAGAGTTTGGGATTTTACCAGAAGTCAAGGCGATGACGTGAGCGCCGCCACAGGCGAGCATAGATATAGGAGCAAGTGAAGTCAGCGAGAGAAGCTGCGGGAGATACTCGTCTTGTAGCTTGGCCGTCCCTAACTGGCCGTCAGTACCTGCGCCCCAGCTCCATACTTGTTCTTCTTCATCAGCCTGAGTCTCACCGTGTTCGGCCATAAATCGACCTTCACTGCCGCAAATTGAAACAAATTGGCTGAAACGATGCCGTCGTGTGATTTATTAGGGTTTAGGGAATTAGATTTGACCAAGGAATCGAACACCCGAGACCGTTGTTCATATGACGGAGACAAAGACTTTGACTTGATTGTCTTGGTGGTAGATCCTCTATATCACCACCACAAAGTTTTATTTTGTCCGAAGGACTAGCATGAGTTACTACCGGAGTTTTGTCGATCTTTTAATTGAATTTATTCAACAGTTTAGAGATTTCGTTGTTTCGAGTTCGAATAAATCTAGCGATTTCGAATCCTTGTTTCTTACAATCTAAAAGTAAAACAAACGTACGAAACTTAACTCATTCACGATATTTGATACACCACACTCTTAAACATACATAGTTATTTCGAATTTCTAAAAAGAGAAAGAACCAAACTTTACCGGCAAACCTGAGATGAGAAAAGAAAACACACATACATTTTTCCAGAAAAGAATTGCCAAAATTTTTTATCAGAATAAAAAACGTGACTCTAGTATTCAAGATGCTGTTAAAGAATATCGTCATAGGCTACAATATTTCTCTGTATGATTTCCCTTGTCGTCACCGGAGATAGACTTCCGACAATGCCACTATATCCGTTACTCCTCGGGTTGACAATGGTCGATGCTAGCCTATTGCTTCTCCCATGTTTTCTTAATGGCATCACAGGTCGGAGAAGCTTCGAGGAAGATGACAAAGACAACGTCGTTTTATCCACCGTCACACCTTCCTTCCACTTCACTAATGGATCCGTCGCCCAAACTACCTGCAACTGCAACACAATTACCAGATTTCTTATCAACTCCAATTCCCAAATTTTACAACTGATTAAGTAAAATCGTCGTCAATTAGTAGAATTTCTCCGAATTTCATACCTTATTGGAATCGATGGAGATACCAAAAGAAGGCTCGTGACTACCGGCAATAGCAGCTTCAGCTGAATCGGTGGTTCGGTACGAAACGGAGCCAATTCCGTCTTTGTCGATTCGGATTCTGGAGATTGAACCGTAGATCTCGAATCGCGATTTCAGCTCCAGCACTGAACAGTTGGCGGGAAGTCCCGTAACGACTAGCGCCGGTGGCGGAGGATGTTTGGGGGTCGGTTTGTCGATGATCTCATCGTGTTCTGACGACGGAGGCTCCCATGGTCTCCGGCGTTTCGAAAATCGCGCCGGGATTTGGCGGTAAGGGTAGGGTTTGTCTCTCTTGCGGCTCATATTCGCACTGTGTCCTTCAATTTTCAATTTTTTTTTCCTTTATGGGAGAAATAAAATCTAATGTCGTCACTAAAAAATATCGGGCTTAAGATAAATGGGCCTAAAGCCCATATAGTAACTGCACTTTCCATGGGACTTCCATCCGTGTGCGTGTAGACCCCACAAAGTCCAAATTTGGTTATAACTTCCACTCATATATTGCCATGTGTCGATCCCAATGCGAGGAAATCTCTGTGCAGTGTTTGTAGGTCCCTTTGACGCCAATGGCGGAAATATTTGGATCTGAGTGATCTAATCCGCACACGTGGCTTTGATATCTTTGGCAGTTTTGAACATCTTCCATTGGTGGTGGTTCGGATAAGAGTTTGTGTCTATTTCAATTTCACAACCGAAGGTATAATAATATTATTGTATCAAATAGTGACAGTCCTTTTCAAGTGAATATATTCTCTCCATTTAAGCTACTACTTGCTGAATTATTGCGTAATTGGAAAATGTCCACTTTCTAATTTCGATTTTCTCTTGGTTTTA
Source organism: Cardamine occulta (assembly GCA_028015245.1). Lineage (NCBI taxonomy): Eukaryota > Viridiplantae > Streptophyta > Magnoliopsida > Brassicales > Brassicaceae > Cardamine > Cardamine occulta. Next base: position 9,078,137 of record CM051363.1, read on the forward strand.
TTACGATAAATGTGGATTTTGATAGTCAAAAGGTCGTATCATTTCAAAACCACAATTTCTCATTTCTCATAGTCATAGAAAAATATGATCTTTTTGATATGAGAAAACAATAAGAACTTGTTTAGTTCCACAAAAGTTCATATTAATTCGACAGAACAAGATTTAAGTAACTTACAGGACAGCTGATATTTATTTATAGGATTTTGATTACCATCCTTGAAAATATTTCAACCTTTTGTTTCCCAGCAGAATATGAACCCTGAGAAAAAAAAGGAAACAGAGAAGAGATATCTTGAGGCACACGGAACGTAGACTTATACTATCACAACCTTAGATTTAAAGCAGTCAAAGTTGGATCATAATAAAATCCGAGTACTGCAAGCTCTGGGAAACTATATTGATTCTCCATGCCTTCTTCTTCTTCTTCTTCTTCACTGTTCTGCGTGTTATCGCTTTTCACAGAGCTACCTTCTTACCCAAGCTTTGTCCCGTCCATACATCGCTTCTCTTGTATTCGCAGCTTCTCTTTGAGAACAGCAACCTGTTTGAATATTTGATCAATATGTTGACCAGAGTCTCGACAAAATTGGTTTGTTAATTTATTAGATAAAAAAACGTACCTTGTTCTTGAGGGTTTCGTTTTGTATAAAGAGAATGTCCCGATCAGTCTTGAGTTTAGCATAGCTAGCTTTAAGATAGTCCCAGTCGTGCTCGAGCTGTTTGGTCTTGAACCTAGCTCTCCTGTTTTGGAACCAGACAGCTACTTGGTTCGATTGCAGCCCTAGCTTCTTGGCCAGCCAGAGTTTCCTGTCTGGTTCGAGTTTTTTCTCTTCTTTGAAACTCTCCTCTAGTAAATGCAACTGGAGTGGTGTTAGCTTCCGTTTCTTGGTTATCTCACGCATCATGTAGCTCTCACATACGTCTTCTTCGTCCACGGTGTTAGTCTCTGTGTTGCTCATTAAGCTATATCCTGAATTAAGGAAAATTTGTGACCAAACAAAGGAATAAGGAATTCGAAATGACACGAATCTTATAGAAGAGAATCTGATCTATATATGTCGCGTAAGGTTCTTGAAACTCTTTTAAACTAAAAAGACAGTGTTTTGATCTGAGTGGCTACAGTTTGGGGATTAAGATTCGTTCAAAGGTGAAAACTTTCGGTAAAAAAAGATGCGTTTCAGAAAACCCACAAAACAAAAACCAAAATCAAGAGCCGTGGAACACAGAGGAATACCATTAAAAGCTGAATGGGAGCTCGGAGGAAAGCAAGAAGAATAAAACTTAGGGCTATGGCTTTGGTTCTGAAACCAAAAGAAAACTTGTGAATCAGTGTCTGCGTTTTCCATTTTGTAACTTGTTATAAATAAAACGGTGAGTCAATCACTGCAAATGTTGGGACTTTTTATAAAGAAGAAAATGGAGAATGAAGAAAAATAAAAGTTACAAGAGAAAGAAAAAACGATTCCTTTTGCTGGTTTAAGTGTCTGGTAAGAAGAAGGAGACGAAGGTGCTGTTTTGCCATAAGAAGGATTATATTTGTGGTTTATAATTAGCTGAGTTCAACTTAAAGCGATTGATTTTACATTTTTTCAATCGATAGGCCTTTAAAAAAAAAAAAAAAAAAAAAACTTAATTTACAAAATCGAATGCAATTTGTTACCAAAAAATAAAAACATAGTTGTAAATGATTTCGCAAGTTGGATTGGAGATGCGCTCTAATCACCTTTGTTGTCTCTATTTATATTGCAAGTGGGTACAATATTTCCTTATGTGACACAAACAATCCGTCTGTACTACACTTGACGAAAAGAAGAAATTTTAAAAGTGACCCATTCTTTTGTTTTCCTGTAAACATCAGATTCTTTTGGTTTTGTTTTTCTGAAATTTGTGAATGTCCAGTGCTAATCAAGTTTTAGCTTTGCTTTTGTTTATTGTTCGTATCTCTATAATTATAGTATTGTTTCTTTTGTGTTGGCTATGTCATTATAAAAACGTGTACAAACCAAAATCTAATTGTGTTTCTTTTTTTCTATGACTAGTTTTGTTTATGGCTTGGGTTAAAAGTTTAAAATTATTTTGACGCCAAAAGATAGGAAACCTGGTTAAAGATAATTTTGCACATAAATTAAATTTATTGGCTAATAGCTTGGAAGGAAAATTGTCTATTAGTTTTGATAATTTTTTTTTTTTTTTTTTTGTAACAATAGGTGTATAGAAAAGGATATTCGCAAATGTATGTCCTTAATATCAAAACTTATTGATCAATAAATACTTTTCTTAGAAGGATAATGCATGGTTGTTTGCGTAAGATAATTCGAATTATAGAAAACCAATTATAATGGGATAATGTATATGGAAGACCATAATTAACACTTTACTTTATGATATCTTCGGTAAAACATAAACTAGGCCCTAAGGGCATCCACATTGGGGTTTTTTTAACATGGGGTTCTTAAAACAAAAAAAAAAAATTTTAATTAATAAATGATGTTGAATAGTGTAAGAACCTTGTAGATGAGGTTCTTAAATAAAAGATTTAATAACCCCATCAATGAATAGTTAAGAACCCCAATTAAATTTTTAATATTTTTAATGTTGTAATAGTGTAAGAACCCTTCCTAAGAAACTCTTAAGAAACCCCAATAATCTCTAAAGATAGTACATAAGCTAAACTTTTAAACAACAAAAGAAACAAAGGTACATAAGCTAGGATAGGAGTCTGTTACCATCACCCATCGGCCCAACTCCAACATGGAATAGTGGCCCGAGAAATATCTCCAACAAGACACACATTCTATAATCCAAACGTCTTCCACACACAGACAAAGCAACAAGATTTGGAGCTAGTATGGTCATCGTTTAAAGAATTAAATTTTTCTTTTGATAAGAACCCGAATAGTTCCCAAGATTTTTTCTTATGTAGTGATTTCAACAACAATAGATTACATCAGAAGAATTCTTCAGTAACCTTGTTTAACGTCTAAGAATATTTCTTATTTTTCATTTTACCAATTTGTTAGTTTTCTCGAGATCTTTGATAGACGTTACACAGACATTTCATTATTAATGCATGTCTTTTTCTACGTGTAATGCAGATTTGTCGTTCAATATGAGAACTTGCTTAAGATTTTTTTCTTTCGTAAACTTGAAATTTGAATGAAATATTAACTTTTATAATAGTAAAAATAATCCACACACTTTTGTAAACATTTTGGGCATATTTCTACCTAATAATTTAATTTTGTAAGATTCTTATCGATTATGCCCATGCAGTCAGCTCAGCTTGTGAATACGATCTCAAAAATGACAACCTGAATCTCGATTTCTATTTTTTTTATAAAAAAATAGAAATGCTGTGAATCAGTTCGAAAAATTAAGGACACAAAATATGTAGGAATTAGGATTTTCTAATACACTCTTTCGACATGATATTTTTTGGTTTATTTTCTCAAACCAAATATAGCTTTTTCTTGGATGATATTTTTTGGTTTATTTTCTCAAACCAAATCCAGCTTTTTCTTGGATTGTTTATAGACCCATTTGAGTTTTTTGAGCATTTAGTTTGTTTGTTTTAAAACTAAAAATCAGTTAGTATAGTGGTATATATTTTTTATATTCTAATATTGGTCTTCTAAAACTTCCGATGCTGGACATTAACAGTAGAAGTTTTTTTTATATTTTTTGATAATGGAACTTAGAGTTATATATGCTAGGTTGGTCCAGATCTGTGTATATAAATTAAGACAATGGAAGTACAACAACATATCAAACCGCGACATGTTTGTATGTTAGACTACAAGTGTTAGAATAATAACTTTAATGTTTATCTTGTAGAATAGGCTTTACTATGTATGATACTAGTAAATTGTTATTACATATCATAAAATTATTTCACGCAATTAGTCAAAGAATACTCTTCCCTTTTATAAAGCTGTCAACTGTTGATTTATTTTTATTTTATAGAATTAATGTCACTTTATATTTTGATATATAAATCAAGACTTTAAATGTATATGTATATCCATTTAATTTAATTTATTACATTAAGATTAAATATAACTCTTTTTTGGAAAAACAATATAAGAGATAAATCAACATGCATGTATATAAGGAAAAAAAAAACGGTTGGCTATTTTGCAAACCATTTGGCAATAAGAGTAATAGTGCTCGATCGACATTTGGCTATTTTGCAAAGCAAATTACTACCAAGAAATAAACCGTTGGCTATTTTGCAAACCATTTGGCAATAAGAGTAATAATGACACGTTTTCAGATTTATTATCTTTTGGTCAATTTGGACCTTTTTTTTTTTTTGTTTTTTTTGGTAATTCATCGAGTAGGGGATTTGATTCTCCTTCATCAACTTTATATTCTCGTCAACTTTTTGGATTTGGTTGCGTCCTCCTCTATTAACAGAAAGCATACTCAAAGCTAAACTTCCTTTAAACTGAATAAAATCCACAAATGTGTTGTCCCGTCTAGATTCAAATAACAGAGTAGAAAAATACAAAAAATATTAAAAGTCACCAAATTATTTGCATCTTAATACATTAAACCAAAAGTGATATACGCATTTATTGATTACTTTAGTTACAATAAAAACAAGAAAGTTGGAAACATTACGTATTAAAAACTTGCTAAATTTTGAAAATTAGTACCTATTTAAAATGTCCAGATGTAACTGGTTTAAAAATTTCTATAATTTAAAATTTTCTTATGGTTTTACATAATTGATTATAACTTAGAACTTAGAAGTATTATTTAATTAATTGGTTTATTAATCAGCTCCGGCCACGTTGTATATTGTATCCTACAATTTTTCTAAAACAATCTTTTATTTATTAGCAGTTAAAGGAATATTATTGACCATCAGATTATAAGAAAACCAAGTATATTATCTCTAACCTGATTCCAAGTCATGATCAACTTGCATCAAATCTTGAAATTAGTATCATATTTAAGTCTCTTAAATCTCATTAGTAAGAGCAAAAAATAAAGTTGTTTCCTAAAGCAGCACAAAAATTTGCAATATAAATATAAATATTCTTCAAAACCCAATTATTTTTCCTCCTCGCCTAAATTACACTTTTAATACCCTTTTTCTCCTCTTTTTAAATACCGAAAATATCCTCCTCCTCATCACTTGTATTTCAAAGACTCCTCCACCCATTTCGTGTCATATCCAAGTTTTAGAGAGTCAGAGAGAAATCAAATGGTGGCTTCTTCAAGCATCTAAATATATATTGTTCTCTTTCCTTTACTATATTCGTTTTCTGAAAGAAATACATAATTTTGTTATGCTTGATGTTAACTATTTATATTTAATAAACTCTTTTTTTTTTTTTTTGGTTTTAATGTGAATATTAAACATATTTCTAAAAAGTCTTTTCTTTGCTATTTCCAAATACAGGAAGTTGAAATGCAAGGAAGTGACACAAAATGGGAAGGCTACGCCGACTGGAGGAACAGAGCCGCCGTGAAAGGCCGTCATGGCGGCATGCTCGCCGCCTCCTTCGTTTTGGGTCAGTCTCCAACTTTTTAAAATTTACCTCTTTTATCTCCTTTTTCTTTAAGTTCTCTTGTCTTGATCCATCTCTTAGGAATCATGTGACCGATTTTTTTTTCTTTTTTTCTTTTGCTTTTTCTTGTGCGTGTATTGTGAAGCGGTGGAGATATTGGAGAATCTAGCATTTTTAGCGAACGCGAGCAACTTGGTGTTGTATCTAAAGGATTTCATGCACATGTCGCCGGCGAGATCGTCGAGTGAAGTGAACGCTTTCATGGCCACAGCTTTCCTCTTAGCTCTCCTTGGTGGCTTCTTCGCCGACGCCTTCTTCTCCACCTACCTTATCTTCCTCATCTCCGCCTTCATCGAGTTTACGGTACTTAAACTTCATTTTCTTTTCTTCCTCAGATCTTCATTTTTATTAGAATTAATCCTTTAGCCAACCACCAAGCTTACATAATCCATTAATTATTAGAGACAACATTACACATATTCATTATTTTATATAATGTCGATCCCGAACTTAACGGACCAAGGAGCGTGCACCGCTTTGCGATGTAAGATGATATTTATGCATATTATTATGCACTTGCGAGTTTGCTATATGGAGCCCACGTTATTATCTCTAGGTGGGGACTGGTATTCGTCCTTGTGCATGTCTAGGGTCGCTGTTTAATCTGCTTTGCTTTTTAAATTGAGAGGGATATTTATGACATTAATTCACTTTATAATCTCTGTCATGAGCTGTAGAATTTGCCACAAATGTTAACAAAAATTGACGAAAGACAAACATGCAAACAAGTGTAGTGCATAAGTAGACTTGTCCTCTCTTGTTTTTTTTTTTTTTTTTTTTTTTTGGAACAGAAACGTCTTCTCTGACCTTTAAGTGTTAGTAAATAGTAACCAGAGGTCCATAGTAACTGAATCCATCTCATAATAATAATGCATGTGGTTAGTTCGTATATTTTTTTTTATTTGTTGTATAGTGGTCCCTTTGATTTATGATTAAGTCGTATAGTTATTTTTTACTTCACAAATTAGGTATAGTTATATATATATATATATATTACTTTGATGGTATTTATTTCCTTTCAAATTTGATTTTCACCCTCTTAAGTATTAAGTATTAACACATATCAAACACATGTCATCTTCACCCTATGTTTTATCATAAACTAGATCCAAGTAAATTCTATGAATTTCTTTATGTATTTCCATGTCTATTCTAAAATCTGTCCCACGTATGAATTTAATAAATTAATAGTTAATTACTCATCATTATAATTAGCTTATTATTGTTATATATTTGTTATGATGTAAATAATTAGTAAAACTAATTTCATATTTAAGTATGGATTTTAAATTTTGTTGTTGTTACAATATTGACTAACTAATTATTAATTTGTAAAAAAAATGAAAACAACTTAAATCTTTTTTTTTTTTGGTTCGGTTTGGTGTCAAATAATATAGTCCTTTTAGCTTTTATATATAAGATTTGTTTTATTTTGTTATTGTATATAAATTTTTTTTTTTTGTTATCAACTAATTTTTGCTGGTTATTTAACCATCGGAATCTTATAGAGTTCTGATAAAAGTTCAACTAAGCTAATTTTGATTCTGTTAAAATTGTTTGCAGTATTTTTTTTTTTGGGTCATCTGCAGTATTATATGGGTTTAATTAATTGGGATATACATACGTACAGGGGCTAATCTTGCTAACAATCCAAGCCCATCATCCATCCTTAATGCCGCTGCCGTGCGAGGGCTCTGCGGTATCACCATGCAAAGCTGTCAGTGGTTCCAAAGCGACGATTCTGTTCGTGGGACTGTATCTAGTGGCTCTAGGAGTCGGAGGTATAAAAGGGTCATTGCCGTCACATGGAGCAGAACAATTCGACGATAGCAACCCCAAAGGTAGAAAACAAAGATCCACTTACTTCAACTACTTTGTGTTCTGTCTCTCATGCGGAGGACTCGTGGCCGTGACATTCGTGGTCTGGCTCGAGGACAATGTAGGTTGGGAATGGGGATTTGGAGTCTCCACTATTTCCATCTTTCTCTCTATTCTCGTCTTTCTCTTAGGTTCAAAGTTTTATAAGAACAAGATCCCTCTTGGAAGTCCTCTCACCACAATCTTGAAGGTAACTTGAAAAAACATTAAAACTTATCTTTTGGAAAACAAGTTTTAAATTTGTTTCCTAACGTCTCTATACAGGTTCTTCTTGCAGCTTTCATAGTAGGTTGTTCGAGTAAAACTTCGAATAATGCTGCTGTGAACATCTATGTGAACCCAACTACCAGAGAAGATCAATCAGAAGAAAGAGATAAGACATATACTCAATCACTAACCAATAGCTTAAAATGTCTAAACAAAGCGGTAGAGGGCAAATCTATCCATAGGTTACTTGAATGCACGGTCCAACAAGTCGAAGACGTGAAGATTGTGCTCAAAATGCTTCCAGTCTTTGGTTGCACCATAATGCTTAATTGCTGCTTAGCTCAGCTTTCTACTTTCTCTGTTCACCAAGCTAGGACGATGAACACAAAGATCTTAAGCCTAAAGGTTCCTCCAGCTTCGTTACCGGTTTTTCCAGTCGTGTTCATGATGGTTCTTGCTCCAATATATGACCATTTGATTATCCCATTCGCAAGAAGAGTAACCAAATCCGAAATGGGTATCACTCATTTGCAAAGAATCGGTGTAGGCTTAGTCCTTTCGATATTAGCAATGGCGGTCGCTGCTCTAGTCGAGTTAAAGCGGAAGCAAGTGGCTAAAGAAGCTGGATTACTTGACTCAAAAGAAACCTTACCTATCACTTTTCTATGGATAGCATTTCAATATCTGTTTCTAGGATCAGCTGATCTATTCACACTAGCCGGATTGCTAGAGTTTTTCTTCACAGAAGCACCTTCTTCTATGAGATCATTGGCTACATCGCTCTCATGGGCTTCTTTGGCAATGGGGTATTATCTAAGCTCGGTGATGGTGCCGATAGTGAACAGTGTGACTGAGAGTGCAGGACAAAGCCCTTGGCTCGGTGAAAAAATTAGCTTTAACCGTTACAAACTCGACTTGTTCTACTGGCTGTTGTGTGTTCTCAGCGTCGTAAACTTCTTGCATTATCTCTTCTGGGCTATGCGTTACAAGTACATATCAACTGGTGCTAGAAGCTGATCTTTATATATACTTTTATTAGATGAACTTACAATATTAAATGTAGAATGTTTATCTTAGTTTAAAAACAAAAAATTAGAATGTTTATTATGTCTTCTGAGTCTGTCCAAGATTTTGGACATCTGTTAAGATTATAAGTGAAATATTGATAAATACCCATAAATTAAAAAATAAATAAAGTAATAGTTCTTGAAATAACATAACTTATATAACAGAAATTGTTTATGTACCTCTAACTCAATTAACAAAAAAAAATATGTGAAAAGTATTCAAACAAATTTCATCACGGTTTAATTGCATCCGTTCGTATCATACAATTGACGTTATAGGCCAACAAACTTATAAGGGTTTATTTTGGGCTTTTTGGCCTAATCCAACTCGCCCCTCTCTCCATTAGATCACTACTAGACCAAAATTGTCGCCCTTAGGTTTGTGTCCATCGTAAAGCATGATTAGATAATCTCATTAGCTCTATTGGATTTTGATCTTAATTAGTCAGAATCCAATCGTTGCTTCGAGTTAAGTAGAAACCATAATTTCGTGGGAAATTCTCAGAATCTCATCGTTTATTGGTTTCAAGCGTGGTATGCCTAGGTTAGACTTATAAAACTTGAGATGGAAGAAATAATAAGTGAAATCTTGCAGAACCATAGGGTTGAAGATATAACTTGATTTTGCTCTCTCTCAGAATCTGAACTGATGATTAGTGATCTCTATTGATCCTAATTATGTTTTGATCTAAATCTTGTAAGTGATTTAAATATTTTTCTTATATGTATGTTACAAATCATGACTCATGAAGATTAAAGAGGAGATTATTATTCTATATATATAGAGATATTATAAGCTTACATTAAGTAATCTTCACACCACATGAGATGCGTTTCCACACACATATATGACGGCACACATATTAAACATAGTACTCAAATTACAAACTTTTAGTTAATAATGGCTTTTATTATTTCAGACAGGATTGGACCAAACTGACTCTAGTCATTTGAGGTGAAAAGGATGCTGTCCAAAATGTTTTTTCCGTTGTCGAAATCAAAGTCTGGGCGTCTATGGAACTCTTCAATCTGCAACCACATGTTTATATTAATAAATTGTGAATACAATGGACCAGCTAACACATAAATAATATAATTTGGTTTTTAGAACTTTGTAGAACCTGGTCATGAGGCAGATCTTTGAACTGTGGGAGAACTAGACGGTCAATGAACTCAACGTAAGAAGCCGGGATTGTTTTAGTTACTCCGTCAGCAAATTCAACCACAAGTTTCTCCGAGATGGACGAGATTTGTAACAGTAGACCATCTTGACTCACTAAAATATATACACACATCCACATTCATTCCAAATTAAATAATTGATATAGAATAGAAAAATTCCAATGAAAAATTTAATGAGGGACTTTAAGTAAAATGAACCTTTGAGAACTCCTCCATCTTTGTTGAGTTCAAATCCCTTTTCTTCTAGATACTCTTTGAGGCATTTGATGTCACTGAAACGGTGTTTGAGTCGATGATTGGAAATGGCAAGATGGTTCATTGTGTAGCCGTGGATAAGTGCCCATGCCGCAAATTCGTTTTCTTTAGCAAGTTGCTTGAAGTCGGTCCATGTAGGCTTCACCCAAATTAAAGACCCTAAAGTACTTGAAAGAAGGGCTTGTTTACCACCTTCTGGTTTTAAATACTTCTTTAGTATCTCCTAAATTAACCATAAATTAAGAGTTAGAAGTATTATATGTATGTACATGTTAATTGTTAAGACTCATAATAACAGCATTACAGTTGTGATCAAACATACTTGTGATTCAGGGCTTAGTTCGTCCACGAGAACCTCAGCTAGAACAAGTTGTGGCAAAGGGCCGGTCCCTAGACCGTGACCATCATCGGGGACGTGAACATCGGGAGGAGAAAACCAACGAGCTCGTAGTTTCTTATTTGTAAAATCATATTCACCTTTAACTTTATATCCATAATCCATGAAGAAACTGGACAAAGAATCAATTCCATAACCATCGACCTAAACCACACAAAAAACAAAAAAAATCAATTCACACAATTAATGTCACCAAATATCATGTATTTTTCATAGGCAATTCTTCCATTTCGCTATAAATGATGTGTTAGACTTATTTTGAATGAAAATAGCAAAAGGCTTATTTTGGTTTCATATTTTAAGTGACTGCTTTACTACTTAATTTCAATGCAAAATTTGAGTTTATTTCCTCATTTATCTCTATTTGTTAAGTTAATATATTACAAATTTCGGAATAAATAAAACAGAGGACGTATATAATAAATGTAGCACAAACTTTCACCAGAGGTACCTTAAGTGTCTTGAAAGTGAAGTGGTCGTAGAAGATCATTTCGTTGTCCACCGACTGAACAAGTTCCCATATCTTCTTAGCTGTTGGGTTCTTTTTTAGGTACGTTTTCAGTATATTCTCAAACACATTCCGAAGAAATGTTTCACTTCCTCCCTGTTATATCGAAATTATGTATTATATCTCGTGATTAAAAAGTTTGTTTTCTTCAAACAAATCAAAATTGAGAAAGAACCTTGAATGATGAAGTGTGAGGCGAGTCGAGGGAACCCATGCAGAAAGATCTTTGAGTTGTGTGTGAGAAACTGAGGCTCGCTCGGTTGTCTTATATTTATACTTGTATTTCATTATTAAACAAAGACGACGGAGTCACTATTATATTTCGTTATTAAACAAAGACGAATGATTCTCTATTATTTTGTATTTCGTTGTTACACAAAGACGAAGCAGTCACTAGTACTTATTTTATTTTATTTTCTTGACGTAGATTCACTATTATGCTTCACGACATAAATTATATGGGCAGGTTAAAACGCACTGCTATCTTAATTTACATAGTTGAATAATCATCAATATGAATTAATAAATAAAATATAAAACATGTGATTTAGAGAATGTATAACATATACTCGGCAAGAGAGACCTCGTATTTTCTTCTTTGGAAAATCAAGGACACTTTCAATTTTGTACCCGTAGTCCATGAAGAAACTTGACAAGAAATCTATTCCATAATCTCTTGTCTATACATAGAAAGAAAAATTGAAAATCATCACAAATATTACATATCATACTCACTCTTTAGACTGTCTACTTCCCACTATTGCTCAATTATGTGATCCGTTTTACAAATTGGACGCTCTTATCAATAGTAAAAATTACGAGATAAATATATAAGCATTTTCGCATGACAAGAAAAAGAACCACATAAAGATCTCGCAAATACATCCACACATGAAAATTTGACATACAAATACAAAGATAAACAAATTTGAGATAAACTGAGTCGAGCAAGACACTAAGTAAAAGAATATAAAGGGCACGTGAGCCTCTTCAACACCAAGAGGTGCTGAGTCACCAAAATCACGAAGCTTCACGTCACCATCGGAAAACAACAAGGACTCGAAGAAGAAGTTAATGTGTGTGTGAACAAAGGCGTCAGAAGATTTAAAATGAAAAAACTCCAAAAAATAGGCTAAATAGCACACCACAAATATCACATATTGTTTTCCATTATTCATCGTTAACTTAACCGGAAATATAATTAAGTTACCGACACTTCACGAAAGTAGAACATAAAGATCTGACACGCACAAATGGTCCAAATAACATACGAACATTTAAAGATAAAACACATATATTTGACATATTGAGCCAAACAAGACTTGTCAAGTCTTGTTCTATACTTGTTCTGTGAAACGGGTGCTTTCCATTACGTGGTAGGCGCTACTGAGCTCTAAGCCCTCACGTCTATGAGATTCTTCGATCTGCATTACAACGTAAATTGAATAAAAATGTCAACAAATAAAATAATGCAATTAATGTGAATCAATTCTTACCTCATCACTTGGCACATCTTTGAACTGTGGAAGAACTAGACGTTGAACGAACTCAATGTATGAAGCCCGGACGGATTCAGTTACTCCGTCTGCAAATTCAACCGGAAGTTTCTCCGAGATCGACGACACTTGTAACAGTAAACCATCTTGACTCACTGAAATATATTTGCATTCCAAGTTAAATAATTGGTGTTATAGAATATTATAACCATTCAAATGAGAAAAGTTAATTTTCATGAGAGGAATAAGTAAATAAAAAAACCTTTGAGAATTCCTCCGTCTTTGTTGAGTTCGAAACCATTTTCTTCTAGATATTCTTTGAGACAGTTTATCTCACTGAAACGATGTTTAAATCGATAAGTGCAAAAGCAAGATGGTTCATTGTGTAGCCGTGGACAAGTGTCCATGCCGCATATTCGCTTTCTCTTCATAGGTTAAACACAATTCAACATTAGTAATTAATTAGCTCTAACAATCAAATGTATTGATTATACTACTACTATATGATTATTATATTGTTAGAAAGTTATAAATATACTCGGCAAGTATGTTGAAGTCGGTGGATGTAGGCTTCTCCCAAATTAAAGACCCCAAAGTACTTGAGAGAAGCGCTTGTTTACCACCTTCTGGTTTTAAATACTTCTTTATTATCTCCTAAAGTAACCATTAATTAGGGCCAACAAAAGACAAAAGTAAATGATATGTTAGGAGTTAATTAGGACATATTATATGATTTGTTCATTCATACCTGTGATTCAGGGCTTAGTTCGTCCACAAAAAGTTCACCTATAACAACTCGTGGCAAAGGACCGTTGCTTAGACCGTGACCGTAATTAGGGACGTGAACATCTGGAGGAGATAACCAGACAGCTCGTATTTTCTTCTTTGGAAAATTAAGTTCGCCTCCAAATTTATATCCATAATCCATGAAAAAACTCGACAAGGAATCTATTCCATAACCATCCACCTAAACCCATACCACAAAGAATAGAAGAAAATCATTTCACACAATCAGGGCCGGTCCGAAGTCTTTCTTGATCTAAATCAAGAACATTTTTTTATTGAATTAAACTTAATTTTTGGTTAAGCTTAATTATGGGTTCATAATTCAATTATCCATTATTGGACCAAATCCAAAATTAAACGCAAGTTTTAGAATTTTTCTAGAAACATCTTAAAGACCATCACCTCTTTTAAGTATTTTTAAAAAATTATATTAAATAAAATATATAGAAATTAGTATGGAATAATCTAGATAATTGTAACATAAAAAATCTAGATATTATGTTAGAGAGTTTTAGATATTAGAAGAAAGTTTGTAAGATATTTTGTAGTTTTGGAGCCTATAAATAGTTCTCTCCTCTCCTATTTATAATCAATTTGAAAAAGTGAAATAAAAAACAAGATTAAAGAAAGAGTGTTCTTCATAAGTTCTCTAAGTCTCTTTAAAAATCTTTTAAGTGTTTTCTAATTGTTTTTCCAAATTTTCTATCATACTTGGAGCATTTCTCATCTTGGTTCTTTCGAGTTTCTCAGGGTATTACGGTCTTGGGCTAGTGCTAAGCACTATATGTGTTTTCTTTACATGGTATCCGAGCTATTCTAATCTTGTGCTCATCAAGATCAGGGTTATAAAGAGCTCGAGTTTACTCTAAGTATGGAATCAACGGGTTGTGTTGTTGGATTGGGAATGGAGATCTTAAACCAATCTAACTACCAGTTATGGTAGTCATGTATGGAGTCATACTTGGTGAGTGAGGACTTATGGGATGTCGTCGGTGGTAGCAGCACTAGACCACCAACTGGAGATGCTGCAACTGCGGAAGCGACAAAAGAATGGACACAGAAGAATGCCAAGGCGGAGTTTGCTCTAAAGAGGTCAATATCCGTGAGAATATTTGATCATGTCTCAAGATATACATCCGCTAGTTCTATTTGGCAGGCGCTAGACCAATTGTTCAACAAGAAGAACGAAGCTCGTTTACATTTATTATAGAATGAGCTAGCGAATGCAAAGCAGGGGGAGTTTTCAATCTCAGAATTTTTTATCAAGGTAAAAAATCTTTGCTTGGAGATTAATACTCTTAATCCCGAAAAATCTATTTTGGAAGTTCGTTTGAAACGGTTATTATTCGTGGTCTACGATCCGAGTATATCCCGTTTGTGACTTCGGTTCAAAGATGGGCTACACAACCTTCCTTGGAGGAGTTTGAAAACTTGTTAGTTTCGCAAGAATCACTAGCCCAACAAATGGCAGGAGTTAAAATTCATGAAGACTCGGGGAGCGCATTTGTGGCCCGAAGGCAACAAGGCTTAAATCCCAAATCCAAGGATGGAGGCCCAAGAAACTATGATGGACGTCAAGGATCATCTATGGGAGATAAGAAAAAATTCAAGTGTTATCGGTGTGGAAAATTTGAGAACTTTAAAAAAGATTATCGAGTCAAACTAAAAGAAACAAATATGGCGGAATCAAAAGATCATACTGAAGACGAAGAATGGGGGATTTCACGGTAAAAGCTGCATCCTTAGGTAAATTCAGTCCAATGAAAGTGAAAAATAATTGGATTGTGTATTCCGGTTGTAGCCATCATATCACGGGAGATGAGAAATTATTTTCTAGTCTTTAGCACCATGACAAAAAAGAAGCAATCATTACCACGGATAATTCAATACATCACGTTGAGAAAGAAGAAACATTTGTCATCAAAGGAGATGATGGAAGCCCAATTACTCTCAAGAATGTATACCATATTCCTGGAGTAAAAAAAAAATCTCCTCTCTGTGGTAAACGCGGTGGACTCAGGTAACTATGTTATATTTGGTCCAAAAGACGTTAAATTTTTGAAAAACATTCAAGAGTTAAAGACGGACGTAGTTCACACCGGAGCACGAGTTAAATATCTTTATGTTTTATCTGCCTCAAACACTTATGTGAAGAAGATGAGTACAAATGACAATGCCTTTATATGACATGCTAGACTTGGTCATATAAATATGACTAAGTTTAAGGTCATGGTGAATAAAGACTTAGTTAATGGGCTTCCAAAGTTGAAGATTCAAGATGAAGGAAGACTTTGTGAAGGATATCAATATGGAAAGTCACATATACTTCCATTTGACTACTCCACCTCACGATGCAACACTCCATTAGAGAGGGTCCATAGTGATTTAATGGATACGACAAGAACACCCTCATATTCTGGGTTTCGTCACATGTTGTTATTCGTTGATGACTTCTCACGGTATACTTGGGTATACTTTGTGAAGAAAAAATTAAAAGTATTCTCCAAGTTCCATGAGTTCAAGATCACCGTGGAAGGGGAGTTGGATCGGAAGATTATGATCCTAAAGACGGATAATGGAGGGGAGTTTATGTCAAAGGAGTTTTTCTCTTTTTGTCGAAATCATGTTATCAAGAGAGAATTTACATGCCCATTTACACTTCAACAAAATAGAGTAGCGAAAAGAAAGATTAGACATCTAAGTGAGACATGTGGAAGTTGGCTACATTGGAAGGATTTGCCTAAGGCCTTATAGGCGGAAGGCATGAGATGTGCATCCTATGTCATCAAGTGAATGCCACTTAGTCCAAACAATATGAAGTCTCCTTATGAGATGGTTCATGAAAAAAACCAACGGTGAAACATCTCAGGATATTTGGATCAATTTACTTTGTCCATGTGTTTGATTCTCAAAGACCAAGTTGGAGGCAAAGGCGAAGAAATGCATCTTTGTTGGCTATGATGAACAAAAGAAAGGTTGGTGGTGTATGGATCCTGAGACAAACAAGTATGTTGTGTCTCGTGATGTTGTCTTTGATGAAGTTTCCTCATACTATGGGCCACCTCAAGTCTTGGTTAAGAAAGATGGTGCGAGTTCTTCCAAGATCGATTAATCAACTCTTCAAGTACCACTTGAGAATATAAGTCATGAAAATGAGATACAAGTTGAAAGAGGGAGAAATAACCAAGAGCAAAAAGAGGAGCAAGTTTATGGTTCCATTGCAAGTCAACGACCTAAAAGAAATATTATTAGGCATGCTCGGTTTAGAGATGAAGAGTTTGTCACTACCTTCTCATGCTTCTTTGCAGCCCCTTAGATGAGGATAAGCCAACTTCATATGAAGAAGCAAAAGGAGTTCAAGAATGGAAGATCCCAATGAATGAGGAGATTAGCGCTCTAATAAAAAATGAAAATTGGGATTTGGTTCCAAAACCCAAAGATTTTCAACCCGTCTCTTGTAAATGGGTCTATCGAATAAAGCAAAAAGCAGATGGGAGTATTGATAGGTTTAAAGCAAGGCTCGTTGCTCGAGAATTTTCTCAGAAGTATGGAGAAGATTATGACGAAATCTTTAGTCTAATAGCAAAGATGACTACAGTACACTCACTCTTATCTTTAGCTGCAAGCTTTGGTTGGAAGTTATGGCAATTAGATGTGAAGAATGCCTTTCTATATGGTGAACTTGATAAAAGTATCTTCATGGAGCAACCACCTAGTTTTGAATCAGGAGAACAACCTAATTATGTGTGCAAGCTTAAGAATGCTTTGTACGGGTTAAAACAAGCTCCTAGGGCTTGGTATGGCAAGATTGCTCAATACTTTCAATTTTGCGGTTATGAGGCATCAAACTCTGATACGAGTTTATTCTTTAAGAAGAATGGAGGAGTCCACGTAGTAGTTCTCATTTACGTGGATGATATAATAATTATCGGGAATGATGATGCTGAAATTGCTCATCTACAAGAGGATATGTCGATAAAGTTTAAGATGAAGAAGTTGGGTGAGCTAAACAACTTTCTTGGATTGGAGATTGAAAGGGTGAAGGATGGAATATTCAATGGCTAACAAGAAGGATTGTTCAAAGGTTTGGGGTGCATGAAGGAAAGACACGCACTACTCCGATGGATGTCAATATCAAGCTTAGACGTGATGAAGGGTCTTTGCTATCTGATCTTCGACCTTATCACGCACTTGTAAGAAGTCTTCTATACTTAACCATTACAAGACCTGACATTGCCTTTGCCGTAGGTCTCGTAAGTCGATTTATGCAAAGAAGATATTAAAGTATATCATGACAATTCTTGGGATGGGCTTGGTGTACAAGTACAATGTAAAGATCTCTCTTCATGGTTTTACAGATGCTGACTTTGGCAGAGATCTAGATGACTGAAAATCTACCTCGGGCTATATGTTCTTATGTGGAGACACAAGCGTTTCATGGTGTAGCAAAAAGCTAGCAACGGTGTCACTGTCTACCACTGAAGCAGAGTATAAAGCTTCTACACTCGCAGCTCAAGAATGTATATGGTTTCGAAGACTCCTTGAATATTTGTTCGAGCCTATAAATAAGCCGGTAACAATCTATGGAGATAATCAAAGTGCTATCAAGTTGGCTAATAATCCGGTGTTTCATGGAAGAACAAAGAACATTGAGTTAGAACATCACTTTATAAGGAAAAGGGTGCTTGATGGAACAACAGAAGATTTGGAGGTTCGAAACGAGGACAACGTTGCAGACATCTTCACCAAGGCATTATCGAAAGGTCAGTTCGAGGTACTTCGTTCGAAGCTCGAGATGATTGACAAAATCAAGTTTAAGGGGGAGTATTGAATTAAACTTGATTTTTAGTTAAGCTTAATTATAGGTTCATAATCTAATTATCCATTATTGGACCAAACCCAAAATTAAGCCCAAATTATAGAATTTCTCTAGAAACATCTTAAAGATCATCACTTTCTTTAAGTGTTCTAAAAAATTCTATTAGATAAAATATCTAGAGATTAGTATGGGATAATTTAGATAATTGTAACATAAAAAATCTAGATATTATGTTAGAGAGTTTTAGAGATTAGAAGAAGGTTTGTAAGATATTTTGTAGTTTTATAGCCTATAAATAGCTCTCTCCTCTCCTATTTGTAATCAACTCGAAGAAGTGAAATAAAAAGTAAGATTAAAAAAAGAGTGTTCTTCATAAGTTCTCTAAGTCTCTATAAAATCTTTTAGGTGTTCTCTAATTGTTCTTCCAAATTTCTATTATACTTGGAGAGTTTCTCATTTTGGTTATTTCAAGTTTTTCGGAGTATTACGGTCTTGAGTTAGTGCTAAGCACTATCGATGTTTTGTTTACTATTTTACCATAACAACAAAAAAATCTCAATAATTGCAGACATAAAAACAGCCATTAAGCCTCTTAGACTTAACCACTACACCATAAACCAAAATTTCAAAACTGATGTCATTATATTTTTAATGGACACAATTTAGTTTCACCAAATCTTGAGGAGTAAAATTGGTACCTTAAAGGTTCTAAAGAAGAAGTGATCGTAGCTGATATTTTCGTTGTCCACCGACTGAACTAGTTCCCATATCGTTTTTGCCAGAGGGTTCTTCCTCAAATACGTTTTCAGTATACTTTCAAATACATTTAGGAGAAATGTTTCACTTCCTCCCTGATGACAAAAGAATCATGTATTATAGTGATGATTAATTGATTTGATTTTTGTAAATAAAAACTTTTAGAGAAAGAACCTTGAAAGATGAAGCGTGAGGCAAGTCAAGAGAACCCATGGAGCCTTGAGATCTGTATGAGAAACAAAGCTTTGCTTGGTTTTTCTTATTTCTTTTCTGATCATAAACTCGTAATTTATAATAAGAAAAGAAAAGTGTGGAAAAACCAAAATCATCGAGCTAGTGGTGTGGAGCACATTATTATTAATTATTATTAAATCAGCGTATCACTAAGATTACTAGCGGACAAAAATTAAATTAATATTTTATTGAGCAACTCCGAAAATTCTTATCCAACTATTTTTTTTTTTTTGATGAAGGGAATATTTTATTTATTTTTTGAACAGCATTTTCCAATAAAAATTAATATCTTTCACTCTTTACCATTTCTGTCAACTTTGGTTAAATATTTCCCCTTATAATTTCATGGAATTTTTTCACTTCTCAATATAAATCAATGTTAAATTTATATTTATATTAACATTAAACATATATGCATATATCTCCGAATATATTGCTTATATTTCGCCGACAGAAACTGATATTTTTATTGGATTCGCTGACGATATCAGAAAATGGGTAACATGACTGGTTAAATCCAAAGTATTCGGTCAACGGTGGCTATCAAAGCAGCCATCATATAAAATTTATTTTTGTTAAAAGGTTTTTCATTAATTTAATGAATTCTACAAAAATCGAAATAGAAAAAAAAAAGGAAAAAAGAGAGGGAAATAATACAATAGCAGCCATTACAACAGAAAGCAGCAAGAGAAAAGTGTTAAATCAACTAGTTGCCGAACAAAAGGATCAAAGCTTCACCATGCTTTGATCCTATTGTTTTTCATAGCAATTGTCTTGTTCTTTAGAAGAGTGAGGATCTTGCTTAGAGTATTAGTAAAAAGAGATTTGATACCATCATGATAGCGCCTGATTCGTTCCTTCCACATTAGCAAAGCTGTAGATCAGGTGGCTCTTTGAATCGAACTATATCATATAAAATTAAAAGAGCACATTGCTTAAACATCCAACTGATAAACAATATATTTTACTACACTCCTCTAACGTTTAACATAAACAAAAGTTTATGGAGTTCGACATTTATAAAGTGATTTAATAATCAAAAGTCGGATTGAGCTCTGATACTACATTAAAATTGTAGGTCTAACTCACAGAAAAAAATATACTAAAAAATGAGAATTATCACACACTTAATTATAAAGAACAAAGTACTCAAATACACAATCGGTGTAAGATTTTCTAATAGTTAAATCCAAACATTTCAGTCAACGGTAGATGGCTATCAAATAAACTACCACATAAAATAAATCAAATTTATATAGGAAATGGTATCTAAATGCAATTACAGAATTAAGATTATAAGCAAGTATTATTAATCTTATTGCCTTCAAAATCAGAGGGAATAAATATATATTTTTGGTAATATATATGTTGATGGTAGAAAGAACAAATGGCGATGATATCTTTAAATAATGAAAGAACATTCTTCAAATACATTTTACATCCTATAAATAATAAAGTTGTAATCTAACCCTTTTTTTTGAATATCAGTATAAACAAAACATTTATAAACTTGCGTTGGTTTCCTAATTAGTTAGTAATCTTAAATCAAAGAAGATTTAAGATTTACGAGGAAGATTTTAAATTTTCTGTCTATTAGTCTAATTGTTTACGTTATTCAAATACATAAATTGTGTTTTATGCATGATCCGAATATGAATGAGAATTCATTGTTTTTTCATTAAATGAATAGGATACATAATTCATTTTTCAAGTTGGTTTTGGAAACTCCTATAAATAAAACTCCGAAGAATGTCTGCATTAAGGAAATACAAATATTCATAAATCCCTATTTAGGGTAATTTAGACTGTAACAATAAAAGATCAAACACACGTACTCAGCCCTAATAACATCTAAATCTTCTCTTGATCAGAAGCATTCGATCAATCTCTTCTGACTCATGGCTTCTCCTCCTCCTGTCTTCGCCGTTACGCCAGCCGCCGCAGCAGCAAATTCACCAGATTGGTCTTCGATCCTAATCCTTATCTTAGCCGTAATTATCGTTTTCGGTTTAGAACTCATTGGCTGCGACCGCACCTATAAGCCGAAACCAAAATCCTTGAAGAAAGAGATTTTGAAGTCTCTACCGAAATTGACATTGTCACATGGATGTGTTATAACTGTAAGGGCTTGTAGGTGTGTGATATGTCTTGAGGATTTCATGGCAGGTGATGTGGTGCGAGTGTTGCCACAGTGCGGACATGAATTCCACGCTGTCTGCATCGACAAGTGGTTTCAGTTAGGCTCCACTTATCCTTCTTGCCGCAGCACCCCAATCGCATATCAGACCAATTATTTATCACCACGTTTAAATGTACTGATCCAGGAATAGACTTGTATGTTTTTGTTTCAACTTTTTTTTTTTGCATACATCCTATGTAAAAGGCAATAAGCTTTTCACTTAGGAACCAGCTCGATCTAAAACCCAAATCATAAATTTTTCACTATGATATAACCCCCACAAATTTATTTTTAATTGCTTCAAAAGTCCACAGGTGGACATAAGTCAATAAACAAACTCCACAAAAGTGCAAACCAAAATATCAATAAGATCCAAGTTTGGGGGAAAACAAACAAACCCAACGAATAAAATTATAAGAGAGCTTTCTACGGCTCACGAGACCATTTGCATAAGTAAGCGTTTTGTTATATACATCCCGCAAGCCAAACCGCCATCAGGAAACTTCCATATCAACACCTAGCTGAAGCAGCCCTGCAATCACATTCCATTTATCACACACATATATATATCAAACTCGCAAGAGAGAGAGAGAGAGAGAGAGAGAGAGAGAGTTAAGAGAACAAGATTGCTTTGACAATTGATTATACCTTAACAATGGCCTCGACTTCGCATTGGCCTTAGTCATACCAATTTGCTTCACTGTGCCATTGCTTTCAAACAGTTCTTCAGTCAAGTTTTTCAGCCCCTGAAACAGATTGGACAAACTATTTTTCATCAGAAAAAGAGAAGTTTCCTTTGAAGTTAGTGGAATAATGCGAATAAGCACACTAGATACAAGTTGAAATGACTTCCTAAATATAAAAAGACACATTACCTTGGTTTCAACATCTGCAAGCAAATTACGAGCCCTCGGGTTTACAAGTAGTTGAAGCTGTTCCGTTTCCTGTAAGATGATATTACTTACTTTGTGAGATAAACAACCACACAATATATTTGCACTCCAAAAGTTAGATTTAACAGAAAAAAGGGATAGAACACTTTTCTAAGTTTTAACACAAAAAAAAAAAAGGATATTTATACAGAGAAGTAGGGAGATCCATTACCTGCATTACCATTTCAGGAAGTTTTGTGCTCTTGCCTCCAAAATAGTTATACAAGTTTAGCATAAAAACGTTTGTGACATCCTGCCACCAGAAACAGAAAAAGAATCAGTACTGAGATGCCTGCTAATAAGAGTTCATGAGGTTCATAGCTGAGAGAGTGGAACATAAAAGATGAATGTACCTGCTTGTATTCCAGTGTGTCCAACTTCCCATCCTGAAAAAGTGGTTAAGTGACCATAATAATTAGGAGAGATACTAAAAGGAATAAAATGCCATAAAGGAGAATTCTGATTCCTGATCTAATCCTAAAGACCAATTAATTCACAGCTTTAATCGCTTTAGATCATGCCAATGAGTGCGAAAGGGAAAAACAATTGATCATCAGCATTAATCATTTATAGCTTAACATAATGAAAGTAAGACTCACCAGTCCAGTAATCAATTTATGCAATGATTCCAAATCCATCTCAAGTGAGCTGATATCCTGGCGAGCCAAAGTAACCTGTTCATAATAACCACAAAACATTACATTGGTCCAAGACTGTTCAACATACTCCAATACAAAACAATGAAAGCCAATCGTACTAGTCATATGAACTAAAGACAAGGTAAATATCATTGTAATTCATACCTGGTTATTAATTTCCTTGGAGAGATCAATCTGCTTTTCTACCTTATCATCCACATTCTGTATCTTTTGCGTTAAATGCCTTTTTGCAGCCTAACAATGAAACGATTAAGATACAATTTTTAACCCTGCAGTTTAATACATCACCAGAAACAACACCCTAAGTAAAGCAAAAAAAGAAAAAAAACTCACCGCGAGAGTCTCAGAAACTTGCTCCAGATTCTTTGTCAAGTTAGCCACGGCATTAGCCATGTTGGCTTTAGTCACATACATAAGGTCAGTAAACGAGATTCCCTACTCAGTGAACAAACACAAAGATTTTGGTTCCCTTGAGTTGCTTACTTTACAAGACCGAAACAGTATAGAGAAATCACAAGAAAAAATATTGAAAACTTAAATCTCACCTTCCACCACATATAACCATATCCAAGAGCTCCCAATGCAGCAGCAGGAACAGCAAGGGCTTGCAAATTTGCTAACAACAACAACAAAAACAAGAAGAATGAAGAAAACAACATTTAGCAAAACTATTTCAGAGAATTACAATTCCCTAATCTTTACATACCACCAGAGACACCACTCATAACAGTAATCTGCCTCGATGAAGCTAGCTGACGAACCTCCATAGCCAATCGACGAACCTTCAAATCATTCCCAATTAAAAAGAAATCAATAACATTCTTCACCAATATTCCTAAGAAGAAGAAAAACAGTAAGGCGGAAATGAGTAAGTAAGTACCTGGGCAGCCATGGCATCAGAAACACCAGAATCTCCCTCAGATCCTTCTCCAGTTTTCTCCATTCCTTGCACCAGAGCCTATCGAAAGAACAAATCATTCCCAACAATAAATCGAAAATTCAACGAGAGGATAAAAAAAAAAAAGGAGCACAAAATCGAATCAAATAAAGTTCTTAATACCTGCAATTCACCCAATATGTCCGACAATTTTCCGTTCTTCATCATGATCGTACCCGTATAACCTTTGATTCAACAAATCGGAAAACGAATCAGGATATGCAGATCCCCAAATTAGCAGTAAGCAAAGGAGCGAGTCAAAATTGAGCAGAGAGAAGTCAAGTGAAAATACCTGCTCCGGCTAAGAGCAAAATCCTGGAGAAACCAACTCCGGCTTGCATCGCCATAGCTCCGACTTGTTTTTTTTCACAACGCCGCCGGCTTGTCTCAAAATCGAATTTAATTGTAGGTTATTAATTCAGAAGAAGGAACTGTTGTCCTTTGCTTATTCGTTTTTTTTTTGTTTTTTGGAGAAAAATACGTGCTGCTACAGTATACTTGTAAACGACGTCGTCTCCAACTCAATTTCAGCCGCCTAAACTCGCGGCGAGAAAAGCCGCATTGTCGTGGTTTTTGAACAATACGTAAAAGATCTGGTGGCGCCACGTGGGACTATTTTTTTTGTTCGTTTTTCTAAAACCCTAAACCGAACACTAAATCAAACCGAATTACAAATAGTACTTACCTTACATTTGGTTTTAGTTTCTCTTAAATTGATAAAACCAAATTCAAATCGCAAATTGGTTTGAAATTACTTTGCAATTTGTGTGGAACTTATACGAAAATTTGGTGAGTGTTGAGACAAAAGTAAATGTTAAAAATTGTTCAGGTATGAAACAAATTAATAGCAATGACTTGGATTGTGACTCATAAAAAATTGGATCATCGCTACAAAGTCTATAAATATCTAATGTTTTTCTATGATAAACTTAAACAAACAATGTCTATAAATCTCTAATGGTTAAGTGTGTGAGCTCAAGACTCAAGAGCGTGCCCATCTAAACATTTTATTGCTCATAATCCTTCTTTTCTTGTTAGCTTTGTTCTTTGCAGCTAACTTGAGTTTCCTCTTTGCGTTTCTCTCAGGGTTTATCACTGCGATTAGCTTCTCCCCTCGTTTCTTCTTTTCCCTTTTCGCTTCCAAACTCTTTTTGATTTCGGTGTAAACTTGCACAAACATTTGGCTGCCTAAGCTCTTGTCTCTTACCTCTTCTGCAAGCTGTTTCAACTCCTCATCAGAGATGACTTTTCCGGTAAATCCATGGCAAACTTTGTACAACGAAAGCAGGATTCTGAAGGCGTAAGGACGAAACTCTTCTTGGTTCAACTTTGAGGCAAAGTCTTTATAGACGTTGAACAAAATTCTCATCTGAATAGTGTCCATATCAAGAGCCATCTTCCCCATTCTTTTGAGCAAACTTCCAATCAATACATTTCTCACATCATTTTCACTGTGTTTTCCTGAAGTAAGAGCCAGGAAAGTAGACCTTCCTTTCCCTGAATCAAGCTCTTCAAAGGCATTGAAGAAGACCGCTTGCTCATCATTGTCAAGATTGGACCAGAACTCATCATCACATTGTCCAATCATAGAATGAAGAGTAGAGACTGCAAAAACAATATTTTCTGTAATGTTGCCATCGTTTTTGTCGCCTGTGCTTCGTTGATCCATATTTTTCCTAATGTTGCCATCGTTTTTGTCGCCTGTGCTTCGTTGATCCATATTTTTCCTAATGTTGCCATCGTTTTTGTTGCCTGTGCTGCGTTGATCCATATTTTTTGTAATGGTTCCATCGTTTTTGTTGCCTTTGCTGCGTTGATCTTTTAACTGGACGCAAAGAGAAACAGCCACCATGAACATGCTACTTGGCTTCTCGAGAAGAGAACCAGCTACTAGTTTCTGAGATTTTCCTCTTTCCCTCCCATCTAATTTCTTAAAATAATAATTCAGGAGCCGGCAGGATATAGTATGCAACGATTCATGTGGGTACAACAACAACTTAAACACCATTTTCCAAATATCCTGAAAAAAATTATGAAGTCCAATAAGAATAAAATTATGTTCATTCTTTCAAAGGAGAAAAGGCAAAAGATCAAACATTAAAATCGTCAAACTATAACAATGACCTACAGTTATAGATGAGAGCATTACCTCTAAATCTTTTCCAAAAGTTAAATCAGGAAACTGATGGAGCATCTTCTCTATCATAACCAGTGAATAATAAGCTTCTTTACAGAAACGAATACTGCCTTCCGCTTGCAACTGTACAACAGACTCCAAAATCGTTTTAGCCTCTTGCAACAATATATTATTGCAGATACGCCTTGGGAATTTTTCCTTCCTGGCTTCAATGAATAATCCCAGTACCTGCACGACATGCAACAAATGGATGAGAGTTATCAACTGCTGTAAGAAGCAACAAATATACCACAAAAACCAATAAGAAGCATGTGAAGTTATAAGTTAGTTCGTACTTCCTACTGATCTGATATCTAAAGCCCGTGCTGCTATAGCCCGTGACGTCTCCTGCTTATACCAACCTAGACAATGCTCGAGACAGGAATCAACTCGATCTTCACTGATGCGACCTATCAGAACTTTTATCACATCGCCAATTTTGGACAGCTCGTCTTCAGCAACATCAGTTGCCAAAAGAGGTACAAGCCCAAAATACATGTTTTGAGACTGCTGGTCAAGAAACGACTGCTTGCCTAGATCAGGTTTTGAGAATTTATCAATAATCGCTTGAAGCATGTCAAGAACTGCTTGTCTTCCAGTTGGATGTTCGTAGCTGGAGGAGGAAAAATTCAGTTACTATTTGAAAAATAAGAAGCCAAATTTTACAAAGCTAGTGCAATACATCCGTCAGATTTTTCAGCAAAGAGTTAACATGTCCTTCTACGCATTTCTCAGAAAGTGTATCATTGACCAAACATTCCAATAGTAAATCTTTACAATTCTTGCGGATTGGTTCCGACGGAGTGGTTATCATCAACTCTCTAACCTGATTTGCAAAATCATACATCTTTGGAACTTCAAGCCCCTTTCTCACGATGGCCTTGAGAGGTGAAAGAGAAGTAACAGATGAATCATCCCAATCCAATACCAGATCAACAAACATGGGGAACTCAATCAACATTTTTAACTGCCCAGATGAAAAAGTGAAATTCTCATTGTTGATAAGAGCTGTTAAAAATTTAAGGCATGACTGCACAAGAGGACTACTGGAACTCATTGCAGACTGAGTAATGGTTAATGCTGCGGTTTTCACCTTACCTGCTTCAGACTTGAAGGAAGGCAGTCGTAACCTTATCAATGCAGTGAAACATCTAAGAGATGAAGATATAACATCTTCATACTTAGAACTCAAGCACCCAACAAGTAGTCTGACAAAAGGATCCAACTTTGATACCAGCTCTTCATTAGTATTGTTGATGTTCAGTTTCTTCAGTCTGTTGTGCAATAAATTCAGACCAAACAAGGTTATAAGCTGTGGGCATGACTTAGCACCATTAGTATTTTGCAGATCTCTTGATTTCCTTTTCTTTTTGGATGATGGAGAAGACACTTCATCTCCAAGAAAACTTCTGTTGTTAATACCACCATCAAGACGGTCATATATAAAACAAAAAAGATCTCCTTGATCAACAGATGGATTGGCTTCAATACCAGCTGCAATATACTTTAACATCTCCTCTAGGATTGATTTTAGCTTTGTAGTCAGAGGCCTCTCCAGCTGAGTTGAGATCGGAGAAAGTAACTTCAAGACATGACTTCTGAACGTTACATTTTCAGCAATCAATTTCAGAGTTTCAAGTGACTTGCATGTTATTGTTTCTTTCTTCTTCTTGGATGCGAATTTTCTCTCCTCTTTCTGTTCATCAACATCTCCAAGGATATCGGTTTTCACCACAGCAAGGAGATCTCCCAAACAATGATCCAACTTCCCACCCGTAGGAGTGGACAGGCACTTCGATAAGATGGAATAGACATTGTATCCCAGCTCACGCACCTGAGATCCTGGTTTAAATCTAGCACAGATTGTTTTGACGACCAGTTGCAAGTACTCCAACCCAAGTGCCTTCAAACAAGCAGCCAGAGCATTTCTGGCTTTATCATGTATTTTCTCATCCTTGCTCCTCAAAAATCCGGAAATTTTAGGAACTATGGAGTCTAGATATGGGTCCATTATCTCTTTGGGGAGAAGCTTTAGAATGTTTACAGCTACCACGTAGCTGTAAACATTTACACTGTCATAGTCAGAACTCATCAGCTGCTGTATCTTCAGGAACACCGTTTTCTCAATGAAAGTACAAATATCAGTAGCCTCCTGTGTGTACCCATCTTTTAGAAAATGAAAGTTATTCAAATTCAAGCCAATAAGCTGCAGCATAAGTTCTCTCTTATTGGTATGTGTGGTCATCTCATGGAAACACCGATTCAACAGAGCATAGTACAACGTCCAACTCATATGAGCAGATACAGCTGCAAGGGCTTCTTTGCATGCATCTTGGACATTTTCACCTTTTCCATCTTTTCCATCAAGCAACATGTTGAAAAACACTGAGACCAACAAATTTCTCACTTCTCCCTGCAACCCCAACAGCAATTGGTCATAATTCTATGAAAGTAAACAAAAAATTGTATTGACAAATCTAAGAAACTAAAAGAGATCATCACCTCAGGAAGACTGTTATCGTTGATAACCTCTGTGAAACGTTTAATTGCCTTTTATCTACGATGTGCCTACAAGACACTCAAAAGAATAAATCATCGTAAGGTTTCTATCATCTTTCATAAGTGACATGCTTCATCATCCTCAAAGGGTCATATAAGGTCTAAAAAAACAATCAGACGTGGCACCACAACACGAATGTTAACTGTGGAATCAAGGAGCCAGATGATAAAATCACTTACCTGAATGCTAAAAATGTTTGTGAAGAAATCCACTTCAGCGTTTTCTGAGGATAAAGGTCTGAACGCAGCAAAATTTCCGGCACCTGGAAGTTTTACCACCATTTTGCGTTTCAAAAGAATCTCCCCCTGCAGCAGAATAATTTGTTTCTGAGAATATTAAATGCAAAGAAGAGATCCCAGAGAGTCCAATGTGATTTTCATTTTTATTCTTCCAATATATATACTTTATGCAAGACTTATAAGGGTTACTGTACCTTTCCACTAGAACCCACTCTGTTTATTGCATGTCCAATGTGTTTCAAAATAAACTTATTCAAAATCAATAGTATATGATTTCCTGTCCAGCTTGCATCAGATTTTACAACCTCTTTTCCAATGTCAGAGTGAACTGAAGCCTCTTGAGAAAGTATTGAGGCTGCAAAGTCAACGAAAGAGCACAAGAGGTTATGTGCACTATCCTTTAAAGTAAGTTCTTCTGATGATATGTTGTACAAACTCTGCGAGAGTATTATCATCAAGTGCTGCTCCGAGGATTTATGAAAGAAATCTGCATCAATCGTCCCATAAGCATCAATTATCTATTCATAGTCAAGTTCATCAACTTCCATGGGTGTGATGGCATTCATATCTCGGACGCATTTTGCCTGTAGAATGACACAACCAATTGTTTGTTACTATAGCAAACGAGAGAGGGAGAAGTAGATAACTCAGTTTCAAACAGAGATGTGAATACTTACTCATGATCCAGAGAAAAGTCGATTTTTGCAAGAGATTCAAGAAGATCACAAATGCATAATCTAACGTTAATTCCAGCATCAACAAGCACTGGAGACACTTTATTAATAATTTTGCTGGTACTCTCAGTCCCAAGCAACGATGTGATGCTCTGAATGGCTGGCAAAGCCTTACGATGAATATCTGCAACAACAATAAGACAGTCATACACAAGAGATGTGATATTCTATAAATTTTACCAAGAAAAGCAATGAGTAAACCATACCCGAATCTTTCACATTTTTATCCAAGAAAGACAGCAAGACATCCAAATACTTCATAACATGAGACCCATCTCGGATATGCTTCGACAATAGTTTAAGAATCTTAATCTCTCGATTTCCATGATGCTTGACTGATTTCCTGATCATAATTAAACTATTTCTTCAAGAAAAGAATATAACAGAAACAAGACGAAAATAACTGATTCCGTCAAGTTACAAGAATCCTTACCTTTTCAAAATATCACCAAGAAAGAAAGAATGCAAGCTGTTAATCAGTGCCTCTATATATGGATCTAAGAACCCTTTGATTATATTCTCATCGTCAGCCAACTCATTGTCAAGACTGAGCAGATTCTCTATGAACTTCAAGGCAGAAGATTTTATAGCTTTTGAAGCTGTGGTGACTGTTAGAATATTAAAAATGTCTGGAATAAGAAACTCTTCCTGACATAAGAAGGTCACGAGATTGCGGCTTTTACTCATTGATAAGAAGCATTTGAATAATGAGCTTGGTTTCTCACTACTAGAACCCTCTTGCTTAAAACTCTTAATTAAGGGATTCACTGCTGAAAAGAAAAGGTCCCAGAACTCAGAGCCAAAATCACAGTCCTCCTACTTGTCAAGAACATGAGCAAAAATCTTCAGGCATAAGGATCTAAACCCTTTAAAATGCTTTAAAGAAGTGCCAGCCTACACAAAAGCCGGAAAAAAAAAACATGTCAGACAATAGGAGGATTCCAGATAAAAGGAAATGAGTGAAAAATAAATGTTTTGTCCGCGTGGATGTAGCCTGCATAAAAACTATAGGGAAAGAGACCAATAACATTTTTATCGGGTCGTGATTTGTTGATACAATCTCTTTATCAATGTTCATTTCTTCATCGATATTTGGAGCATAGTTTACCAATATCCGAACAACACATCCCATTAAAAAGTCTAGAAATGGTCGGACATGGAACTCATCAAAAACTACCAGGATATGTTCGACGACATGAAGAAACCCAGATTTCTTCTTCCTGGATAACGTTGAAATAGTTTTAGCATTGAAATATTTCAGGAAATTCACTGAAATTATTTAATTCTGTATCAGGAAAATATATATTTACTACAAAAGATTATCATATCAGGTAGTTTGGCGCCAACCTATACTGCAGAACGTCGTTAACAAATTGACTCAAACAAGAGAACATTGGATTCTTCATCAACTTCAGCAAAGTCAACCACTGTATAAGTAACCGCTTCCACTCCTCTCCTTTACAAGCTCCGGCATTGAATAATCCCACGCTGCAAGGTAGAGAGAAAAACTTGATGAGAGCAGCTGATTTAATTTACTGTTTAATAGCAAAATATAGAGGTATGATTACCTCTTGGGATTTTCGTTGTTGTATCCAAGAAATTCCAATAACAAAGGGAGAATTTCAGAAGCCCGGGACTGAGCAACAGCGGGAACTTTTTGTAAGGTCTGTAGCAACAGAGATACCACTGTTGCAATAGGTGTGCTATCGGATGGCGGAATTAGGAGTGAATTGGAACGCCCAATCAAATCTGTATATGGCAAAGAATAACAACATATATGCATCAAAATAGAAAGAAAGAAAATATTATCAGATGAAAGATAAGAATAGAGATGCACAAAAAATGCCAAAATAGTATTTGAAATGTACAAATATAAAACTAACCAAATGATCTGAGAAGGTGAAATAGCTTTTTTACTAATACTGCGAAAAACCTACCAGTATACTTCTCTGAGATGGTGCAGTTTTCACTCTCAGAATGATTGTGTGGTGCTTTAAATTTTACTTGGCACTGGCCCAAATAATGAACAAAATCATTCCATACTGCTCCTGAGTGCTTCTTCAGAAGAACTGCAAGGCACTCAAATGCTGGCACCTGTATTTTAGAAAATCTATTATGAAATAGTCCTATCATTCCGTTGAATAAAAGCGGCACATGTGTCTCGTGTATCCTGCAAGTAGAGAGATCCATTTGTATTCTAGTAACCAAACTGCCTAACTCCGTTGTAGTCGATACTTTAAGAGGGGACTCTTCGACTATATGCAACAACTGAAGAATCTGTTAATTTGAAGGAGTTTTTTATTAAACTAGTTATAACATAATAGAGCGCAGAGCTAACCATTATATAGAGTGCAGATCCATTTTCCACTCGACTGTTATTTAGGAATCTGTGTAGTGGAAGCACAAAAATCGAATGGCATCTTTAAGGAAAAAAACACCATAAAACTAAAATAAGGTAACATGCAAAACAGTGTAAATTATGCAATTAAGTAAGACTTACCAACTGGGACCGCCAAATGCTGTCTGAGAGTATTCTTAAGGCAAATCAGTAATGATGAATCCACTTTAAAATAAGGATAACAGTTGACAACTCCCCAGACGGTAGCCAACTCGGCCTTATCAATTTGAGCTAATCCAGTGTTCTCTATATTCTTTTGAATCTTCTTAATATTATCTTCCAAGAATTCATGAATTCTCTCGTATCTACTCTCAAACGTTTCATCTATGATGTTCAGCTTTTCATGACTTGTTTGTTGTCTAACACAGAATGATAGTAATAGAGGAATAAACTCCTCAGAAGACCCCAAAATCATATTGTTGATTGCGCTGCAATATAGAATTTAGTCGCTAAGACATGAAAGATAGGCAGATTCAAGGAGAAGGTAATGAAAAAGAACTACGACATGAGACTTGCCTTAATATATTATTTGTAAAGGCTTTAACTATTGATTGATCCTTCTGTATCAGCTCCCGCAAAAAAGGCAGCAAACTGAAAAAGACATCATCAGTGTTAATAAACAAGAAGAACGGACATTGTATAATACAGATCAACCATAGACAAATACCTTGAACTCTTCAAGGAAAAAATGGGAGCCCATTGCGAAGCAATGGATTCCATTTCACTGACAGACATTGGTTTGTCGATGGTGCATAATATCAGCGGCAAAAGTTCATCGAGGACAACGATCTCAGAGGAAGGCATAAAAGTTGACACAATTTGGCTCACAATTCCAATCAAAGATGGGCAATCTGTTACACATTGTCAGTGACTTAAATTCGCAATACAATCATGCAAATATATGTTGCCATGCACAGCCAAAAGAGAGAGAGAGAGATTTGGGAAGGAAGTCAACAATTTAATTACTTAATCACTCACCATGAACCTTGAGACCTTTCTTGATCCTAACAACTGAAGTAAGCACAGTCAACAGTCTGCTGAAATGAACTGATTTTTTGTTCAAGATTGATTCGTTTATTTCTTGATACAAGCAATTCCAGATAACACTTAATAATTCTTCTACTTTATAATCCTTGCATATTCTCTGCAAAGCTGAACTCACAACTTCTACTGTACCACCAGAACCTGCAACAAAATACGAGATTCAACCATGGTCAGAAGGAAGGAAGCAACAATATAAACCATGTAAAGCAGCTTCAGGGTATAAATTCAATATTCTAGTTATAGTTAATTAACATATACGAGATTCAACCATGGCCAGAAGGAAGGAAGCAACAATATTAACCATGTAAAGCAGCTTCAGGGTATAAATTCAATATTCTAGTTATAGTTAATTAACAACCATTACAAATTAAAAGAAATTTATCACTCCAGCAAAAAAGTTAACAAAGATTCTCACCTCCCCACCAAATAACGTAGCATCATTCTTCAAAAACAAAGAAGTGGATAAGCATTGGCTCTAAACTATAAATCAAACAGTAGAAAACAGCTTATTATACCACTTAATTCCTAACTTAATAGAAAATGGATAAGCAAGTCTAAGAAAGCTCAACCATACTGACTTCATATTCCCTATCCAGTAAGAATTTAAGCCAATAGGAAGCTTAATCAACTAAATATTAGTGAGAACTGAGAAGAAGACGTTTAAATGTAAAATTCTAACATATCTGTAGAAAGAGGACTTGCCTTGAGGAAAATTATCACATAAAGATAATGTTGAATCTTTCAGCAAGAACCTCAAAACACAGCCAGCTTTTGAATGGAGCTTTTCATCAGTACCCCTCATAACATGATATAGTACACCAACTGCTCCAGCTCTGTTCGGCGGATCTGCAACTTCAGAAAGGATCCTTTTGATCCCTGTAATGTTCAGAAGGGAAAAGTCAAGTGGACAGCCCCTAGGCCCTAAAATAGACATGAAAAAGAAATGACAAGCAATTCATCACCTTTTTCACGTTGATCAGCCCATGCAGTCCTCAACAAAAACGATATTGAAGGTGACATATATTTGCTAATATTGTCTTCCGGGTTACACCTCAGCTCCAATGTATCCCTTCATTAGAGAAAGTTTAAAAAAGAAAAATGAAAAACGAAATATATAAGATGAAGAAAACCATATACTGTTAGATTTTACAACATTTACATCATGTAATATTCATTTATTTTTCCTTATCGGAAGAAAACTACAATATAAACCATAGCAGAAATGTATATGACTCAATAAGTAAGAGAAAGATTATTTTCTTTCCCCAAACTGGCCAACAACGACTCTAACAAGAAAAGAAAAGAAAATAATCAACACTCTATCAGGCTTAGTCAAGCTGTAACAGATAACCTTCTCGTTCTATCCATAAGGCCTAAAAGAAGAACGGTAACAGGTGCACCAACCACAGTGACCTATTTATAGCCTTTTCTTCAGATTCACTGCAGGAAATCATACATTCTTAATTAGATTGGAATTCTGTAGTTACCTGAGAGTACCTTCGATGTCACATATGAGATACTTTTGCAGGTCTCTCACTATGTACAACCATGATTCGAATATCTGCATGAAAGAAAAAGACCAAAAAAATCAGAAAAAATAATAACACATAAAGCATCATCCTGAGTATGAAATATGTTACAGAACAGCATCAACCTGCTTAATAATCTCTGGCTTTTTCTGACAACCATTTTTCAGGAGAGTCGCTAAGGAGTTAACAATCCGTGGAAGAAAGCTATAAAAGAAACATACAAAAGTAGTCGGTTAGATTAGAACATAGACAAGAACTGCAAGTGAAGTTCCTAGTTGTCTATAACGTTTTGTAAGCGATGCATAACGGGCAGAAACTAAATCAGCTCATAGATGACCGAAACAAATGTGAAAACTAGATTTTCCAGAGTTCCATTACTAGTTTCAAAGCATTCATTTCCACTATGCTATATATATACATATAGCAGTACATTACTTTGCTTTTAGAGTATGCTAGGTACAATGTTTGGAATACTCTAACAATAGAAAGGTGGAGCAGCATCGACAGTGACTAAGAATTCTGATCCTAATTCTAATATTGTGCAGCTGAAAAGAATTAAAAAGTTTGAAAAGTACTTACGGAAGAAAGTTCTCCAAGAGATCTCTCGATAAAGCAGGAATCAAACTGCAAATAAAAAAAAAGAAAATTTATATAAACTTCTATACAGAAGAATATATAGCTTTTAAGTTCATTAGAAACATAATCGAACAATGACAATGATCCACCGGAAGATGGCTCCAGGATTAAAGAATTGAGTGGAAAATAGCAAACCTGAGAAAGGCTTCTAGGACCATACTGCTTTCATATGTAATCCAGAGACCAGTTTTGAGAAGATTAATTCTTTTTGCAATATAATCAACGGCAGAGTCTGAACACACGGCAACACCTCTTCATAAAATAAAATATAATGTGCTGCAGTATTCAGTTCCTACATTTAACCAACCAAAGGAACCAAATTTTAATATCTCAATGAAATGTATATGTGCAATTGAGCACCAAGATGACTTTTCATGAATCAACCATCATAACTTGTAACAGATAATGAAAAAAAAAGTTAAAAACTAAAGTGTAACTTTGTTGCTTTAGGATCTTAACCTGAAACCAGTAGGATACAAGAGGACTAAACCAAAAGAAGAAGAAAAAAAAAACTGAAACTTTAGAAAGGAAAATTCAAAGGCAACAAAATCAAAACATACCCTCTATTCTAAGAGAAAATCCTTGAAAAATGTGGATCCTTTTGAAGGCTCGGACTTCACCTTATCCAAGCTCCTAAAGATTTTGATGTCAATGTCATTGATTTGTTCAGAGAAAGTCTTGAACTGCAACCACAAGTGAATAAACCACAAACCACCAATAATTAGAGAGCACTAAAGAAAACAAAAAGGGATTATAAAACAGTGAAGCCATATCAAAGAACACGCACCACAAATCTGTTCCTTGACCTTCCCATGATCTCACGGCTGGTTCAGAGGATGTGGTGGAAACTGTTAGGGTTTCGAAAAAACCCTCGAGCGAGCTCTCCGCGTTTCCTAAACACCACAAATGTCGAAAAAGGTAGAATTTGATTACAAAACTTTGACAAATTAGATCCAGAGACTAAACAATTTTGCAATTTGGAGATAGACACAAACCTTTGCTAAACTTAGAAAACGAAAATAAACAGATGCGAAATCGAGATTGGTCTAAAGAGGAAACTCGAAGAAGCTCGTTTGCTTGGAATGAGAGCGAGACAGAGAGTGCCGCGCAGAGGTTTAGAGAAGAGAATGAATATATAGTGTTTGGGTTTTAGCACCAGTGTTGTGTTACTTATATAAAACCTTTTTTCTAATCCACACCAATTAACTTAATTGGACCGGTCGATAATCCGGTTCTATTAATAAACCGGTTCAGTTACACTTTTAAAAGGGTTATCTCTCCCTGTTTGTCCCTTTTGTTTTCGTATGTCCGAGTATACATTGGTTTATTTTCTTATCTTTTATTTTATATCCATTAAAAAATCAGTGATTCGTGCCAAATTGACTACGTAATTTTTTAGGTGTAAAGAATGGAGGAGGCAAAGTCCAAACTGAAATAATAGGTTTTTAGGGTTTTCATTTTAATTTCCTAATTTAATAGCAGAACCAACCAAACAAACTTAAAAGTCTTAAACCAAGAAATTATCTCAATTTAAAGACTTCGATCACTTGATCATTTTTAGGGTTTTTAACAACAACGAAATCAAAATATTATTTAAGTTATGGTAACCAAATTAATTTTCGGTTTGATTTCCCGGTTTAATCTCATAATTTCAATGTATGTACCGCTACAATAGTTTTACCACTTCAACTTCAAGGCCAGAACGGCACCAAGAGTCCCCCCAAACACTTCAGTGTCATATACAAATCGACCAAACATTTAAGAAAATAAATGTGGTTTTGACTTTTGAGTATATTAACAATGAAGCGTTAAAGGGAACTCATGAGGACATTTGACTCTCTTCTTCATTCTTTTTTTTTTGGTTCTCGACTCTCTTCTTCTGCTTTGTCCTAATTAATAAACAACACTAACCAGCACGCCCATTTATATATCATTGAAAATGGTCTCCAATACTTCCCTTTTTAGCCTCGTTAGATATTTGACCGAATATTTATTGTGTCCCTCAATTTGCATGAAAAGTTCTGAAAAGTATTCTTTCATGGACTCTTTCCCTAATATGTCTTTTCTCCTTCTATTTTTTTAATGCCACTCACCACATCAATGCTCTTAACAAATATTCTCCATGCATGCACAGTCCTGTGCATGCATTGAATTTCAGAGCACTGAATTACATATGTTTTGTAACATATATAATCTCCATTGAAATATGATAAAGCCATTTAATCTCCCATGCAATGCGGCTAAACAATATATACAACATCTAATATTTTCCTTAACAAAGGTCAATTTATATTGTAGATGCTAGCGCAACACGTAAATGAAATAATAATTTTTATAATAGTTTTTGTATGTTTTCTTTACCAAAAATGTTGTGTTTTCTTTAAAATGTTTAATATTAAGCAAACATAGTTTATTCTTTTTTATTTAACTTTTTCATTTTGAAATGCTGTGTTTTCTTTTAAAAATTGAAAGCAGCAAAGGTATATTAAAAATAATAATGCATCATTATCAGTTAGTTTTGAGATATAATAATATGCTCCGTCGTCATACATATAATTCGTTTTGTTTTTTTTTTGGGTCAACAGCATATATATAATTCGTTTAAGAAATCGATTATTTACATCATCAATATGACTTTCAGCTTATTAATGCAGTCTATTCGGTACAACATATCATACGACGACGCGCCACATATATATGTGGCCAGTTAGCTTTTCTTTTTTTGTTACCCATGTTACTATGTTAGTTTATAAAGAACAATCATATCAATCGTTTAATAAATACATTAATAAAATCATGGATTTTTTTTGTAGATATCAACATCATTAAGCTTTTTTCTATATAACAAATAAAAATTTGAAGAGTAAGAGAATGTAGTGAGAACAAGCTAGCTAGAACTAGTATGGGCACTATAAGCATACATACATAAAGAAGAATCTCCTTTCTATCTTGTGAAAAAGCCGTAAGGACTTTTTCTTCAGAATTCGTATTCTCTTTTACTCTTTTCTTTAGCCCCAATTTGCGTCTATATTCACAATGCTTTCATTTCTATCATCTTTGATCTCTCTCTCTATCTCTGTCTCATAGAATATGGAGATTATCCTCTAATGCTTTCACTAAATATATAAACGTAATTAGTTCCATCTTCTTAAACATTATATCAACCTCTTGCATTCATATATATGTACATGCAATGCTAATGTACATGTACATATATATTAACAAGAAGCAAACATTCTTGGTTGGATGTCACCTAAAGTTCTTCTGAGCACTTCATTGGGGATATATACAACTATATATATAGATTACCTACTGAAGTGTTTGGGGGAACTCCCGGAACCATTCAACGGATTTTAACTTGTTAAGATAATATGATGTACATTTTTTCTTTTAATTAGAACCATCCTTATAAGGAAATGGAGATCCGAAGAAGTGATGTTCTAAAAAGTAAAATGATAAACATCACCATTCAATATATATATATATATATATATATAATTAAAGATAAAATAATAGTTCTTTCTCTTTGAAAAAAAAACGAAATTAATTTTAAAACATATTTTTTATATACACAAACTCATTAACCAAACTTTAAAAATCAAAACAATGTCCAGTTAACTTTCCATACACAAAATAGTCTATTCATTCAGTCTCTCTTATAACATAATCAAGCAAAGATAAAGCTTTATTATCTTCATCATTGAAAACCTTCTTTTAACAGATCCAACTAAGATTAGAATTTTCAAAAATAATCAATAAATAACATATGAGTTCGGATTGCAATTCCTAATATTTTCATGAAACATGACACGTCTATGGATCTCTTTATTTATCTTGGTAAAGTTTCTCTTAGAACATTTAGTACAAACGAACATAGAATTACGTACCAATAATGTTTCAATGCATCCCATGGGTTAAAAACATTCAAGATTGGTACAATATTTCATCAAAGTGTCATCCCAAGATGATTGTGGCTAGACTATATACTTGTTCATACTTATAAAACTGTTCAAATATCATCTCAAGCGAGTCAATAGTTTGATCGATAATTTGAATGAAATAGTCAACTCAAAACTATCTAGTGATAATACTAGACTTTCTTTAACTTTTTCTATTTTTCTACCATCATTTATTTTTCTTCTAGTGACACTTGCTTTGTTTTAATTTTGGTCAATACAACCTCAATCTTTTATAAAAATCTTCAATATTTTCAGTTTCTAATCGGACCGGTAGATATATGGTTCTATTAATAGTCCGGTTCGGTTACAATTTTAAAATCTTATTTTTATGATCTTTATGTTTTCTAGTGTTTGAATTCGATAATGTTTTGTATGACTTGTATCAATCATATTCGTCGTTCTTCGACTTCAAATATCTTCTCAGAGGTTGTGCATTTGTCCAATGAGAACAAACAGAAGTACTACATGCAAAGTCGAAAAATTCTGGAACGAAATTAGACTACTAATTAAATGGATGTTACATAAAATGTTGTGGTCCACAAATAGACAATATAGAGGAATACGAATCAATACTACAAAAAATTTTGAACAATGATAAATTGAGTACATAAAACATAATAATGTATAAAAATGTATATCTTGATTTACCTCTGAGTTAGGGAACGACGAAAAAATAGTGCAAAGGAGGGCTTCAGGAAACACAAAAAAGACACAGTCAAAGAGAAGACAATATCAGAGTTTGGTTAATGAAAATATATTAAGAACGTTGGAGGCAATTTTACAGAGTGGATTAGCAAACCAAACTTAAACCAAGAAACTATCTCAGAATCAATTTTAAAACTTGGAAATCTGACCGGTTTAATACTTATCAATTGAAGCTAACCAAAGCCGAAATCTATCTAGTTGTGTTAACCGAAAGATTTTTTAGTTGTTACCGAAGCCAAAACGAATAACTTAAGAACAGTTTGGTTCGGTTTTGTTTTTGGGTTAATGTCAATGTAGATCAATTGAATGGTACCAAACAAAAACAGTTAAACCACACCATTCAAAAGACAAAACTCATAAAAAAAAATTGAATACGAAGAGCTTACTTATTTTAAAGAAACCATAAAACCGCTGCAATAGTTTACTGCTTCAACTTCAAGGCCAGAATGGCACCAAGAGTCCCCCCAAACACTTCAGTGTCATATACAAATCGATCAAACATTTAAGAAGATAAATGTGGGTTTTGAGTATATTAACAATGAAGCGTTAAAAGGAACTCATGGGGACATTTGACTCTCTTCTTCGTCTAGCCCTTGTGTTCTTATAAAAATAAACACTAACGGTATGTGTATTTATATATCAGTGCAAAGGGTCTCCATATTCTTCCATTTTCAATTGGAATTTTTATAATACCAAAAATCTTATATTCGAATCCAAAAAATAAAAGAACGTGTCGAAATTTGAAATATGAACCGAGTCGACTTTTAGGGCCTCGTTAGACATTAGACAGAATATTTGTTTTTTTCCCTCAATTTGCTTGAAATATTTCGAAACGACACAAAAGTATTCTTTGCATAAACTTTTTCTTCTGACAGATCTCTTCTCCCTTATTTTTATATGACTATGTTACATAAAAGTATTCTTGACTATGTTACATAATCTCCGATGAAATATGATCACACCATTTAATCTCCCGTGCAATGCGGGGTAAGGAATATAGAATGTGGATCGTTAGGATTTTACGTTGAAAATACATGCATGGTATATTAATATGGTATTGAATAGACTAAAGAAAGTGGTATATATATATATATATATTTTGTAACACTGTATATCGTATAGACTTGGTTTATTTTTGTGTTTGCATTCCTGTTTATGTGTGTGTTATAAAAGTATAGTGTTTATATTCAATATACAATTAATATATAGTTTCATATTTTATGATTAAACGTCATATACAAATTATAGAAGCAAATGAAATGAATTATTTTGTTAACTTTTTTGTTTTAATGAAAGTTTCTTGTTCATTTTCTGTACTTAATATTTATTTGCGCTTACAATCTTATAAAATACTTTAAAGGAAAAGTATTTATATTTTTTTTTTCCTTAAAACTTTTCAAACAAATATATATCTTCAAAAGTACGTACATGTTCACTTCAATTTAAGTTATGGTTGGCTACTGACTACCGTTAATTTTTTTAATGATGAGAGATCTTCCACACACTTTATAGGAAATATTTATACAGTATGTTTATTCATATGCTCACAACAGTTAATTATATTATGCTTCTCCGTCATGCATACATATATTTGAGTAGATCGATTCTATATACAGTAGAACCTCTATAAATTAATATTCGATAAATTAATAAATTTTATAAATTAATAAAATTTGATTGTCTCAAATCGGACATGAACAAAATTCGATAAAATAATAAGATAATAATTTTTTTAGAATCTCTATGTAAATATATAGTCCTATTAATAACATAAATTAATAATCATGTAAATTTATATATATATATATATATATATATATATATAAAAGACAATATAATTTTGTTTTTATGAATTTATGTTACAACTCATAAATAACTTTTCTTATATAAGAAAATATTATGTTGTATTTTAAAATATCTTATTATTTTAATGTAAAATTTTTTTTTCATAAAATAAATTAAACTTTTCTATAAATTTTTAAATTATAAATATGCATAATTTTTATTTCAATAGTTGTATAGACTGTTTAAATACAACAATTAAGGTTACTAATCATAAATTTAAAATTTATGTTAATTGTTTATATAAGTGAATTCATCTATAATCTTTGTTATTTATTATCAAAATAATATAATTTTCTTTTAAATCTTAAGCTTTCAAGTCCAAAACTATTAAAATTTATAATATCCAATACATTAATTTTATTTAGATCAAAAAAATTTAATTTATTTATTTTTAAATTTTGACAAAAAAATCTCTATAAATTAATAAATATTATTTTATACTATAAAATAATATTTATTAATTTATAGAGGTTTTACTGTATAACATGACCTATTTGACTTTCAACTTTTGGCAATATATGTAATTAGTTTTCCTTTTTGTTAGCTTATACACAATTGGATCTCATACTTTCTTTAATCAACAGAGGACAAAATGTCTATATATTAGCAAAATCAAAGATTTATTTATAGTAATGAATTGATATCAACATAGGAATAAGCTTTACTCCATAAGTCCATATAAAAATACGAATAAATTG
The DNA here is from genome assembly GCA_028015245.1 of Cardamine occulta. Taxonomy (NCBI): domain Eukaryota; kingdom Viridiplantae; phylum Streptophyta; class Magnoliopsida; order Brassicales; family Brassicaceae; genus Cardamine; species Cardamine occulta. The sequence continues at coordinate 9,120,531 of CM051363.1, forward strand.
AAAAAACTAATTTAAAGATTGCAGAGCAAGAATCTGTATGAGTATATAAATATAAATTAAACAGAATCTCTACCTGTGTTTACGTCCTTTCTCTCTTGTGAAAAGCCTTAAGAACTTTTCTTCAAAATTCGTATTCTCTCGTTTACTCTTTTTTTTTTTTTTTTTTCCTTTAACCCAATTTTGCGTCTATATTCACAATGCCATCATCTAGTATATGTGTCTCTCGCTCTCTATATCTCTATCTCTATCTCATAGATTATGATGAATATCTTCTGAGCCTTTAACTATATATAGAACCTTAACTACTTACATCCTCTCAAACCTTATATCAACCTTATTGTACTGATCACATGCAATGCTGATCATGTGTGCGTAGTAAATATACATAAGAATCAATATTTTTGGTTGGATGTCTCCAAGAGTTCCTCTGAACACTTCATTGGAAATACAATTTTGTTCTCTTTGATGGTGATTACCCACTGAAGTGTTTGGGGGAACTCCCGGACCCATTCAACAGATTTCAGACAAGATTTTGTATGGTGCACATTTCTTAGTCCATCTTATCTTTTTAGATGCTCGAGATTCTACAATTGTTGTTTTAATGGCTTATAAGGTATATATTGATTCATATAAAAACACATTTGCAACTATTTTGAGTTTTTTTTATATATTCTTATTAAGAAATTTGCCTTTGTTGTTTGATCTCTGATAATCTAACTTAGTGTAGTTAAATAGTAATACCTTTTTACACGGATTTACTATTATGAACCGCTGGCTTTTTTTTGTTTAAGGAACCGCTGGTTTTTGATATGTGAAATAGTCTAAGCTTCAGATCAGGATCCTCTACAATCATATCATCTAGGTGACATTTGTCAACAGAGATCCTTAATTAGTCTACTTAGAGGAAGGGAATCAAAAAGCTGAAAAAAAAAGTACAGAAAATTTCAGGCAAAAAGCTAACTATAATGTTCTCTAAAGGTAACGAGAGGTCCCGGGAGGTCACCCATCCTAGTACTACTCTCACCCAAGCAAGGTTAACTGCGGAGTTCTGATGGGATCCGGTGCATTAGTGCTGGTATGATCGCACCCATTAGTACATCCCACGCAATCGTATATATCTTATGGTCGAACACTAGGATATATTCACCGTTGGTTGGTCCGACTTGACTAATGAGCGAGTCAAGCAAGTTTCGAGAGGTTTATGCAGTCGGAGTACATGGTAACACCTCCTCTTTGGTCCAAAAACAAGTTTTTGGGTCCATATATTGGTCCGAGTAACGAAATAGCTCCAAAAATAACCCAAACGGATAGATTTTGGCCCGAAATGAGAAAATGGATTCCCTCGCCGTTGCCATCTCGTAGTGATTTAGCGGAGCTTTCCAAAATGGTATTGACCACGCCGCAGTTCCTCACGAAGACTTCCAGAGAGGTCACCCATCCTAGTACTACTCTCGCCCAAGCGAGCTTAACTGCGGAGTTCTGATGGAATCTGGTGCATTAGTGCTGGTATGATCGCACCCATTAGTACATCCCGGAATGTATTGCATCTTATAAGACAAATACTAAAGAAAAAAAATTTAGAAAAAGGGGTGCAACACGAGGACTTTCCGGGAGGTCACCCATCCTAGTACTACCCTCGCCCAAGCACGCTTAACTGCAAAGTTCAAATGGGATCCAGTGCATTAGTGCTGGTATGATCGCACCCGTTAGTACATCCCACACAATCGTATATATCTTTATGGTCAAACACTAGGATATATTCACCGTTGGTTGGTCCGACTTGACTAATGAGCGAGTCAAGCAAGTTTAAGCAATCGGAGTACATGGTAACACCTCCTCTTTGGTCCGAAAACAAGTTTTTGGGTCCATATATTGGTCCGAGTAACGAAATAGCTCCAAAAACAACCCAAACGGATAGATTTTGGCCCAAAATGAGAAAATGGATTCCCTCAACATTGCCATCTCATAGTGATTTAGCAGGGCTTTCCGAAATGGTATTGACCGCACCGCAGTTCCTCACGGTTCAAAAGATACATCTTTTCGAATGTATTGCGTCTTATAAGACAAATACTAAAGAAAAAAAAATTTAGAAAAGGGGTGCAACACGAGGACTTCCCAGGAGATCACCCATCCTAGTACTACTCTCGCCCAAGCGCGCTTGCCTGCGGAGTTCTGATGGGATCCGATGCATTAGTGCTGGTATGATCGCACCCGTTAGTACATCCCACACAATCGTATATATCTTTATGGTCGAACACTAGGATATATTCACCGTTGGTTGGTCCGACTTGACTAATGAGCGAGTCAAGCAAGTTTAAGCAATCGGAGTACATGGTAACACCTCCTCTTTGGTCCGAAAACAAGTTTTTGGGTCCATATATTGGTCCGAGTAACGAAATAGCTCCAAAAACAACCCAAACGGATAGATTTTGGCCCGAAATGAGAAAATGGATTCCCTCAACATTGCCATCTCATAGTGATTTAGCAGGGCTTTCCGAAATGGTATTGACCGCACCGCAGTTCCTCACGGTTCAAAAGATACATCTTTTCGAATGTATTGCGTCTTATAAGACAAATACTAAAGAAAAAAAAATTTAGAAAAGGGGTGCAACACGAGGACTTCCCAGGAGATCACCCATCCTAGTACTACTCTCGCCCAAGCGCGCTTGCCTGCGGAGTTCTGATGGGATCCGATGCATTAGTGCTGGTATGATCGCACCCGTTAGTACATCCCACGCAATCGTATATATCTTTATGGTCGAACACTAGGATATATTCACCGTTGGTTGGTCCGACTTGACTAATGAGCGAGTCAAGAAAGTTTAAGCAGTCGGAGTACATGGTAACACCTCCTCTTTGGTCCGAAAACAAGTTTTTGGGTCCATATATTGGTCCGAGTAACGAAATAGCTCCAAAAACAACCCAAACGGATAGATTTTGGCCTGAAATGAGAAAATGGATTCCCTCGCTATTGCCATCTCGTAGTAATTTAGCGGGGCTTTCCGAAATGGTATTGACCGGACCGCAGTTCCTCACGGTTCAAAAGATACATCTTTTCGAATGTATTGCGTCTTATAAGACAAATACTAAAGAAATTTTTTTTAGAAAAAGGGTGCAACACGAGGACTTCCCGGGAGGTTACCCATCCTAGTACTACTCTCGCCCAAGCACGCTTAACTGCGGAGTTCTAATGGGATCCGGTGCATTAGTGCTGGTATGATCTCACCCGTTAGTACATCCCACGCAATCGTATATATCTTTATGGTCGAACAATAGGATATATTCACCGTTGGTTGGTCCGACTTGACTAATGAGCGAGTCAAGCAAGTTTAAGCAGTCGGAGTACATGGTAACACCTCCTCTTTGGTCCGAAAACAAGTTTTTGGGTCCATATATTGGTTCGAGTAACGAAATAGCTCCAAAAACAATCCAAACGGATAGATTTTGGCCCGAAATGAGAAAATGGATTCCCTCGCCGTTGCCATCTCGTAGTGATTTTGGTTGTGCGAGAAATCGCTTGCTTCCTCCGTTTGTAGAATTGAGAATTTATAGGGGAAACTGGGTGCTTGGTTGCGTCATTGCTTGCGTCAATGTGATGCTACGTGTCTTCCTGTAGTGCTGCTGATATTTGCGTAAGTATTTACGTTATTGCTTACGTCAGTGTGTTGCTATGTGTCGCTCTGTAGTGGTGCCGACCTTTACGTAGTCGATACGTGTTTAAGTGGGCCCTATATGTCGGAGGTGAGTCCCATTTGCCTGGTAATGCGATATTGACTTCTTAGATACTTCTTTATACAGAGCTTTTTATATAGATATACTTTGTAGATTATTAATATCTTCAAAACTAGTTATTAAAATACATAAGATACAGAGTCTAGTAGAATAACCATTGAATAATCTGAGTAGATGTCTATACATCTAACATGCTTTTGAGCAAAGCATCAGCTATAAATGGATTTGATTATTCTTTACCGAGAGCTGTTTGCTTCGGAATAGCCTTAACTTTGATATTGCTATCAGGTGTTAAGATAACACATTATTAAGTTTTTTATTTTTATTTTTTTTGTTTTTATTTATTTTATTTTATTTTATTTTTTTATACAGAGCCTAGATACGTGACTTAAATTTTTCTTAAATTTTTCTTGGTTTATCCTTTTCTTCATTTTACATTCCGTGGACCTATGTCCAGGACGTTTACAATTCCAACAAACTATATTATTAGTAGATTTATATTTATTATATTTATTAAATGGTTTCTTCTGAAAATTCTTTTGTTTTGGATAATTTGAAGGTTTTTGAAAATACTTGATATCATTTGATCTCTTTTGCCTAAATTTTAAACGTTTAATTCTTGATGGTGGATTAAGCCTTGAATATCCATATTGTTCGCAAAACGAACCCATCGTGGTTTTAAATTTGTATTTATCATTTCGCTTTTTATCTTTATGTTCTTAACATAAGGCTAAACCTTCCTTTTTAATGAACGCAAATAATTGACTATAAGTTATTGTATTCCAAGGGACTGGTTGTCCGCCAGAATATTCTTTTAATTTATTGATTATTTTTTCAGCGAAAAGGATGGTAATCCCGAAATAAATCGTTCTTTCCAAAAAGGTTGATTACAATCTTTTCTTTAAAATATATTAATTATAAAAATATCCTTATACCATTTAAAGTCGTCCAAAGTAGGACATCTTAAATTGGTTAAAATTATTTTTTTACTTTCGGATTCCTCATTAGGATTTCCGACAAAATGCATAGTTATTGTATGAATTAAGACTTCTACTGCATTTTGATGTTCTACTTCTTCAATGAAACCGTCATTATCTTCTACTCTTCTTATTTATACATGATTAATTATTGAATCTTGAGTAGGTACGTCTAGCGAGTTATCCCACCAATATTTTAAAGCTCCAGTAAAACCAGTTATTAATAATACGCATGCTTGTTTATCAGAATTGCATCTAGCTTTATAGGATATAGAAGCCATTCCCATTTCTTGTAATACAGACATAATTTGGTATTCCGATTTGCCATCTATATTCCATTCATATATACCATCTCCAGTGTATACATTTCTATTTTGATTATATTGTTCTTCATATAGTAAATCGGGTGGAGTATGTCTTTTATAATAGGGTTTATTTGATCTTATTTTATTTTTTATACGATTTATTTCTTGATTATCATTATCGGATTGAGTAGAGGATTGAATAGATTCATTATCGTTTTCGTCGATATTGTTGATTCATTTATCTTTGTCTAAATTTGCTAATCTAGATGCGATTGATTTTAATATTTCATTTTCAGGAAATATTACTTGTCTATTTATTGGTTTAAATATAGGTTAGACATAGATGGAAAAAGGATATTGCATACTTTGATATTTTTGATCTAATTTATTATATTCATTCGTATTTAATTTATGATCAATTTGATCTACTTGCTTTGATATTGTATATAATATTTGACTTTGATAGTTATTTTGTTGATAAATAGATTTAATGTCTTGTAATAGGACGGGTTCTTTATCATCTCTATTTGCACCAGTTTTAAATGGCGTAGCTATGATTTGTCTTTTTGGTGTATTTATTTTTAAATCTTTTAACGGGGGATGTATTGATTTAGTTTTAGATCCATCGACTTGTTCCCATAATTGTCCTAAAGATGAACTTGTATTAATTGTTTTAAATGGATAATTTATGTTGTGTGCTATTGAATACGTTTCAAACCATATAAAAAATAGAATATCTATTTCTTTTAACAGTATACAATTGTACCATTTTTCTCTATATTCTAGTGTTTGTTGTTTAGAAAACGTATTGAAATACCAATTTCTCTTATCATCATTTTCTTTTGAATAGAAATCTTCTTTGATATATTATTTATTGATTGCATATTCTTTTGTAATTACATTAATAGATCTAAAATCCGAATGCGTAGGAGATGTCGTATATAAGTCGTTATTTGGTTCTGTAATAGGTGCTTTAAATTTAATATCTTGATTATCGCTTTGATTGATACTTTCTACTTCTGAGTCTGTACTTGATTTTTTAGATCGATACTCAGAACAAGAAGGTCGGGAGTAATATGAACTTATTTTTGGAGGGGCTAGTTCTCTAAATGAACCAAATTGTAGCATTATTTTTCCATCTCTTTGTTCAATTATTCTTGAAATATTTCTTTGTTTAAAATTCCATATTGGTTGAGTAATCTCAATTTTCCATTGCTCTGGAATAGTTATTTCATTCCATTTTAATTGTTTAGGTGCATAATTAGCACTCAGGATATCCTTACTATGGACGGCTAGTATAGTAGTTTCTCCTTTATCGTCTTGTAATAAACATCTTGGATTGAATTCAGAAGTTGATTGCTTAAAATAAATTCTATATAGTAATAGGTATCCGTGTCTATCATTTTCAAATTTAATGTCGGGTAAGTGAATATTTAATACTAGAGTATTTAGTATTTTTGGATCATGTAAACTTACTTGAAAATTAGGAGCGCAATTGAAATAAATTGCTCCGTTGCATAAATTCGATTGAACTACTCCAAAGAGCGAATCTTCAAATTTTAATAAGGTTTTATCTCTTAATAGCATTAGTATTGATGAATCAATACCATTTCTTGATAAAGGTTTGATTGTTATTTGGACTAGTCCAAAATGGAGATAATTGAATCCTTTTTGTCTATACTTATCAAGAGCAATTGAGGATAGTAATTTGATTTGTTCAAATTCATTTTGTAGAGATAAGGTTTGTTCAAGTTCTTTTATTGCATAAGCCGTTCTAAAATCAAAAGCTTTCTAAATGAAGACGCCATGACTTAAAATTTTTCTTAAACACATACTAGAGAGAGACTTACCGATTCTATGTTGACACAACTGGGGCTTGCCAACGGTCTTACTACCTTTAGGACTTGCGGCCTGGAACACCTTAGTAACAGTGACTCGATAGAAGGGTGAGGATCTAGCTAGAAGGGTTTAGGTTGATTTGAGAGGTGGTGTCTTTGTTTAGAAAACGTTTCAAATAAAGATTTGTGCAAAAACTTTAAATCGTTTAGGCTCTGATACCATTGATACAATTTATTTGTCTATTTTTTTTTTATGAATAGTACTTTTTACGGAATTTTATACAATAAAATTGTTTACAAAGACACGATTATTAAAAAAACTTTTGATGATACTAAGATAATATAATAATTTTGAAAATTACAAATTTTAAAACTTAGAAGCTCTGTAGAGAGATTTTAGAGAGATTTTTTTAGACAGAGAAGGTTGTGCGAGAAATCACTTGCTTCCTCCGTTTGTAGAGTTAAGAATTTATAGGGGAAACTGGGTGCTTGGTTGCGTCATTGCTTGCATCAATGTGATGCTACGTGTTATCCTGTAGTGCTGCTGATATTTGCGTACGTATTTACGTCATTGCTTACGTTAGTGTGTTGTTATGTGTTGCTCTGTAGTGGTGCCGACCTTTACGTAGTCGATATGTGTTTAACTGGGCTCCATATGTCAGAGGTGGGTCCCATTTGCCTGGTAATGCGATCTTGACTTCTTAGATACTTCTTTATACAGAGCTTTTTATACAGATATACTCTGTACATTATTAATATCTTCAAAGATAGTTATTAAAATACATAAGATAGAAGGGGTGCAACACGAGGACTTCCTGGAATGTATCATTCCAAATAGATATCTAAAAACGAATGATTCCACGCATATTTTTCCGGCGCAGAAAAATCAAATCTGTTAAAAAATAATATGTAACAAAAATAAACATGTTCCCATGTATAATATTAACGTCAACTGGACCCTGGATATTAAACTATCCTTGTACTACTCTCGCCCAAGCGAGCTTAACTGCGGAGTTCTGATGGGATCCGGTGCATTAGTGCTGGTATAATCGCACCCATTTGTACATCCCACACAATCGTATATATTTTATGGTCGAACACTAGGATATATTCACCGTTGGTTGGTCCGACTTGACTAATGAGTGAGTCAAAAAAGTTTCGAGAGGTTTATGCAGTCGGAGTACATGGTAACACTTCCTCTTTGGTCCGAAAACAAGTTTTTGGGTCCATATATTGGTACGAGTAACGAAATAGCTCCAAAAACAATCCAAACAGATAGATTTTGGCCTGAAATGAGAAAATGAATTCCCTCGCCATTGCCATCTCGCAGTGATTTAGCGGGGCTTTCCGAAATGGTATTGACCGCACCGCAGTTCCTCACGGTTCAAAAGATACATCTTTTCGAATGTATTGCGTCTTATAAAACAAATACTAAAGGAAATTTTTTTTGAAAAAGTGGTGCAATACGAGGACTTTCCGGGAGGTCACCCATTCTAGTACTACTCTCGCCCAAGCGCGCTTGACTGCGGAGTTCTGATGGGATCCGGTGCATTAATGCTGGTATGATCGCACCCATTAATACATCCCACGCAATCGTATATATCTTTTTGGTCGAACACTAGGATATATTCACCGTTGGTTGGTCCGACTTGACTAATGAGCGAGTCAAGCAAGTTTCGAGAGGTTTATGCAGTCGGAGTTCATGGTAAAACCTCCTCTTTGGTCCGAAAACAAGTTTTTGGGTCCATATATTGGTCCGAGTAAGTAAATAGCTCCAAAAACAACCCAAACAGATAGATTTTGGCCCGAAATGAGAAAATAGATTTCCTCGCCGATGCCATCTCGTAGTGATTTAGCGGGGCTTTCCAAAATTGTATTGACCTCGCCGATACATCTTTTTGAATGTATTGCATCTAATAAAACAAATACGAAAGGAAAAAAATTTAGAAAAAGGGGGCAACACGAGGACTTTCTGGGAGGTCATCTATTCTAGTACTACTCTCGCCCAAGCGCGCTTAACTGCGGAGTTCTGATGGGATCCACTGCATTAGTGCTGGTATGATCGCACCCATTAGTACATCCCACGCAATCGTATATATCTTTTTGGTCGAACACTAGGATATATTCACCGTTGGTTGGTCTGACTTAACTAATGAGCGAGTCAAGCAAGTTTCGAGAGGTTTATGTAGTCGGAGTTCATGGTAACACCTGCTCTTTGGTCCGAAAACAAGTTTTTGGGTCCATATATTGGTCCGAGTAACTAAATAGCTCCAAAAATAACCCAAACAGATAGATTTTGGCCCGAAATGAGAAAATGAATTTCCTCACCATTGCCATCTCGTAGTGATTTAGCGGGGCTTTCCGAAATGGTATTGACCACGCCGCATTTCCACACGGTTCAAAAGATACATCTTTTCGAATGTATTGCGTCTTATAAAACAAATACTAAAGGAAAAAAATTTAGAAAAAGGGGTGCAACACGAGGACTTCCTGGTATCAGATGTGTGTATCAATGATATTCACATCAATAGGTGTTGTTTACGCATCCATATGTGTCTTCTTGGTACAACGTCCCTTATTCACCATTAGAAACTCCTATCAGATTCCTATAACTAACAGAACTATGGGATAAGCTATAATGCTTGTTTCTTACTTTGATTTGCTTCTACACCTTTCTTGAACATCTGAAAGCAGTTGTAAGAGATTCACCGCCTTTGACTACACTTCAACACTTCGATTCACTCTTATTTGCAACCTGAAGGTTCATAACTCCGTTTAAGGTGAATTAGCTTAAAAATGGCCAAATCCTTGTCAATGAAACCATTGATTCTTCATATTCACATCAATATGTGTTGTTTAACCCTCCATATGTGTCTTCTGGATACAACGCCCCTTATTTACCATTAGAAACTCGTATGAGATTCTTAGAACTAACAGAACTATGGGATAAGCTATAATGCTTGTTTCTTACTTTGATTTGCTTCTACACCTTTCTTGAACATCTCAAAGCAGTTGTAAGATATTCACCGCCTTTGACTACACTTCAACACTTTGATTCACTCTTATTTGCATCCTCAAGGTTCATAACTCTGTTTATAGGTGATTCAGCTTGAAAATGGCCAAATCCTTGTCAATGAAACCATTGATTCTTCATATTCACATCAATAGGTGTTGTTTAAGGCTTAATATATTTCTTCTTGCTACAACATCCCTTATTCACCATTAAATATTCGTATGAGATTCTTAGAACTAACAGAACTATGGGACAAGCTATAATGCTTGTTTCTTACTTTGATTTGCTTTTACACCTCTCTTGAACATCTCAAAGAAGTTGTAAGAGATTCACCGCCTCTGACTACACTTCAACACTTCGATTCACTCTTATTTGTATTCTGAATGTTCATAACTCCGTTTTTAGGTGAATTAGCTTGGAAAAGGCCAAATCCTTATCAATAAATCCATTGATTCTTCATATTAACATCAATAGGTGTTGTTTAAGCCTCCATATGTGTCTTCTTGCTACAACGCCCCTTATTCACCATTAGAAACTCCTATGAGATTCTTAGAACTAACAGAACTATGAGATAAGCTATAATGCTTGTTTCTTACTTTGATTTGCTTCTACACCTTTCTTGAACATCTGAAAGCAGTTGTAAGAGATTCACCTCCTTTGATTACACTTCAACACTTCGATTCACTCTTATTTGCATCTTGAAGGTTCATAACTCCGTTTTAGGTGAATTAGCTTGAAAATGGCTTAATCCTTGTCAATGAAACCATTGATTCTTCATATTCACATCAATAGGTGTTGTTTAAGCTTCCATATGTGTCTTCTTGCTACAACGTCCCTTATTCACCATTAGAAACTCCTATGAGATTCCTAGAACTAACAGAATTATGGGATAAGTTATAATGCTTGTTTCTTAGTTTGATTTGCTTCTACACCTTTCTTGAACATCTCAAAGCAGTTGTAAAAGATTCACCGCCTTTGACTACACTTAAACAGTTTGATTCATTCTTATTTGCATCCTGAAGGTTCATAACTCCGTTTATCGGTAATTCAGCTTGAAAATGACTAAATCCTTGTCAATGAAACCATTGATTCTTCATATTCACATCAATAGGTGTTGTTTAAGCCTCCATATGTGTCTTCTTGCTACAACACCCCTTATTCACCATTAGAAACTCGTATGAGTTTCCTAGAACTAATAGAACTATGAGATAAGTTATAATGGTTGTTTTTTACTTTGATTTA